>CM060931.1:618378211-618860711 GCA_030765085.1 Allium cepa
TCCTTGAATGCCGAGCGCTCTTGAATGCCAATCGCTCTTGAATGCCGAACGCACTTGAATGCCGAACGACCCAGTTATGCCGAACGGAATCCATACCGAGCTGCATTCCTATGCCGAGCAGCATCTAGGCCATTCCAAACTTAAGTTACACTGGTCTCTTATACGACCTCGATTTTCAAAAAAAAAAAATTCGGGTACGACCCAAATTTTCGAACCCTAGCCGCAGCGCAGTGCCTCCGGATAGTGAATTGAAAACTCAACTTAATAAAAGAACATTCTATCCACTTCCATTACATAACATGATCGACCAGGGCATAGACGATCTAGCGATAACTTCTGAATGACAACAAAGGAATGGACAAGCAACTGCCAATCAAACGATACTCTCGAAGGTTAGAGAACATAGATGATATGATTCTAAGAAAATGCCTAGATGACTCGAAGCACCATTCTTCACTGACCCAGCACTTTGAATTTAGTAACTCCTAGTAGACCAATGTTTGGCTCTAAACAATTTATTCCAAATGCTAATAAGGATATCATACAGACTAGGAAAAATAACAATGAAGGACAATTGGCTGAGGACGCTGATTCCAGTAGACAAAACAAGATCTCAAAATTTGACTCATATCTTTGAAAGATTCGATCGACAACCTGTACTTGGAGACTCGCGACTCAGAGTGGTACTAGAAACCAACCTCAAGAGAGTACACCAAGGTCTAAAGAAAATTAGGGGAATGTTGTATATCCCAAGATGCTCATTGATCCTAACACGACTGATTACAAACACCACTGAGATGTGATCGAAAATCCGATCTGGAAAGGAAAGCTTCAATAATATGTACAAGTCCTGCAGAATGGCAGGCAGCGGACATCTGATACCTATAAATAAAGGGCTATGATTATCAATTGGACCGCTGACGACCGACATCCCTTTGAAAGGAGCTAGGGAAAAAGTTGAATAGCGAGCACACGATGCTGCTTCACTTATCAATGAGATTTATTCCAATCTTCTTTGAATTATTCCCATTTTCTATTTCTATTTCAATTGTTCCATGAACTATGACCAACTTCAATTAAACTCTTTCAAAACGATGCAGGTGACCAGGTACTCTGATTTGGCCGCCAATCAATCCATGCAAACCATGATCGGATGTGTGGAGTTTCATCTAGACGAGCAGGATTCAATCGCTCACCATCATGTGCCTTTAATTTGGGGCCAAGAACTAGAAATTGAAAAGCTCATCACGATTAGAGCCCAATACAAAGTCAACATGATTGACCATCCATTCACTGACCTCACATTTGACTTGGAGACCTGAGCAAGGCTTGGAATGAGTATGGCCCTATCATCCACTCAAATCAAGTCATAGAACAAAGTTCGACAAAATACAGATGCCTTTCCTGAAGCTCAGTGACGTCGGGATCTATCTATAATAGACGTGGTTTGATCATCTACACATCAAACCCCACCATGCACACAAAAGATTATCCGAAAGCCCGACTTTGAGTAGGTGTGATGGACTACCTACTCGTCAACCATCGCTCTAAATAATAAATTATCCTTATTTTCTAGAAGGAGATAAGAAGCAAATTGTGTGAGATTTGACTATCTAACCCAGCATGGATGTGATCAAACCATCTGTCATATACCTCCTTTCTTGACTTGATTGGAAGACCTATAATCACTAAGTGGACGAGAATCGACCGTCCATTTTTCAAGTTTCATCCCTCATGCTGGGGGCAGAATCTCATTCCATGAGCAAACATGGGTCGATCGTTCATTTGACAACATTAGCCTCGATAACGTAAATGAAATACAAATTAAAGAATGGAAATACGACTGCTCTCAACCAAGATCTCCAAGTCCCTGGAGTGCGGACTGGAGTACTCTGAGTCCCCAGAGTGCGAACTAGAGTTTAAATGACTAAAAACCTTTACGTCCCCAGAGTGCGGACTAGAGTACTCTGAGTCTCCAGAGTGCGGACCAGAATATAAATGACTCAAAATCTCCAAGTCCCCGGGGTGCGGACTGGAGTACTCTGAGTCCCCAGAGTGTGGGACTAGAGTATAAACGAAAAAATCTCTAAGTCCTCGGAGTGCGGATTGGATACTCTGAGTCCCCAGAGTGCAGACCGGAGTATAAACGAATCAAAATCTCCAAGTCCCTAGAGTGCGGACTGGAGTACTCTGAGTCCTCAGAGTGTGGACTAGAGTATAAACGACTCAAAATCTCTAAGTCCCCGGAGTGCGGACTGGAGTACTCTGAGTCCCCAGAGTGCAGACCAGAGTATAAACGACTCAAAATCTTTAAGTCCCCGGAGTGCGGACTGGAGTACTCTGAGTCCCCGGAGTGCGGACCAGAGTATAAACGATTCAAAATATCGAAGTCTCTAGAGTGCGGACTGGAGTACTCTGAGTCCCCAGAGTGCGGACTAGAGTATAAATGACTCAAAATCTCTGAATCCCCGGAGTGCGGACTGGAGTACTCTGAGTCCCCAGAGTATAAATGACTCAAAATCTCCAAGTCCCCAGAGTGCGGACTAGAGTACTCTGAGTCCCCAGAGTGCGGACTAGAGTATAAACGACTCAAAATCTCCAAGTCGCCGGAGTGCGGACTGGAGTACTCTGAGTCCCCAGGGTGTGGACTAGAATATAAACGACTCAAAATCTCTAAGTCCCCGGAGTGCGGACTGGAGTACTCTGAGTCCTCAGAGTGCGGACCAGAGTATAAACGACTCAAAATCTCCAAGTCCCCGGAGTGCGGACTGGGGTACTCTGAGTCCCCAGAGTGTGGACCAGATTATAAACGACTCAAAATCTCCATGTCCCTGGAGTGCGGACTGGAGTACTCTGAGTCCCCAGAGTGTGGATTAGAGTGTAAACGACTCAAAAAACCTCTACATCCCCAGAGTGCGGACTAGAGTACTCTTAGTCCCCAGAGTGCGGACTAGAGTATAAACGACTTAAAAACCTCTAAGTCCCTGAAGCGGATAAGAGTACTCTCAGTCCCCTGAGCGTGGACTAGAGTATAAACGACTTAAATACCTTTAAGTTCCTGAAGCGGACTAGAGTACTCTCAGTCCTCGGAATGCGGACTAGAGTATAAACGAATTGACGAAAATCTCTGCATCTCGAACGGTGGACTATAGCATAAACTGTTCGACAAATTTCTAAGTCCCCAGAGCATGGACCAAAGCATTAACACAAATTGGGCGCGAGTCAAATGAGGGGTGAATAACACTAAGTCACTAGAATGCAAAGTGGTGCATAAACATCGACAAATAGACGAGCGGATTCCGACCATTCTCTATTCCGCAAACTTCGGCCGAAAATCTATAGGAGGATTATTAACTCGATAAGGATGGGCTCAACAATCCAACTAGTGGCCTGGCTAAATCAATACTGGGAGCAGGGGTACAAATCACTAAAAGCTGAATACGACAGCTTACGGTAGCTCTAGCTTGGCGTTCTTTATAACTTAAGGCAACGACTACATGGAGGCCTCAATACAGAACTAATCGAAACGACATCCAAAGCTAGAGCAACCGACTATATCATACCTCAGATAAGGGTCAATACCGATCCGCACTAAGCACATACGAATGTGACTGGGATGTTCCTTGAAAAACTATGACCTCCAGAGTGTGGAAAGGAGAGTAAACCATGAAGGCTTGGTCAAAAATTCTCCAGCACCCTCCTTCGATCCATTAGGAGGAGTATAAAACTGGATGGGTATGACCCGACTGCATTCATAACCAACTTTACCTTGAGATCTGATTACAGAACATGAACTAAAGTGGACGTGGATGACCGTCCAGTGTCCAAATTACGCCCTAAAACTGACGAGGCATCGAAGTATTCCTCTTGGAATAAAAAACCACGATAAAATCCAAGATAGGCGAGATCCCGTCTCCCATCGACTGACCTGATCCCCGATTCAACGGAAAAGAGAGTAATGCTAAAGTGGGCATGGCCGACCTTCCTACTTATTGGTATATTTGCCCCAGACCCGAGGGCATGAGCTAGAAGCAACATGAATGTGAACCGACTATTCATCGATCAACTCTATGTTTTCAAAGTTTAGGTGGGAATATAAACATAGCTAGGACGAGACTCAACCGTCCATGCAGTACATTTATCAACCCGAGACTGGGAGCAGACGCGTGGTCATCCAAAGAATGGCTGTGATAGCTCAATATTGAAACTTATATATAATGTTTACAACTACTCAAGGCTACGACTGAAAGAATGCCTAGGGATAGAATCATTAAATCGATACCTAAGCTAGTGGGCAACTAACTGCCACTCCAACCCGAGGCATGCGGGTCATGAATGTTGCTCGAATGTGGAAGATGGAATCCCTGCAAAACAACAATGCATGATGACAGACGATATAGTGTTTAGGAGTCGAGATGCAGACAAGGTGGACAACTCCGTCCGCATCCAAAACACTGACAATTGGCAAGTAGTGCCCGAGCCCTGGATCGGGCAGCATTGTCGGATCTATAGAGACATAGATCCGAGAGATGATGATGGGGGACTATGCAGTACCGACTGAGCTGACAATTGACATACCAGTCAGCCGGGATGACCCATCGTGAGTCCTTAAGATTGGATCACAACTCGACCCATCATTGGCCGAAGATCTTAATGATTTCCTCCGAGCGAACCTAGACGTTTTCACTTGGACACATTCTGATATGTGTGGGATTTCTCCTGCTATTGCGAGTCATATGTGGAACATAGACCCAAAATACGTCCCTGTAAAACAAAAAAGGAGAGGCATGGACCCAGAGAGGTCCGCTGCTCTTAGAGAGGAGGTAGACAAACTCAAAGCCAATGGGTTCGTCTGCGATGCCCTCTACCCTGAATGGGTTTCTAACCCTGTGCTTTTGAGGAAAGCAAATGGGAAGTGGAGAACTTGTGTTGATTACTCTAATTTGAATAAAGCATGCCCGAAGGATAGCTTTCCTTTACCTAGAATCGACCAGCTCGTCGACTCTACGGCCGGACACAGATTATTATCTTTTATGGATGCGTATTTAGGATACAATCAGATCTCGATGCACATTCCAGACCAAGAACACACAAGTTTTGTCACAGATGTGGGGCTATATTACCATGAAGTAATGCCTTTTGGATTGAAAAACGTGGGAGCAACTTATCTGCGTCTGGTGAATCGAATGTTTAAAGACCAGATTGGTAGAACAATGGAAGTCTATGTGGATGACATGCTCGTGAAGTCACGGTAGTCAAACGACCACATCCAAGACCTAGCGGAGATGTTTGATATACTCAGGCATTATGAAATGAAAATCAATCCTTTGAAGTATTCATTTGGCATAGCGTCGGGAAAGTTTTTGGGTTTCATTGTGAATGCGCGGGGAATTGAAGCTAACCCGGAGAAGATTCAAGCTATCCGAGACATACAAGTGCCCAGAACTATGAAGCTAGTACAAAGTTTGAACGGAAAGGTGGCTGCGCTGAGTCGATTCATATCTATAGCTATAGACAATTGTATTCCTTTCTTGATGTGATAAAGAAAGGAAAGAGGAATTTCGAGTGGACATCCGATTGTGAGAAAGCATTCCGAGCCCTGGTAAGGCATTTGGAAAGTCCCTCGATGATATCGAAACCAATAGACCATGTATGTGTACTTGGCAGTATCCTAGCATGTTATCAGTACGGCTTTGGTTCGCGAAGAGGACCGAGTTCAAAATCCAGTTTACTATGTTAGTAAACGTCTGACGGGGACATAGAGAAATTAGCCCAAGATCGAGAAATTAGCCTATTGCTTGGTGATTGCATCACGCAAGCTTCGTCCATATTTTCAGGCACACTCAATCAGTGTTTACACTGATCAACCCTTACGACAGGTACTCCAACGACTGGAAACTTCTGGAAGGATGTTAAAATAGAACATCGAGTTGAGTCAGTTCGATATTCCTTACCTGCCACGAAGGGCCATACAGGGGTAAACACTAGCAGACTTCATTGCTGAATTCACTGTGTTAGACGACTAAAACGACCACAATGTCATACTCCCGTTTAATGGAAGATGTATACCGATGGGGCATCTAACGACCATTGTTCTGGGCTGGCATAGTTCTTGTGACTTCTGAAAACCGATCAGTTTGTTATGCTTTGAAGTTTGAATTCCCAACAACAAATAACAAAGCCGAGTATGAAGCATTGACTGTTGGCTTGAGGCTTATCAAAGAACTGGGAGTAAAATCGGTTGAAATATTTTGTGACTCGCAATTGGTGGCGTACCAAGTGCAGGGAGACTATCAACCAAAGGGACAGAGACTTGCCCCGTATCTTGCACGGGTTCAGGAGCTGCTATCAAATCTAGAATATTACGATATCTCGCATGTCCCGCGTGAGCAAAACAGAGCAGCCGATTCATTGGAAAATTTTTCAAGCACTGGCAATGCGCAGCAGATGGGATTGTTTCCCGTTGAAATCTTACATGTTCCGAGCATAAATATGATGGAGGTAGATTTCATGTTAAAAACAGAAATCGAGAAGGAATCATGGATGACCCCTTCAAGCAGTACTTGTTACACGGGGACATGCACAAAAGAAGGAGCGAAAGACGACAAGTCATTCGTAAGGCTTCACGTTATGTAATGCAAGATGGGGTAATGTATCAGAGGGGATTCTCGACCCCCTTACTCCGGTGCATTGCCTATGATGAGATAAAACGAGTCCTGAAGGAAGTCCATGAAGGAGAGTGCGGTGGTCATACTGGGGGCAGACGTTAGCAAAGAAAATCCTCCGCTATGGATACCATTGGCCGACTGTAAATCAGGATGCCGCAGATTATATGAGGAGATGTGACAAATGCCAGAAATATGCAAAAGTCCTAAGAGCTTCGCCGACGGAACTCACACAAATGGTTAGTCCTGGCCGTTTGAAATGTGGGGGATCGACATAGTCGGTTCCTTACCCATATCCAAATGTGGTGTGAAATATGCGATATTTGCGGTCGATTACTTTATTAAGTGGACAGAACCAGAGCCTTCGGCCACTATCACCACTAAAAAGGTTATTAATTTCGTTGTACGAAATATTATATGCCGTTTTGGCCTTCCACGAACTATCATTACAGACAATGGAACTCAATTCGAAAGCAAGGAGTTCAAGGAATTTTGCCAAAAATATGGCATTGAGAAAAAGTTTGCAGCAGTTTCTCATCCGAAAGCCAATGGACAAGTGGAAGCCGTGAACAAAATAATCAAATCCATATTGAAAAAGCATTTGGAAAAGGCTAGAGGAAAGTGGGTGGATGAACTCCCAACAACACTATGGGCCGTACTCCATTCACCCTTGCTTACTGCTTTGAGAAAATACAAACAAGGAATCGCAATTGAATTGCAATTAAACTAGATGGAATTGGTGACGACTTATGAGCATATAAAACGCATCCGACAGCCAATGGCAAGAACATGTACTCGAGCATGCATGTGTACATCCGGAAAAAAGTTCGACTTCTTGAAATCAACAGGGAATTGAATTCTCACTTAAGATTACTAAGAAAAGACTGGATCAAATAGCCAAAGCTTATTGGCCCTGTAGAACCGGACATGGATGGCCACTGATGAACTACAACCCTGGATTTATAATATTAGGAATCGACCAAGCGTCATGATGACCAAAGAAGGTTGCGAAACCTTAAGAGGATAAAATTGAAGAATAATGACTATTCAGGAAACATGATGGATTTCTTTCTGTAAACAAGGAATACTCGCTGATTCAAAGCGTGTCATGTTGCTTCACACGACACACTTTGGGGGGCAAGTGTTACCCGACACCTTGGGCCGACTACAAAACGACAAGTGAAGATATTGTTATTAGCACTAGACAAGATTCTGACCAAGAAGATCTTGGAGGTATAAGGGTTTGATGAAATCGACATGTTTCGGCATCTCTGGCACGGTGCAGACTGGAGGTATTAGCAAGTTGTTAGGCCTAAGGCAAAGCAAGAGCGTTTGGCCTGCCTGGCCCTGTGCACAGAAGTCACCTACTATGGGCCGAGGTACTTTGCTCCTAATCCCATGAGGGAAGCCCTACCCATCTTCGTTTATAAATAGAAGGGCAGGGGCACAGTGAAAGGGACCTTTTTTGGAGAACGCCGGGGAGACTCTGCCACATTCAAGACTTATTCAAGACTTATCTTTTTTCTTAGCAATTGTATTCAATATTATTGGTATATGGATTGTATCTGTAATCGATTATCGAGAAAAGCAATAAAAATTAACCTCAAAGTGGATGTAGGCCATTACGCCGAACCACTATAAATCTAGTGTTCGTACTTTCAGCATTTAAATCTGCATATTATCCTCTGTTTAATTTACTTTCTTCATTAATCTTTCTACACAAACTCTCTTAAGGGTGTTAGTGACCAATTATGGTGCTAATACCAAGTATCTAATGAGCGTGTGTGATCACTAACAAGATTCACCAACCTAAATCAATGGCTTAAACTATTTGCCAATCCATATAAATGCAAGCCTACCCTAACCTTAAAATTAACATAACAGTTCATTGCAGTGAAATCTTCCAAATTCTAACCTCTCTTATAAACCACATTTTTTTAAAATAAAACTAAAAGAACACAATCAGTTGGATCTAAATGAAGGAAGCGGAGCAAGCATGCGAAGGGGCAGTTCTCAAGCAAAGTAAATAGTAAGAGCTAAGGATTGAAGCGAGTGGGAACAATTTTTATCGGGTGATTATTCACAGTTAAATTTCATTTATGCTCTATGATCTAGGATGATGTTAGATACCCTAAATTGAAACCTGTAATTTAGTAAAGGAATTGAAATTACTATAAATTTTACTAGCATATTTTCTTCCCATTTAAACTGTAAACTCTAAAGTCAATAATCCTTAAATCTGTTAACCCTAAATTGAACAAATTGATATTGGAACCGAAAATATGGATTGTTCAAAATAGTATTTAGGGTTCACCCAAAACTGGAATTGACAATCGAAATTAAATTAAT
This sequence comes from Allium cepa, assembly GCA_030765085.1. Taxonomy (NCBI): domain Eukaryota; kingdom Viridiplantae; phylum Streptophyta; class Magnoliopsida; order Asparagales; family Amaryllidaceae; genus Allium; species Allium cepa. Next base: position 618,387,226 of record CM060931.1, read on the forward strand.
TAAAATCAACATTTAAAAAGTAATAAACCCTAAAATTTAACTTATGAGCTGTCGAAACCTGACCCTCGGTGGTCGATCGGTAATGGCCGACCGATTAGGGTTAGTGGTTCAATGGTGGGCCTGCAAATTGAAAATTTTCAACCTCGCCTAAGGCCCAAGTTCGATAATAAAAATTAACATAAACGATAATTGTTTGTAGGCTTATTTATGGGCATTTGGATGTATATGAGGATTAGTAGGGAACCTAGTTCCCTATGAGAGGACGTAGGTCATTATGGTGTTGGGTAAATGTTCTTTATCCAATTTAGGACCAAGTAATTGATTGTGGCGATGTATTTTTGCAACACCGATGAAGATGATGAAGTGGGCCTGGCATAAGGAGAATCCAAGTATGCCTAATTTCTGACGCGGTGTGATATAATTCATATGGAGGATCCTGGCGCATGCAACAAGATGCCAACACTATGTTGGGAGGTGGAAGTGGGTGTAAATGACGAGGCAAACCGACGAGTCGACATTTCGAGTTCTTCCACTCCAGGCATAGTGAGAAATGGATAGTCATAGTTAGGGGAAAATTGGTTCCTCAGTAGCCTGGTGGCAGTGATAGTAGTGAGAACGTATCATAGTAGCCTAGTAGCAGTATTTCCATAGTTAGTAGCCAAGAGGGTGGTGTTTTGCATATAGAGTAGCTCTAAGAGCGGTGGCTGATCGTGAGGTGTGTGGTTCAATCCGTAGTTTGATCCTTGTAGTAGCCTACGTAAACTACAGTGTATGTATGTATTAGGCAAGAGCCCTTAAGTAACATACCTTAGGAATTTCATGGGCACATATAGTACACCCTATGTCATCTAGAGTAGAATTAAAGTTAACTACACATGATCATCACATATTAAAGTTGTACTCATTCACCATACTTTTGTCTGACCACCTCTTTTCCTCTTTTTCCCCACCACAAGTGGACAAGACAGCAGGTGATTAGCCCATTCTTGATACTCAGAGAGTCGAGCCTATATTTGGAGTCTGATTTTATCATATTTACCCTCCATGTATTATTCTATCTTATCGGTACATTTTACTTCATGTATCAGACTTTAAGAGATATTTTCCTATCTACTATGTATTACCATGTACTAATTTTTCTAAGACTGTGATTTGGATATTTTCTAAGATGGAATTTTTCTGTGTTATATATTTTGTTCTTTCTGTCATGAGTTTTGATAGTGTAGTATATCTTAGATTATGTTTGCTTGTATTAGTCTCTGTGGTGTTATAAAAACCGGCAGCTTGTATTTGTCAGCACGATGCGAATTCGAAAGTCACACTAGACTTTGGATTGGTGTGTCGGAAAGTGCACGATGTCATAATTGTATTAAATTTTTATTGCTATTAGTTATTTAGTTAAGGCCTTAAAATTAATTAAGATATATGAATTAATCAGGCACAAACATATTGGAAAGTAGGAAGTTCAAAAGCTTCTCTTTGACCAAGATCAGATATAGAGTTAAAGACGGAGTATACAGTAGAGATTTTTTTGATATATAGTGGTTATAAATAGCACTACATTTCCTCATTCAAAATACCATTAAAAATCCTATCCCATATTAAACTATTTGGAGTCGTTGGCTAGGATTTGCACATCAAGCCAGGAGGAAGAGGAAACCAGCTTTGAAAGGAAAGGTTAACAACACTATGTATCAACGACTGGTCAGACATAGATGTGATCTTCAATTTAAATTATCCATTATGTCTATTGTTCAACCCTAATCAATTTTCAAGTAAAAAATGCAAAATTTAAAATTTATAATGCATACATACACACACACACACACACACACACATATATATATATATATATATATATATGCGTGTGTGTATGTATTTGTATATATGTATATTTATAAAAAAGAACTGTTTTTGGTTCAACTTTGGCATTAATATATACATACATATGATCTATAGTAGTGTAATTTTAAAACTACATGTGTGTATAAACATATTTACATATATACACACACGCATATGTTTTTGCTTAAGAGTCTTAAGATAAAATATTTTTTTTTCGACCTTGATATTAATATAAACACACACATATGTCAAATTAACATAATTTTAAAATTATATATACATCTACTTTAGAATATAGTTTTTCAATTCTGTCGGTCCCATTTAAAAAGAAACTATTACACACATGCACGCACGCGGGCATGCGCACGCGCATACACATATAGATACTAATATTGATTAAATTCTAAAATTCAAATATATAGATATATATTCACAATATATATGTGTATATATATGTATATGTATATTTTTATTAGCTAGAAAAAAATATTTTTTTAAATTTTTTCTATATATGCGACGGAATATATATATATATATATATGTGTGTGTGTGTGTGTGTGTACGTATGTACATACATATGTGTGTATATTATACATATATACATACACTAATAATTGTATGTACATATGTGTGTATGTATATGTATATACTAATAACTTACATATGTTACATATGTACACACACATAACAAATATATTAAGAAGGTATTGTTTTTAGATATAAACACTGTAGGTTCATTTTACATAATGCATATAACAACCTACCTCGAAACAGGCCTAATTGTCAACCCAATAAAATCTCATCAAACTTTAGACGCATTCCAAAGCTGGATGTCAGTCTGTAAAATTGATACAACGAACAACATATAGAGCTATCTATCTATGCTATCAGAATCTCATAGCAGAAAGGATAAAAGTTTAATATCAGAACTAAGTACCAATTTCATAAAAATTCAAATCTCAAAAATATAACGTATCTTTTCAAATATCCAAAATAAAATATTCTAAAATAAAAACATCTCTAAAACTAGGTACATCAAACTATATCAAAAAGAAAAATAAATAGACAACTGTCACAAGACTGTACATCTACCTTCATCTTCTAAATCAGCATCGCCTTTCTAACTTATGCATTGTAACGAGGAAAGGTCAGAACAATAATGTCTGGTGAATGAAAATATCAATCTTACCATAACAGTATTTGGGCAGTATCATTTGGATAAAAAATATGTTTGACACATCCTAACTTATCCTACCAAGAATACCTCCAACTGTGAGCCCAAGTTCCCTTCCAATTCAGCTATATAATTATTGCTCTTCTAGCCTAACTTTATAACTTACCTTCAATTGTAGGCCAAAGGCCATTTCTAGTCTCATGCAACTGCAATCAATCATGTCTTAATAATGCGAGAGAAAGTACCTGAGCCACTTAATACATCTTTAACAGGCATAGATCGGTACCGATCCCTAAATATTGCTTAGGTGGCCTCGATCTTCTCTACGCAACTTTTTATGGATGTGGGAAACATGGGTGCAAATGTGGTGGAGAGATTTTCGACGACCTACAGCAATAAATAGAGGAGAGGCATTGTTTCGGGGATCTTTTTACTCTACAAAGAAATTTCTGTACTTCTTCTACAATCTCGGAGATCATCACCGATCCATAAGAACAACCTTGTTAAAACTCGACAGCAATTGAATAAAAAAGTTTAGATGTAAGCTAGAGTATTTGCCGAAGCATTATAAAAATCGTATGTTTTTCTTTTCCATTTCTTGAATTTTACTTGAAATTTTCGTATTTACTATTTCATTGGGTGTTTATGCCAACTTTTAGCATAAACGATATGTACATATATATGATTTATATTTATAAAATTTTCATAACATTCACATGCTCACAGTTTAAAAAAAAATTAATTTGTATGTATAGTTTAAATACATTTATTTAGTTTAAAACCAGTTTATGTAATTGATAAATAGGTATATATAAATTATAAATAATATAAAATACAAAAATAATTTTTTATGCAAAGTACATTGTCATTTTGATTTCGAGTTAAAAAAAATTAATTTAATTTTAGTTGATTTTCCCTACCGAAAATTCAAATGAAAATAAACTAACTGTTTAATTGTTTTGAAACCAAAAATATAATTAGAAAATATTACTTCTGGGCCGAGAGCAACATACATAATTCTAATTATTATTATATAGTTTATAATATTTTATAAGCTATATATATATGTGTGTAATATATACGTACATAATTTAACTTAAAATAAAAAAAGAAATTAAATTTTTTTATAACAATTTGCGAAGTATATGCATATATTTAATTATATATGTGTAATTATATATATTTAAATTTAATTTTAATATTGAAAGCATTTTGTAATATAAATATATTTTAGATATAAGTATATATAGGGGATGTGCGTACTATTAAATATCATTTTACAAGTATTATTTATAATATATTTAAGCGTACATACAGACACATACACACACATTATATTTTCACACACACACACACACATATTTACATAACATATTTGTATACGAGAGGAGCTAACATATCCGTTCAGATGTCAATTCAACATCTATACATGGCCATGTCAAACCATGTACATATTATCCTATTTCACATACACGTGCACATATATGTGCATATGATATATATATAATATAATACAAATTATATAAAATAAAATTTTATTTATCAAATTAAATGAAATATTAATTTTATTTAAAACAAATTTAGATAAGTTCTAAATAAAATTAAACTTCATAGGCCTAATAAGATCCAAGATAGAAGATATTTTTGAAATTACCCAATTACTCCATTATGGGATGGCCCAGTTCCAATAATAGTATGAAAGCTCAATAGCCTATATGGTTTAAATTAGTCATATTAGAGCTACTAATTAAGCTTACAACCTAGTTAGTAGGGTTTCTAAGAAAGATAATGTGTATGCTGGATTGTTGAGCAATCAAGTATCATGTCCGACCTAGCTACGAATCTGACCCTAACAGTTATGTGAGCCCAAAGGTTGCCTATAATAGAAAATGCCCGATTTGAACTGGGCCTTAGGCTAATTTTCAGTTTTTTTATGAAATTAAAATTTTAAATTTAAAGTAAAAGAAATATTATAAATGTTATAATGTAGATTTTCAAATTATTTTGAAAATTAAAATAAATTTTTGAACTTAAAAAAATGAATTTAAAATAAAACACATATTATAAAGTTATATTATAATTTTCAAAATGTTTGAAAATGTTACAAAATTAATTTCAAAAATATTATTTACTAATAAGATTAATAAAAATAAATAAATTAATACAATAAGTTGATTAATTACACACACATGTATAATATATATATATATATATATATATATATATATATATAATGATATATGTTATGTTGTCTTGAATTACTTAAGACAATATGAGTATACACGGATGTAGAAAAGTATTTTCAAAATTAATTAAATTTAATTTAAAATTTTTAATTAAATAAATTTATTAAGAGTTATTTAATAAATTAAATACATACATATATATTATATATAAAAGATATATGTGTATTACTATAAAAGTTATAATATAAATATATATAACATAATATATTATAACTGAATAATATAATAACTAAATAAAGTGTTAGTTAATTAAATTAATTAAATTTATATAATGTTATATAAGTTTAATAAAGTATAAAAGTTATATAATAATAAAAATTATGTAAAATAAATGTATAAACTAATGGTGAACGGTAAGAAACCCTAAATAGACTTGAGGAGTAAATACATACACAAAAGTATGTATACTATGATTTTTTGTGCGTCTAACACTTTAATCATGAGGGAATTTCATAAGAAATACATTATTCCATAAGTTGATATCGATCAATTAAATATATTGAAGATTATGAATCTTTAATAGAAGTCTTGTCATCGACCATTTATATATTAATAAATTGCTTGCATACTCTCTGTTGTTGATCAAACTCAAGGAAGAGATGTTATATGTAGCATTATTAATATATTGACCAAAAGAGGTAAGATAACTATATGTATTTGTTGAGGAAACTCAAGGAACATACATTATACTTAGGCCATGGCGAAATGGTAGGTATGAGTGATTAATTTCTTTCGATTTGTTGAGAAAACTCAAGGTGGAAATGAGATTAGAGTAACGAATCATAGATTAGGATTTGTATATGATACAATCGATAAGGAGTTTTCATCATTTGTAGGGCTATGACTTATCGAGAAAACTTAAGGTCGAAATCCCAAGACAAACGAGTCTTAACCCGCACTGGTGAAGTCAAAAGATTTCCATTTTTTGTCTTAGGGTTCCAAGAAACATAAAAAACTAGTGGGAGCCTTGTTAGAAAAATAAAATGCTAACATTTACCCTTTCCAATATTGTAAGAACATTCGTTATATAAAGTTAAAATAATCTACATTAATAAATTTGTATGATTAATATAATTGATAAAATGTTTATCAATTAAAATATACAAACGAACTAAATTAATATTTAAAAATATAAGTATAAAATATACTTACCAGTAAATTTTTGCATGTCGACTCACGCAAGCACCTAATTATATAACCATTAAATATATTTGTAACTTGGTCACTTACGAGTTTACTTGCCCAAGACTGTGTATTGTCTTCAATGAGCTTCGAACTCTAAAAGAAATATAAGAATATGGATATTTGATCCATATACAATCACATGCAAATGTTATATGGTGAACGATTATAATTCATAATGTATGAAACCTCAATGAAATTAGTTAACCGAAATAAGCAAGTAAACTATAGTGTGAGATTGTGTGTTCAATTTGATTGATATAATAATGATCTTAATGTGTTAAATGTAACATTGGACCAAAGGTTACAAGATTGATCTAAGAATTTGATCGTTGAAATGTCAATTTGATCAATTTACACAAAGTGCAATCTATTTGATATCCATAAAATTGAAGGATGAACAAATGCACTTTTATAAAGAGTTCATTATGATATTGTGGTAAGGATTTCCTTTAGATGGTTCAACCATTAAGAAACAAAATTGGATGTATAAGAGTTGATGTAACCTAAGACACAGTTGGGATGAAAAGAGTGAATGGTAACTACTACTTAATAAAAAAACATCGAAAATGAGAATTGAAGAATAATAGTTAATACTTAACTTTAGAATGACAAATATGATTTTTATCCAAAATGTTTTTTAAAATAGAAAATTGTTTTCTATGAAATTTATTTATTTAAATTTAAGACACTTGATCTAAAAATTCTCGACTGTAAACCGGTCATAGTAATGAAATAATTAACATACATTAAGTGGTGGAATGGAGCTTCATATTTCATACACTATTGTAGTAATGGCGTAAATAGCAGGAGCATGTCATTTAACACTTATTTATCGCATCAAGTTACAAAAATTGTTTTCATAAAACATACCAATTATTATTTATGAGATAATGATTATTTTTTAGTATTAACTGAAAAATAGACAGTTTTATTTTATTATGAATATTATGAATCTTTATTATATAATAAAACTATAGTGCTGGTATTTGTGATGCCTTGGAAAATATAAAAGTATCTAAATTTATTTGCAGTTATTTTAGAATTATGGACTAAGCCATAGTTTCGAAAAATAACTTTTGATTATATGAGTATGAATCATGTGGTACTAGTAAATTATATCTCGGACAATTAAGGCAAAGCACCAATTCATTAGTAGCATCATAAGAGTTGATGAACTCTATGGAGTGATGCATATGGATGTATAATCGATATTCTATTAGTTCCAAAATGATTCCACGTATGTTATAGTATTCATCGATGAAATATCATAATGATGAACATGTGTATATGCTACATGTGTGGTATATTAATGATAAGTTCATAGAATATAAAATAGAAGTAAATAAATAATGTGCAACAGAGAACAAAATGATTTGATTTGATCAAATAGGTGAGTATATTAGAAATAGTTTCAAAATCTAAAAATTAATAAAGGCTCAATCTCAAAAGTCACACCCACTTATGATACATAATGATGTATCGATAAGGGGCAAATAAAACTTTATTAGGCAAAATATAATTAATTATGAGTGACATTGAGTCAACTTCTTTTTATAAGGTTAAAATTAATTTCACCTAAACAATAGTATACAAAATCATACAAGATAAGGGTTCATAAGAAAACCAATATATCCTAGACCAAGGAGTTGGCATTTGTGTGAGTCGAAAGACTACACGTAATAATTTGTCATGAAGGATCTTGTATAAATCTTCCTAAAAGGAGTTTGGGAATGATTGTCATTGAATGATTTGTTTATGTTTTGAACATAAGTTTTGTGAACTAAAACCAAATCAGTTTTATATATATGGCAATTCATAAAGTACTTATGAGTAAGTGTTCCATTACACTAAGAAACAGTTGTTGTTTTAAGAATTACCAACTTCATAGCAAAGGAATTCCTTTACAAATTATTTATAGTAAAATGGATTTCGATACGATCCGAAGATGAAACTAATTACATGGGATGAAATGAAATAATCAAACCTAAATGAACACAACACATTAGAATATATAATAAATATTCTTGTACATTAAAGAGAAACTATGAGTTTCTTATCAATATCGAGAATAGATAATTCTCAGTTGTTCATTAAACCATTAAGAGCTTTGACTTTTCCATGTGGTATGATGCATAATAAGAAAGGATTCCAAGTACGTTATCAAAATATGATTTTGATAGTTGTCCCCGAGAGGATATGATCCATCAACCATGAATGTGTCTTTAAGAGCAAGAATAACACAATTGGAATGTAATGAGTAGCTTTGATACAAATAACATTATAAATTTCAATTATTGAAATTACCTAATAGATTCATTATTCAACGTGGTCAAGTTAATTCATGTTTATTCACAAGATTATCATTTAGTATGACTTTGTTCTTTGGTACATATGTTTTGAAATAGAAAATTCTAAATAACGATGTAGAATATACTATTTTCACATAACAACCATAGTGTCTTGAAGTCAGTGGGAGTGATATTGAGTTTGTGGATTTTCATATATAATCTAAGAAATGGTACAAAAGTATCATTATATAAGCATCAGAATTGAATAAGTATTTTTATAGAATTGCTGCATAGTTTCATTTTCAACCAAAGTGCAAAGGAATCATGTGTCCATAATAAAGAACATAGCAGGTACGCAGATATTTCTAAATTGTAAGTAAAAAGCATACTATTAATTGCTAATGATGCACTTATGTCAAAATATATAATAGTTTAGTATAAAAGATGCTTGGAATGTCCCAAATGAAGACACTTATTAAAATGTTCAATATAGAACATGTAAGATGGATTCCTGATGCTTTAGCAATATGAATTAGCATATATATTGTATTGTCTATAATATCATAATTTTCTTATTTATTTGATACATTAATCAAACATCAAATTCAACTTAAATCACTAAATGGTAATTTACAGTATTCTTGGGTATTTATAGAATACTAGAGCATTGTTTATAGAAACAATGAACTCCTTATGAAGGAGTGTAAAAACTCAAAATTCATGGGTGATATCGAGTATAAAATGTCAATAATAAATTTATGTTCAAACCTTAATTAAGAAGATTCAATTTGAAAATGTTCCAAACGAACATTATGGCTAATTCGATGAAAAGACTATGTACATTACCTTAAATAGTAATAGTAAAAGCAACGTATAAATATAAATGAACAAATTTATAATTGAGCTAAGGTGATTTCAAGTGTTAAGAATACTACATTATTGTTATAGTAACAATGAAATAATAAGAGCTCACTAGAATTCGAGAAACATACGTTGACTTGTTCTATGTACTAGTTATCACATCAAAAAGAGTTGATTAATAGGGTAGATAACTTAAATAACATAGCAGATCCATTCACAAAGGATATAACTCAATCGGCTCCCATCTAACTAATCAAAGTTATGAGATATGGATTCCATAATTGGCCCCAACTACAAGTGAGAGATTGATAAATTCAAGGGTATGCCTTAGAGGCAATTATGTAATTGTTACATATATCTAACTCAATAATCAATCTTGTTCGAAATAAAAGGTGTTTTCTTTCTATTATATCTTTGATGTAATGTGTTATATTAATTAATTCGGTTAACTAAAAGTATATTTAATAGAAAATCCATAAATGGTACATTTAATGATAGTAGTTATAATGTGCTGTAACCATGAGTGATTTATCACATATAATAAACATATCATTTTAAATATTCCTAGTCAAGATGTATAGAGACTGGATATTGATACGTCCATCGAGACAAGAGTACATAACACTCTTTGAATTTTGGGTCGTGTATTACTCATAGCTGTTGTGGGGTACCAAAGGTTTACATATTGATAATTATTGGATAACTATGGAATGACTAACTCAATGGTTTTCTATTGGTTAATATAACTGGGGTCAAATAGAAAATATCGATATGACAAAATTACACAATTCTCTTGACTTGAGAATACTGATGATCTTCAATATGGAAACTCCACTTTGGTTATAGTTAAATCATGGCATGACATCTAATGAACGACTATAGATTGGTCGAGTGGAAGCACTGGAATTGAAACATTATTCAGGAGAAGATTCGTCTCCTCGGTCATATAAGGTTAATATCACAGTCAACTGAAGCCAACTCAAATTCAAAGTCTCTGACCAGAGCATTTCGATTAAAAATAATAATAATAGTTGAACCAAAGACTTTGTGTTTGGAGTCTTTGGAGTATAGAGTTGAACATGGATAATATTGGAATTTTCACCGTCACCAAATTTCATAAGTCCAAAGTGATATAGTTTTGACGAAAAGAATTGGTGTAAGTAATTGTCACTACTGGGTAATGCTTAATAAAGTGAAATTGGATTTTGTCGAAACCAAGTAAATGATAAATTTAGCCATAATTCCACACTACCTATTAAGTGAAGTGTGAACGTTAATACTCAAATTGTTCGATATTAATCGCTGACTGAATTTACACTATAGAGTTACACAACCGAAACATTGAATACTTCTATTTACTACCCAATTTAACTAATTTGTAATTTTATTAAATTAATTGAATTAATTAATATTCATGGAATATTAGTCACTAATATTATTTGATGTGAACTAAATAATATTAAATAGTCTATATAAAATTGTTATATAAACACTATTCGATACACGATATTGATACGTATTTAAATTGGATTGAAATGGAAAAAATATTATTCGAGCTTGAAATATTTTAAGTCTCAATTGGGGCTTGGTTTAGGTAGCTATAGGGCAGCAATTTGGGGCCAGCCATATGATGGTTTAGAGGTAGGAATTCTGTATTCAAAAGGGGAGAACCAACAAGAGAAAAACACAGATCTTGATCTTTATTTCACTCTCTCATCCTTCCTTTATTGATTCCCTCTTGCATTCACTTCTCTTGAGACTTTCTACTCTCCATCCTTGCTGCACATATAAGGCCGGCTACACCATTAGTAGCTCCAATACTCTAAAGAAAAAATTCACATCAATTTTATTTGATTCGATCTTCGACGATGAAGCGGTTTGGAGCTAGCAACTTCGAAATCGAAATCAATTCAAAGAGCTTGTTCTTTACTTGAATGTGTACATATTAAGCATTGGTGAATGGTATACTTTTGACTTAAAAATTTCAATTTCAATTATTATATCATAATTCTGGTAAATAACAGTTATTACAAATCCATGTAATGATATGTTGTCACATAATTTGGTTCGTTATTTTTATACATGTGCGTGTGTATATAAAATTTATAATTCTTAATATGCTCACGGCTTGACAATTTAAAAAAAATATCATTTCAAAATTAAAATTGTATGTAAATTTAATCAATTTCTAATTTAATTAAAGTTCTTATACATTAAACATAATACTTTAATATATATTTATGATTTATTATTTATTAAATTTTAATAACATCCATATGCTCATGGTTTAAATTTTTTTTTGATATATAACTTAAATACATTTATTTAATTTAAAACTGGTTTATTTAAGTAATAAATATGAATATATAAATTATAAATAATATAAAATACAAATAAATTTTTTTAGTAAAGTACATTGTCATTTTGATTTTGACTTTAAAAAAATAAAATTTAATTGATTTTCTATGCCGAAAATTAAAAAGAAAATAAAAAAATTGCATAAAAACCAAAAGAAATAATTAAAAAATTTATATTATTTCTAGACCAAGAGCAACATACATAAATTTTAATTATTATTATATGTTTTGTAATATTCTATAAGTTTATACATATATTTATGTAATATATACATATGTAATTTAATTTAAAAATTAAAAATTAAAAATAAAATCTATTACAATTTTTAAATATATTTAGAAATTTAATTTTAATATTAAAACCATTTTGTAATATAACTATCTTTTACATATATATACACTATTAAATATTATTTTACAAGTATTATTTTATAATACATATAAGCGCATGCACACATGCACATATAGATGTGTCCACATACATACACGCGCACACGCACATGCATGCACATTACAATTTCATGTATAAACATATATACTTTTAGACAACGTATTTGCATTCGAAAGAGGCTAACATGTCCGTTGCGATGTGAATCCTAACATTTGTACACGAGCATGTCAAACTATGTACACATTATCATGTTGCACATGCAGTGCACACATATGTATATATGATTTAAATATATCTAACATAACACAAATTATACAAAATAAAATTGTATTTATATAATTAAATAAAATATTGATTTCATTTAAAACAAATTTGGATCTTATCTAAATAAAATTAAACTTCCTAGGTCCAATAAGATCCAAAATGGAATAATTTTTTTTGAATACCCAATTACTCCATTATAGGCTGACATAGTTCCAATAAAAACAACGATGGCTTCACATTTATAAATATGGCTAGTTCAGTGGCTATTTATACCATTCTATATATCACCATTCCTTCTTTCATTTAAATTGCACCAAATATAAACTAAACACATTCTTCTTCTACTACAAAATTTCTTCTACTACAAAATTTCTTTTATTACACAATCATGTTGTCCGAAAATCGGCAAAAATAAGGTAAAAAAGCAACGTTCTCCTCAAACTCACTAACAAACCTATCATACTCTCCCAATTTTTATAGAGACGTCCATCCTCATAACCAAAATCAAGTTCTTCTACCACAACATGAATACATTTATATATCATACCAAAAAGTTCACTACATGCAACCTTACCCTCTCCAAGTTCGACATAGTATCCCTTACTATCAGCAGCCATACTATCAATCTATCGCACCTCAACCTTACCATCATCAACCCACCTCTCATAAGTTTAGCGCGTATGAAGTGCAAGCATCATTCATTTCATTAATGATGTAAGGTGCTCAGTAGCAAATTTAGCAAGACAATTCTCCCATAATGCCCCAAACACCAATGTTGATGTTGAAGATGGAAGTGGTTTTGGAGGAGAAGAAGATGCAAAAATAGAAGTGGAAGAAACACTAAAGAAGTCAATGGAGAGAATGTACAAGAAAGGCAAATTGCTTAAAGCCTGTAGTATAACAAAAGAAAAGGAAGTGGAGTTCTTTAGGTGGTATGATTGACGGACTTCCACTAGGAGAAATGCAATAAATTCAAGAGGAATTGATGAAATAGAAGACGTTGAAGCCGGTGAAGATGAATCGGAACCGAACGAGGCACGGAAGAGGCAAGTAAATTTACTCCATGACATTATGTAGCACTTGCTAAATCTTGGATTGGGTTGCGCTTTTGTTTTTAGTAAATAGCTTTCGACTAAGTCGAAACCTTTTTGCTGTCACCTTTTTAACTTTCGACCTAGTTGGTTTCGAAAGGTTTGTTTTGTTTTCTAAAACCTGGCTACCTCTCCAATGCTTTCGAAGGGATGGTTTTGATACCATCACTTCATTACTTGGGAAATGGTTTCAAAGCGGTAGCTTTCGAAAAAATTGTTTTAAGGACCCTTTTTCTATAAGTAAAGTAAAACCCAAATGGTTTCGAAAGAGATAGTTTTAAAAGGTTTCGAAACTCATGCTTTCGACTTTAATGGGATTCTAATTCTTTTGCTCTACTTGAAGGAAGAATGAAAATGGTTTCGACCAAGACGTATTTGAATAGTTTCAAAAGGTTTCCACATGTTTTGAATTGAACCAAAATTGCTTTCGAAAGGATTGAGCTTTGACTATTTCAAAAGTTTTTAACGAATCGTTTCGAAAGGGGTGGTTCCCAAGGGTTTCGAAAGGATTAAAAGGTTTTTCCTATGTTTTTGAAAGGCAATATTTAGAAGGTTTTAAAGGGGGATGTCTGATATTTTGAAGCTTTCGAAGAAAAGAAACGAAAGGTTTTCCAATGTTTTTGAAAGGCTATATTTAATGGTTTCGAAAGGGTTTCAACGGTTTCGAAGGTGTTACTTTCAGTTTTTTAAAGGTTTTAAACAATGGTTTCAAATGCATTGAATAGGTAATATAGCCTAAGTATTTTCAAGTTAAACAGGGTTTTAACTTGTTTTGGGAGGATAGCCAATCCTTATTAAAATTCATCAACATTATTTTGAGTAAAGTGTATATAACATGGCAAAATGGCTTACAGTAAAGCTAAAGATATATTTTCCTTATATATATATATATATGATTTGAAGGACTAAATCATTTTGAAAAGGTTTCAAGGAAATTTTCATGGGTAGTTAACCCCTAAGAAAATGATTTGGATAGTTAATCCATTTTGCAGGCAGTCAGCCTAGATTTCGGACAGTTATTCCAGTTTATGGGCAGTCATCCCAGTTGTATGGACATATAGTCCATTTATAGCATAACGAACCTTACTATTATGTGCGGGCAAATAGTTCACATATTACTTGTTTTACGGACAAATTGTCCATTTATTAGCATAAAAGATATTGCTATTTTGATATAATCAGTTTGATTTACAAGTTTGGTTGAAGGAAAGGATTTGCAAAATATATGTTTTAAAGAGGATATTAGTGAGGGGAAACCCGTTCTGCTAAGTGGCATGGTCTTACTCAATATCAGTAAACAGAGTGGTAATAGAATTATTCAAACCAGGCTTTATGTCTGACTCGAAGTTTTTGTTTCCCCTTAAAATTTTAGGTACTCAAAATTGGTTTGAGTAAGCCGAGGGTTGAGGTTTTCTGATTTTAGTCTTTTGGCGAATAAGGCCTGAAGACGAGAAGGTGGCTGACAAATAACTTCTTAGGATTTTTAGTTTCATTTTGTTTTGATTCCGCTGTGTATATAAGTCAAATATGACTGTATTGTTTTGATCAACCAAAGGGCATCATCATATGTCGCTCATGGTCTATTTTTGTAATGAGATATTTAATCATTGGCTGGGAAACTTTAGGGGATTATATAACATGGATATGAATTATTGTTTTGAAATGTAATCAGTAAAGCGTTGTTTTTTTGAAATCTGTGATTTTGTTCATATTCAAATGCTTCTGATATTATGGATACCATTATCATTACCGTATTTTATCACCAAAAGTTAATACTATGGATGACTGCAGCGCCTTTAGTACTTAGCTTTCGGCCTTCAGATACGGGATGTTATGACTTGGTATCAGAGCATGGTTTATGAAAAAATTTATACTAAAAATTGTTTTTAAAACATAATCCTAAGGAATTAGAGTAAGATTAGTGTAACAGCCCTAGTTTTAGCTATTTATTTTATTTTAATTATTTAACTTTGAAATACATTTTATATAAATTGTGTTTATCAAAATAGTTAATTATTTTATTTGGAGATATATTTTATAAAATTTGTATATGTCAATAAAATTAAATAATAACTGTGAAAATTTAAGCTATTTTTGAACTGTTAAATTTCGCGTTTAAAGGACGCGTCAATTATAGGGTATAAGTGACGTAATAAAACGTGTGTTTTTAAAATGTTATTTTTATGAAAATTTTTGATGTTTTGGACTGCGTCTGTTTAGCGTAGTGTAAAAATCATGTTTTCGTAAAATTTTGGAGAAAAATAGCAGTCAGAGATTTTATAACAAACGTTACGTTGCATTAACTGACAGTCTGATTTTAAATAAATTTGTATACGTTTTTCTAAGCTTTGCATAAATTCTTGCCATTCCATTTATTGTTTTCAAACTAAAATCAAATAAATAAAATGAAGTAAAAACTTAACATGGAAGTAACGTGTGAGACAAAAATCCAAGGAGAAATTTGTACATGCCTAAATTGATACGATACATATCAACTCTTTCGTTCATCCTCTGATGTATACTTACCTTTATTTCTCCCCATATCAACGTATGCCTTAATTAAACCTTTTGTAAATCAAAACTGAATTGAATATGAGTTTGCCTTTCCTTTTCTCAGAAATAAAATCATGCATTGATAACTTCCCTTGTTTATTTCTTCAATCACGTTTAAGCATTTATTCAAAGAGAAACTGAAGCAAATCTCTCGGCCTTCCAGTAAATTCAAAAACTTATAATTTTTGCAAACTGAACTAAAAAAAAAAAAAGAACATAAAGTTACGTACAAACTTTATATCCAGGCTTATATCACGCAACTTTTCATTTTGTACGTTTCTTTTTAAAAAGTTTTGCATTAAGTCTGGCCAGTTTGTTTATTAAATCAAACATAGGAGAATCAAAGCATGCTGAAATCACGCATGCATATTTACATATTTTCAAACTTTATATGTTGTGTAACTGCCTAAATCTTATATCACGTAAACATATTTATAACTTTTGTAACTGAAAGCTTTAAATCTCTACAGCTTCCTCTTTTTCCCCTGTGTTTTTGCCTATGATCTAGTATGGTATCTGCGAACGTCCAAATACATTTGTAAACATATTTAATACAAATCAAAATTTATGTAAATATAAATGAATCATCACACACGTATTCATATTTACATATTTATATATATAAAACTGATACTTTAAACCATTTAAGCTGCTTGCCCTTTTCTCCCCATTTGTCCATTTGATTCCGCCTCAAACAAATCCTTTTATCTGCAAATCATCAATCTAAAATCACGCCTACATTAAATAGTATAAGATTTTGAAATCAAAGCTTCTCATAAAAATTGCAGTTATCGCATGCATTAAATCTAGATTTCAATTGGCAGTTTTAAATCACGCATTCATACTTAACCTTGCCTATCTTTTCAACTTCTCAATTCCCATGTATATCTCTCTATTTCACCTTTATTGTGCAATAAATAAATAAATAAATAAAATTTTCCGTTCCTAATCACACATATAATTCAAGCAAAGTATCCTGGAAGGAAATTACACAGTCCATATTCATCAAATCTGGAAATTTATAAGGCACGCATGCTTTTGAAAAAAAATTCTTATAACGTGCAAATATTTATATTTGGAAGATATATCACGCATGCATTAAAACTGGAAATGAATCACGCAACCTACAGTTAAAACAAATCTATATGTATTTGCTTGAATCACTAGTTGTATCAGCACCTCTGCCGTTTCTTAAGACCAAGGGAATATTGCATTGTATCACTATTTGCCGTTTGTTTGCCTATAAATCAATGTATAAACTAAATCACGTATAAGCATTTATCATATAGAAACTGATGTTTTCATTCCCATTTATCTCTCCTTTAATTCATACGAAGATTTAAAGCAAATATTTACCAAATCAATGCTTGAAATGTGAACGTATTCCCTGACATCTTGTATAATTGATAACTATTGATTTATCTCCTCTGATTTAGCTCGTCAGTTATATTCAAAGCCCTATATATTTATCCCATTGCTTTAATCACGTGAGTAAACAATTAACATAAGAAACTGATGCATTCAATCAATTGTGTATAACTGGCAGCAGATTTGATTTCTCTTCCTCTTAATATTGAAACCTTTATTTCTTTGAAACTGAAAGGAGAAATCACGCATATATGCAAAACGTTCAGATTTCAAAGCAATGCTCCGTTTCTATTCTTGCCATTTTCCCCATAAATCTCTGCAACTACTTCAAAGCATGTTTGCTTTAACCATGCAACTGTTTAATTGGAACATATTGTGAAATCAAAATATATTCATAATGAGCAGTTTAAAATCACACATATCATCTGGAAAGAAAAAAAATATAAATCAAGCACCCTTCAAATGCGCATCAGTTCAAATTTATGTGCCTTGCCGTTTTATCATTTAATCACACATCACATAAATTTGAAGTTATAACAATGTATACCTGCCAAGATACCAGTTCTCTGGTATGAGCTCAAATCACGCAGGAAATTAATCTGGCATTAAATTATCATCAAGCTTTATACGTTGTGAAACTCTTGGCTTCCCCTGTATATTTCGAAGATTTATCCTTTTGCAAACTGATCAGTAAATCACGCTCATAACGTTCTAACAGAGGAGTGGTAGGAGAGATCAACGCTTACATTAATACTCGTACGTTTCATATCTGACTATTTCGCAAAATCCATCTATATATACTTTGCTTTATCTTCTTTAGTTTCATTCTCTCTTGTCTGTTCTTCTCGGGCTCGAACTCTTATCAGGTAAATGGTCTATGTCATTTTCTTTTCTTTGTTCAGATATTTCCTCTTCCTCGAAAATTTTGTTTTATCTCTGCCTTGCTCGGCCACACTACCATTTATCCACTTTGTTTTCTCTAAGAATCTTATCATATGCCTTGAACAACATATGGATCTGGGTTTATAGAGTTTTCTTTTTTTTTTCTTTTTTTTTTTTTTTTTTGTATACATAATTAAGTCAGAGGTACTAACTTTATAGAACTGAGAGGTTACTTTGAAAAAAATTTTTACATATGTAAAACCAAGTTCTATCAAACATCTCATTAACCTGAGTTTTCTTTTGATTTCAAAATCATGGGTTCGACTAGGGGTATAATAAGGAATTTGCTCATTTTTCTCCTTTCAGACAAACTGTATTTGTAAACTTAGACCAGGTTTGGGTTCTAGTTTGGGTAAGTCATTGCAAAAGAGGATAGAAGAAGAAAAGAGCATAGAGGCATATATGAGTGAATTAAGAAAAACGTAGTTGAGTGGTAGTCTGCATTTATAAAATTCATAGGCTGTGCATATCTGTGTATCACACGGTGCACGAATGGATCAGTAAAAACTTGCTTTGGATATGATGACCAAGCCTTGTGAGTGAATTCATCTAACCTGAGTGTTTAGTAAAAGGCTGGAGTTTGGGATGCTAGTAATAGTTGAAGATAGGATGAGGTGTGTCTGTACAGTTTTTAAGCCTGGAAAGTTTAGATTGAAGATGGATGAAGTCATAAAGCAATGATGCAAATTAAGTTTAAAATGTAAGATAGTAGCTGGATTTGAAAAAGTGACTCTAAGTTTGAGGAAAATTTAAGCAACAACATTTTCATAATACATAGGAATGCAAGTGTGCACGTGTATGCGTATTCAACATTTTGCCGTTTTTGTTTTAGGAAATTTTGTCGTAATTTTTGTGTTAGCACGGTCCACGTTTGGGTATATTTAGGTCACATTATACGGTGGAGTGGTCGAGCAAGTCAAAACAATTTCCGTTCTATTTTAATCCTTTCTTGACCATACATTCTAAAGTCGCGTTTCAAAATATTTGAATTTGTTCTAGATTTGAATCTAGGCGACATCAGAAGAAATTTGATCGTTATTTTCTGTCGGTCTTTACCGGTGAATCGTCGTTTTGAATTCAAATTTTCTGCAACTTTCAGGTGAGTATTTCTCACCAGACATACGTATTTATATTTCGTAAATTATTGCAAGTGTATGTGTAAAATTTTATGTCACTATTATCTGTCTGTAGTGTAATATAAAATGATGAACCCCATTTAAATTGACACCTCATCAGTTATTATCTGTTGTATTATATCTGCAGTTATATTATGTTATTGTTTATTTACTGCTTAAATCACACTGCAAGTTCCCTATTATACGTAGATTGTTATGGGCTGAAATGATAGGCCTAAATGATTATTATTGTTAAATTATGCTGTTAACTGTTAAACTGTTAAACTTGGGATTGCGGGTTTGAAATGATAGGACCCGGGATATTTGTAAACTACGGATTGAAATGATATAAATCCGTACCACTTGACCTAGGCTAGAAAACTATATACAGGCCCGTGGTCCTTATAATATTTTCTGAAATATTTAAAATTATTTTGGAAGTTAAATATTTGATTTATATCTTTAAAGGAATTTATATTGATTTTTAATAAGTTATAAATAAAGAAATAAATAAATATTTGAATAAATTTATGGAATATAACTTATTTGGTAAATCGGGATTTTGAAAGAATAAGATTTCAGTTAATAAATGAATAAATAAATAGGTTATATTTGGAAATATTTATCAAGTTAAACAATCTATTACAGCATTTAAATGCTGTCTTTTTGAAATTTGACTAGTTTTACCCATAACTTTAGGTAGCATTTCCTAAGTGCTATGGAATCTAGAATTTGATTGCTCTAAAATTTATGGAATTTGATAAATTTTATTTTACCTTAAGTTTTGGAAAAACTTAAGACATAATATTTATAACTGTATTTTCCTAAATAAATTAAAGATAAATATTCTGGTATTAAGTAAATTTTGGGAAAAATTTAATGGTTAAAATTTGGAGTTTTATTTATGGAAATTATGGGAATATTCAAGACTAAAAATATAAAACATTGATTTGTGAAAGAATAAAACCCAAACTAAGTTTTGAATAGTAAATACTCCAATTGGATATATATAAAAATTGAAATGGTTTTGGGAACATAAAGGGATATTTAAATTATGGTTAAACTTTAAATAAAGAAATATATTTGTGAAGCTATGTAAATTATCTTCTTTACAAAGTAACCATAAAGTTAACCCATTTATATATATACCGTTGAATGTCCAAACCATTGTGTTTGGGAGTTATGGATTTAAGTAAAGTTTCCAAAACATTATCCTTTGAAGATATAATTCAAATATTTGGTCTCCAGATATTATAAACAGTATGGTTTTGGAAAGAATTATATTTGAATATAACGATATCCTATTGTTTTGGGTTTTAAAATGATATCGTATCTATAGTTTTGAAATGGAAATGTTTATTCTGATTTAAAGTATAAACTGTTTTTAAATAACCACGGGTTATAATAACGAAGGGTTGGCAAAGAGACCGGGATCGGTTATGGACATACTCTCTGTCGATACCGAAAACCACTTTGACTAACCGTGTACGCGGTGGAGATTCCAGAATGAAGTAGGATGGTGGTGACGGTTTCTTGAAAGGTATATACGTGGACCCGACTCCCGTGAGTTGGCTTAAGGTGGCTAAAACAGGAGCGATCGACGGATTAATGAGGTAGCTCCTCTGATCGAACACACTTCTTCGGTTGCCATTCTATTACTCTTGTGATTGTTTGGTGCGCGCACCTTTGATTTGGGAGTGTTGTTCGAGGTGGGCGGTTGCTGCGGCTTCGCGTTACCATCGGTCCGGAAGCGTAATTGGTATATCTACCCTGGCATTGCCTAGTTGTGCCGTGTCACCTACCATATCGAGCCTTGTACGAGTTTGGATTTCTCCCGTAGCCCGTGTGGTATCCTCTGGTGGCTTCCCGATCAGGAGGGGCTATGATATTGGATGGACTACTGGGACTATTACGTGTTAAGGGCTATATGGGTAACCCCTTAATGCTAAGAAAAAAGTATGTTTATTTTATAAATAGACACTATTATAATAGCGCAATATATTACATAGTAAATAGTTTGACGGATCCTTAGAGGATGGGCGGTCCCAAGCATCCTTTAAGTTACTTGCTCTATATTACAGTACACTTGATTTAGCTTACATCATATAAGTCTGTATGTCCTGACTCGAGTGTTTGTTTTATTTTACGCTCGGGTCAGCCTGAGTTGCAGCTTCAGTTTCTTCTCCGTAGCTAGGACACTCAATAGATCATTCGTGCTATTGGAAGTTGTTTCAGCCTTTATCCTTTCTGGAATTCAAGACTTTGAAGACTCTCTATCTGTGTATGTTAAAATTTGTATTGAGGATTATAGACAATGTAAGTTCTGTTTTGTTAAAGATGTATCAGTGGCTTCATGAACCACTAAATTTTAATTTCCGCTGCGAGATTCTGATATCTGTGTATGTGATTCTGTGATTTATTTACTGTATATTCTGAGTTTGCTAAATTTATTCTACAACGCAGTATTTTGAACAATTCAAGTCCGACATGTGCGGATGCGAATGGTTGAAAATATTGGGTCGTTACAGTTTGGTATCAGAGCTTTGGCTCTAGGCAAACTTAGAATGTATGGTAAATTGATTTATAGAATCACCTTCATTCGAGCTTGAACCTCTTCCTTTTCGAATTTGGAACATTCCCTGTGGTTCCAAAGTTCATCCGTGTCCCTCACTTTCATCTACTTTAGATTCTGGAGTGTCCCATAACTCCACTTCGGATGATCTTTATAGTAAATTGGCGGTCTCGCCATTATTCTAATAAAGGGGCGAAACTCCTTTACCATTAACATTGATTCACCAGAGATTTATATTTATCCTCGGTTTATATGCCAGTATCTTTGGTTATTCCGAACTCTATCTCTTCGGATCAAATATAGATTTACCCAATCATATCGATCCGACTCTTCAAGTCACGGTTGACCAGGTCAAGGTTGTCCGCGATTTATATAGACTTACCCAGTTCCTTATTCTGTTATTTAATCATCGGACCTTCTGATTTTAACTAGCTTGGATTCTATTTGATTTGAGTTCATCAAATTTGAATTTCTATCCTTGTTTTGGAAATAGACATGTCTTGAAAAATGGATAATTATGATTAAGATGTATTTTAATATCACTAAAATTTGATAATTGAGAATTTGGTTTTCAAATGGAAATTTCAAGTGTAACTTATTAAAGGAATATCTTAATTATAAAATAGGTATTTTAAATAAAGTGTTAGGTTATTGCTAAATCAAGAGTTAAGTAGAATAATGAATTGATTGGAAAATACTATTATATCTACCGTAACATATTATAAGTGCTGCTGTTTTTAAAAATAAAATGTTTTGAAAATTTTATAATTGAATAAATGAACCTTAAAATATTTCAACTTTGAAATGAGTATTATTTGGCATTGAATTTAAAAGGTATAAATGAAGATTATTTTAAAAAGTGCTATGATTTTTGTAATATGATTTCCAGATGATGATATCTATAAATTTTAACGACCTTCAAAGTATTATAATCTCAAAAGCATTATGATTTCAAATTTATTATCTTATTTTGTTTATGAACTATTTTTAAGTGTCCTTGGTTTCCCTATCTGCTACAGAATGGGGAGGCGATTGCTTCTACCAGCCTATTTAGGAATCTTTCAATATTCTTTGAAACCTTTGTTACTCATCGAGACCTAAGCACCGTTTATCACCCATGGACTGACGGTCAAACTGAAGAGTAGAACCGATTCTGGAGGATCTTCTTCGTGTTTCAAATCCGGAACTATTCGTTTAAGATTCTTGTTTGTCTAGCTTATCCTCTTTTGATTCTTTTCCTTTCGTTCCTTTTCGAGGACGAAAAGTTTTTAAGTGGGGGAGAGTGTAACAGCCCTAGTTTTAGCTATTTATTTTATTTTAATTATTTAACTTTGAAATACATTTTATATAAATTGTGTTTATCAAAATAGTTAATTATTTTATTTGGAGATATATTTTATAAAATTTGTATATGTCAATAAAATTAAATAATAACTGTGAAAATTTAAGCTATTTTTGAACTGTTAAATTTCGCGTTTAAAGGACGCGTCAATTATAGGGTATAAGTGACGTAATAAAACGTGTGTTTTTAAAATGTTATTTTTATGAAAATTTTTGATGTTTTGGACTGCGTCTGTTTAGCGTAGTGTAAAAATCATGTTTTCGTAAAATTTTGGAGAAAAATAGCAGTCAGAGATTTTATAACAAACGTTACGTTGCATTAACTGACAGTCTGATTTTAAATAAATTTGTATACGTTTTTCTAAGCTTTGCATAAATTCTTGCCATTCCATTTATTGTTTTCAAACTAAAATCAAATAAATAAAATGAAGTAAAAACTTAACATGGAAGTAACGTGTGAGACAAAAATCCAAGGAGAAATTTGTACATGCCTAAATTGATACGATACATATCAACTCTTTCGTTCATCCTCTGATGTATACTTACCTTTATTTCTCCCCATATCAACGTATGCCTTAATTAAACCTTTTGTAAATCAAAACTGAATTGAATATGAGTTTGCCTTTCCTTTTCTCAGAAATAAAATCATGCATTGATAACTTCCCTTGTTTATTTCTTCAATCACGTTTAAGCATTTATTCAAAGAGAAACTGAAGCAAATCTCTCGGCCTTCCAGTAAATTCAAAAACTTATAATTTTTGCAAACTGAACTAAAAAAAAAAAAAAGAACATAAAGTTACGTACAAACTTTATATCCAGGCTTATATCACGCAACTTTTCATTTTGTACGTTTCTTTTTAAAAAGTTTTGCATTAAGTCTGGCCAGTTTGTTTATTAAATCAAACATAGGAGAATCAAAGCATGCTGAAATCACGCATGCATATTTACATATTTTCAAACTTTATATGTTGTGTAACTGCCTAAATCTTATATCACGTAAACATATTTATAACTTTTGTAACTGAAAGCTTTAAATCTCTACAGCTTCCTCTTTTTCCCCTGTGTTTTTGCCTATGATCTAGTATGGTATCTGCGAACGTCCAAATACATTTGTAAACATATTTAATACAAATCAAAATTTATGTAAATATAAATGAATCATCACACACGTATTCATATTTACATATTTATATATATAAAACTGATACTTTAAACCATTTAAGCTGCTTGCCCTTTTCTCCCCATTTGTCCATTTGATTCCGCCTCAAACAAATCCTTTTATCTGCAAATCATCAATCTAAAATCACGCCTACATTAAATAGTATAAGATTTTGAAATCAAAGCTTCTCATAAAAATTGCAGTTATCGCATGCATTAAATCTAGATTTCAATTGGCAGTTTTAAATCACGCATTCATACTTAACCTTGCCTATCTTTTCAACTTCTCAATTCCCATGTATATCTCTCTATTTCACCTTTATTGTGCAATAAATAAATAAATAAATAAAATTTTCCGTTCCTAATCACACATATAATTCAAGCAAAGTATCCTGGAAGGAAATTACACAGTCCATATTCATCAAATCTGGAAATTTATAAGGCACGCATGCTTTTGAAAAAAAATTCTTATAACGTGCAAATATTTATATTTGGAAGATATATCACGCATGCATTAAAACTGGAAATGAATCACGCAACCTACAGTTAAAACAAATCTATATGTATTTGCTTGAATCACTAGTTGTATCAGCACCTCTGCCGTTTCTTAAGACCAAGGGAATATTGCATTGTATCACTATTTGCCGTTTGTTTGCCTATAAATCAATGTATAAACTAAATCACGTATAAGCATTTATCATATAGAAACTGATGTTTTCATTCCCATTTATCTCTCCTTTAATTCATACGAAGATTTAAAGCAAATATTTACCAAATCAATGCTTGAAATGTGAACGTATTCCCTGACATCTTGTATAATTGATAACTATTGATTTATCTCCTCTGATTTAGCTCGTCAGTTATATTCAAAGCCCTATATATTTATCCCATTGCTTTAATCACGTGAGTAAACAATTAACATAAGAAACTGATGCATTCAATCAATTGTGTATAACTGGCAGCAGATTTGATTTCTCTTCCTCTTAATATTGAAACCTTTATTTCTTTGAAACTGAAAGGAGAAATCACGCATATATGCAAAACGTTCAGATTTCAAAGCAATGCTCCGTTTCTATTCTTGCCATTTTCCCCATAAATCTCTGCAACTACTTCAAAGCATGTTTGCTTTAACCATGCAACTGTTTAATTGGAACATATTGTGAAATCAAAATATATTCATAATGAGCAGTTTAAAATCACACATATCATCTGGAAAGAAAAAAAATATAAATCAAGCACCCTTCAAATGCGCATCAGTTCAAATTTATGTGCCTTGCCGTTTTATCATTTAATCACACATCACATAAATTTGAAGTTATAACAATGTATACCTGCCAAGATACCAGTTCTCTGGTATGAGCTCAAATCACGCAGGAAATTAATCTGGCATTAAATTATCATCAAGCTTTATACGTTGTGAAACTCTTGGCTTCCCCTGTATATTTCGAAGATTTATCCTTTTGCAAACTGATCAGTAAATCACGCTCATAACGTTCTAACAGAGGAGTGGTAGGAGAGATCAACGCTTACATTAATACTCGTACGTTTCATATCTGACTATTTCGCAAAATCCATCTATATATACTTTGCTTTATCTTCTTTAGTTTCATTCTCTCTTGTCTGTTCTTCTCGGGCTCGAACTCTTATCAGGTAAATGGTCTATGTCATTTTCTTTTCTTTGTTCAGATATTTCCTCTTCCTCGAAAATTTTGTTTTATCTCTGCCTTGCTCGGCCACACTACCATTTATCCACTTTGTTTTCTCTAAGAATCTTATCATATGCCTTGAACAACATATGGATCTGGGTTTATAGAGTTTTCTTTTTTTTTTCTTTTTTTTTTTTTTTTTTTGTATACATAATTAAGTCAGAGGTACTAACTTTATAGAACTGAGAGGTTACTTTGAAAAAAATTTTTACATATGTAAAACCAAGTTCTATCAAACATCTCATTAACCTGAGTTTTCTTTTGATTTCAAAATCATGGGTTCGACTAGGGGTATAATAAGGAATTTGCTCATTTTTCTCCTTTCAGACAAACTGTATTTGTAAACTTAGACCAGGTTTGGGTTCTAGTTTGGGTAAGTCATTGCAAAAGAGGATAGAAGAAGAAAAGAGCATAGAGGCATATATGAGTGAATTAAGAAAAACGTAGTTGAGTGGTAGTCTGCATTTATAAAATTCATAGGCTGTGCATATCTGTGTATCACACGGTGCACGAATGGATCAGTAAAAACTTGCTTTGGATATGATGACCAAGCCTTGTGAGTGAATTCATCTAACCTGAGTGTTTAGTAAAAGGCTGGAGTTTGGGATGCTAGTAATAGTTGAAGATAGGATGAGGTGTGTCTGTACAGTTTTTAAGCCTGGAAAGTTTAGATTGAAGATGGATGAAGTCATAAAGCAATGATGCAAATTAAGTTTAAAATGTAAGATAGTAGCTGGATTTGAAAAAGTGACTCTAAGTTTGAGGAAAATTTAAGCAACAACATTTTCATAATACATAGGAATGCAAGTGTGCACGTGTATGCGTATTCAACATTTTGCCGTTTTTGTTTTAGGAAATTTTGTCGTAATTTTTGTGTTAGCACGGTCCACGTTTGGGTATATTTAGGTCACATTATACGGTGGAGTGGTCGAGCAAGTCAAAACAATTTCCGTTCTATTTTAATCCTTTCTTGACCATACATTCTAAAGTCGCGTTTCAAAATATTTGAATTTGTTCTAGATTTGAATCTAGGCGACATCAGAAGAAATTTGATCGTTATTTTCTGTCGGTCTTTACCGGTGAATCGTCGTTTTGAATTCAAATTTTCTGCAACTTTCAGGTGAGTATTTCTCACCAGACATACGTATTTATATTTCGTAAATTATTGCAAGTGTATGTGTAAAATTTTATGTCACTATTATCTGTCTGTAGTGTAATATAAAATGATGAACCCCATTTAAATTGACACCTCATCAGTTATTATCTGTTGTATTATATCTGCAGTTATATTATGTTATTGTTTATTTACTGCTTAAATCACACTGCAAGTTCCCTATTATACGTAGATTGTTATGGGCTGAAATGATAGGCCTAAATGATTATTATTGTTAAATTATGCTGTTAACTGTTAAACTGTTAAACTTGGGATTGCGGGTTTGAAATGATAGGACCCGGGATATTTGTAAACTACGGATTGAAATGATATAAATCCGTACCACTTGACCTAGGCTAGAAAACTATATACAGGCCCGTGGTCCTTATAATATTTTCTGAAATATTTAAAATTATTTTGGAAGTTAAATATTTGATTTATATCTTTAAAGGAATTTATATTGATTTTTAATAAGTTATAAATAAAGAAATAAATAAATATTTGAATAAATTTATGGAATATAACTTATTTGGTAAATCGGGATTTTGAAAGAATAAGATTTCAGTTAATAAATGAATAAATAAATAGGTTATATTTGGAAATATTTATCAAGTTAAACAATCTATTACAGCATTTAAATGCTGTCTTTTTGAAATTTGACTAGTTTTACCCATAACTTTAGGTAGCATTTCCTAAGTGCTATGGAATCTAGAATTTGATTGCTCTAAAATTTATGGAATTTGATAAATTTTATTTTACCTTAAGTTTTGGAAAAACTTAAGACATAATATTTATAACTGTATTTTCCTAAATAAATTAAAGATAAATATTCTGGTATTAAGTAAATTTTGGGAAAAATTTAATGGTTAAAATTTGGAGTTTTATTTATGGAAATTATGGGAATATTCAAGACTAAAAATATAAAACATTGATTTGTGAAAGAATAAAACCCAAACTAAGTTTTGAATAGTAAATACTCCAATTGGATATATATAAAAATTGAAATGGTTTTGGGAACATAAAGGGATATTTAAATTATGGTTAAACTTTAAATAAAGAAATATATTTGTGAAGCTATGTAAATTATCTTCTTTACAAAGTAACCATAAAGTTAACCCATTTATATATATACCGTTGAATGTCCAAACCATTGTGTTTGGGAGTTATGGATTTAAGTAAAGTTTCCAAAACATTATCCTTTGAAGATATAATTCAAATATTTGGTCTCCAGATATTATAAACAGTATGGTTTTGGAAAGAATTATATTTGAATATAACGATATCCTATTGTTTTGGGTTTTAAAATGATATCGTATCTATAGTTTTGAAATGGAAATGTTTATTCTGATTTAAAGTATAAACTGTTTTTAAATAACCACGGGTTATAATAACGAAGGGTTGGCAAAGAGACCGGGATCGGTTATGGACATACTCTCTGTCGATACCGAAAACCACTTTGACTAACCGTGTACGCGGTGGAGATTCCAGAATGAAGTAGGATGGTGGTGACGGTTTCTTGAAAGGTATATACGTGGACCCGACTCCCGTGAGTTGGCTTAAGGTGGCTAAAACAGGAGCGATCGACGGATTAATGAGGTAGCTCCTCTGATCGAACACACTTCTTCGGTTGCCATTCTATTACTCTTGTGATTGTTTGGTGCGCGCACCTTTGATTTGGGAGTGTTGTTCGAGGTGGGCGGTTGCTGCGGCTTCGCGTTACCATCGGTCCGGAAGCGTAATTGGTATATCTACCCTGGCATTGCCTAGTTGTGCCGTGTCACCTACCATATCGAGCCTTGTACGAGTTTGGATTTCTCCCGTAGCCCGTGTGGTATCCTCTGGTGGCTTCCCGATCAGGAGGGGCTATGATATTGGATGGACTACTGGGACTATTACGTGTTAAGGGCTATATGGGTAACCCCTTAATGCTAAGAAAAAAGTATGTTTATTTTATAAATAGACACTATTATAATAGCGCAATATATTACATAGTAAATAGTTTGACGGATCCTTAGAGGATGGGCGGTCCCAAGCATCCTTTAAGTTACTTGCTCTATATTACAGTACACTTGATTTAGCTTACATCATATAAGTCTGTATGTCCTGACTCGAGTGTTTGTTTTATTTTACGCTCGGGTCAGCCTGAGTTGCAGCTTCAGTTTCTTCTCCGTAGCTAGGACACTCAATAGATCATTCGTGCTATTGGAAGTTGTTTCAGCCTTTATCCTTTCTGGAATTCAAGACTTTGAAGACTCTCTATCTGTGTATGTTAAAATTTGTATTGAGGATTATAGACAATGTAAGTTCTGTTTTGTTAAAGATGTATCAGTGGCTTCATGAACCACTAAATTTTAATTTCCGCTGCGAGATTCTGATATCTGTGTATGTGATTCTGTGATTTATTTACTGTATATTCTGAGTTTGCTAAATTTATTCTACAACGCAGTATTTTGAACAATTCAAGTCCGACATGTGCGGATGCGAATGGTTGAAAATATTGGGTCGTTACAATTGGGGTATGAAATAACACTATAATAACATGCTTGGATTTGTTATATATAAGTATACGCTTTTTCTCTAGTATTCTATCTTTGTAAGGTTATTTTTTTGTACCTCATAAGGTTTGAATACCAATATGGAATGAAGAAAAGGAAGAGTTAACCAAGGAAGGAAGGGCACCAAAGGAAATGCCAAGCTTAATGTGAGAAGAGGTCAAGGTCAGACACAAGTGGAGAATATAGATGTTGTAGTCCCGCAAGTGGACATAAGAGTTATGTATCAGTTTTTGGTGAATATGATGCAAGCTGGAGTTGCAGCCGGAATGGTAGGAGGAAATGCTATAGGAGCAAGAGTTTCAAAAGTTCCATAGTTAATCACTATGCTAAGCTGAGTAGAAATTACATCAAGCTTGGAGGAAAGCCGTTTGTTGGAATGGAGGATGCCATTGAGGTAGAGAATTGGCTATTGCACTGTGAAAGGATTTTTGCAGATTTGGGGCTCAATGGTGAGCAGAAGAGGAGGTTCACATCTAGACAGCTTCAGGTAGCAACTCTGTTTTGGTGGAATAGTATGACTATGGTAGTGGATGAGGAAACTATGACCTGGGTAGATTTTAAGGAAAGGTTCCAAGAGAGGTTTTTGTCAGCAATGGCACAGTCAGCTCTGATAAGTAAGTTTGCTGAATTAGAGCAGGGGAAGATGTCGGTTTTGGAATATCAAGGAAGTTCAAGGAGTTAGCTTGGTATGGTTATGCCTTAGTAGAAACGGTCATGAAGAGGAACGAGAAGTTTATTAGGGGGTTGAAGCCTGAGTTGGCCAGGGCTATATTACCTCATATTAGAGATACTTCTCACTTTGTTGTGGAGATGGCCTTAAGGCATGAGGAGTTGCTTGATTTTCTGGAGAGGAGTAAAGCTAAAGAATGCCAGGTTGGGCAGAATCATAAGAGGAAGTTCTTTCCTGAGAAAGGTGCTCAAAAGAGTAGAGCAACTAAGAAAGGGAAGTCTGAGATTGTTTGTTTTAAGTGCGATAAGAAGGGGCACTATGCTAATGAGTGTCGTGTCGGGAAGGCTAAGGAAGTGGTTGGGAGGAAGAATTCAGTTGCTACAACTATGACCATATTGGCCATAATAAAAGCAAGTGTAACGAGCCCGCAAAGGATGAAAAGGGAAAGGTGCATGCATTGGAGCCTGCTGCTTCTAAGCCAACCACTTAGGAAAAAGGAAAGGCTGCCTTGGGAGGTATGCTTTAGATTCATGGTGTGACTATTAGCGTTCTATTTGATACTAATGCATCGCATTCTTTTACATCTTGATGTTTGATAGATAAGCTTAACCTAGAACTCATTTATTTAGTTACTTCCTTATGGGTTGCGAATCCGAATGGAGGGTATGCAACTCTAGGAATGAGATGTGATCAGTTAAAGTTTGACTTGTTAGGTCATACTTTTATTTGCAGTTTGTTTATGTTTGATTTTTTAGGGTTCTAGATCATCCTTGGTATGGATTGGTTAAGTGAGTACAATGCTAGGATATTTTGCCAGGATAGGAAGATATCCTTTAGACAACCTGATTGTAGCGACCAGATTGTTTATGCCATAGAAGGTTCTTGCGATGAGATGTTTTCTTTGTTGGGTGCTAGAGAATTAGATGATGAGCTAAGTTGAGTTTTCGTGGTTAGAGAATTCACAGATGTTTTTGAACCTGTAGTTGGATTACCATCGAAGCGAGCCATTGAGTTTCGAATAGATTTGGTTCCAGGAGTAGAACCATTGAGTAGGCTGCCGAGTAGATTGACCACTTTAGAGATGAGGGAGTTGAAGGTGCAGTTGGTGGATTTAAATGGCAAGATTTTTATAGGGCCGAGTAGTTCGCCTTAGTATGCGGCATCAATGTTTTCTAAGAAGCCTGACAAATCATTGAGGCTATGTGTCGATTATCGTACGTTAAATGAGAAGATGTTTCCCAAGATTGATGAATTATTTGATCAGTTAAGTGGAGCAAAGGTATTTTCTCAGTTGAATTTGGCAACAGGGTTCCATCAGCTCAGGGTAGCAGAAGATAATATACCTTTGATAGCGTTTAGGACCAGCTATGGGTCGTACGAATGGATTCATGCTGTTCGGACTAACTAATGTGCCAGCTTTCTTTGGGGATTTGATGAACCAGATTTTTCGAGAACACTTGCATAGGTTTGTATTGGTTTATATAGATGATATCTTGATTTACTCTAAGGACGAAGGAGGGCATGAGGTTCATCTTAGGATGGTGCTTGAGACGCTAAAGCAGCATCAACTGAAGACGAAGTTCTTGAAGTGTCATTTCTGGAAGAAAGTAGTGAAGTTTCTTGGTCATGTAGTCTCATAGGAAGGGTTTTCAGTAGATCTGACTAAGATTAAAGCAATGAATAGTTGGAAGAGACTGAGACAGTGACGACGATAAAAAGTTTCCTTGGGTTGGCTAGTTATTACCAAATGTTCATTAAGAATTTTTCACGGATAGTGGCACCGATGACCAAGCTGATAAGAAAGGATGTAAAATTTTTGTGGACCGATAAGTGTGTGGAAGCATTCCAGAGTTTGAAACACTTATTAACCCATGAACCTGTGTTGGTGGTCCAAGATGGGAATTAGGATTTTGTAGTTTATACAGATGCGTGTGGAATAGGATTAGGAGCTATGCTGGTGCAGAGAGGTAAAGTGATTGCATATGCTTCTAGACAGCTTAGGCCGCATGAGGTCAGATATCTGACGCATAATTTGGAATTAGTTGCAGTGATTTTTGCTTTGATGGTTTTGAGGCATTACCTTTTAGGATAAAGGTTTGAGCTATATAAGATCATAAGTCGTTGAAGTATTTGTTTTCTCAGAAGGAGTTGAACATGAGACAGCAGGGGTGGTTAGGGTTTATAGGCGTTTATGATTTTGGGATTGAGTACACACTAGGAAAAGGCAACAAGGTTGCTGATGCACTTAGTAGGAAATATCTGAATGCAGTTTTAGCAACGATTTTCGAGTGGAAGGACTTGGAAGCATTAGCAGAGTGCAGTGGTGATCCGGGGCTAGGTCTAGTGGAGATACAGTTGTATTATCTTGTTTTGACGTTCGACCAGTGTTGATCGAGCGGACTACTTCTAAGCAGATGGAGGACCCAGAGTTAGATGAACGGATCAAGAAGCTAAGAGAAGGAACTAAGAGTGATGACTTGAAAGATTTTAGTCTTGACCAGAATGGGTGGTTGAGAAAGAAAGGGAGATTATGTGTTCAAAGTGTGGGAAACTTGAGGAAAGAAGTCTAGGAGGAATGCCATCGTTCGAAGTTCACCATTCATTTAGGAGGTACTAAGATGTATCAAGATATGAAAAGGGGTTTATTCTGTGAAGGTATGAAGCGGGATATTGATTTGTGTGTGAAGCAGTGCATGATTTGTCAATAGGCAAAGGAAGAACACCAGAAGCCAAGTAGGTTGCTTTAGCCATTAGAATTTCTAGTATGGAAGTGGGACTCTATTTCTATGGACTTCATTGATGGGTTGCCAAGGTCGAACAGAGGAAATGAAAGTATATGGGATAGTGGACAGATTGACCAAGAGTGGCCATTTCATTCCGGTTAGGTCAACCAGGACGACACCTATTTTGGCAAAGTTATTCTTGGAGAAGATGGTTTGACTGCATGGAATTCCTAGTTGCAATAGTTAGTGATAGAGATCCTTTGTTCACTAGCGAGTTCTGAAAGAGCCTGCAGGAAGTTTTGGGAGCCAAGCTCAAGATGAGTACCGCTTACCATCCGTAGACAATGGGCATATAGAAAGAGTTAACAAAATCTTGAAAGATTTGTTAAGGGTTTGTGTACTAAATTTCCGGGGATCATGGAAAGACCATTTGCATTTAATCGAGTTTTTGTATAACAACAATTATCAGACTAGTATTGGGATGGCACGGTATGAAGCTTTTCATGGAAGGCCATGAAAATCTCTCGTATGTTGGCTAGAGACTGGGGATAGGTTGGTTCTTGGTCTAGATTTAGTCAAAGAAGCTACATAAAAGATTGAGGTCATTTCAGTTAGGATGAAGGAGACTCAGTCTAAGTTGAAAAGTTATGTAGATAAAGAGACAGAAAAATCTATAGTTCTCAGTTGGAGACTAGGTTTCCGTCAAAGTATAACCAATGAAGGGTGTGATTAGGTTTGGAAAATCAGATAAGTTAGCATCGAGATTTGTTCGGCCATTTCCTATTGTTGAGAGGATCGGGAAACTCGCATATAGAATTGAGTTGTCGAGTAGTTTAGCAGGGGTCCATGATGTTTTTCATGTTTCTCATCTCATAAAGTGTGTTAGAGATCCGAAGACTACTATTGCACTGACTGTGCTGGATGATTTAGTGGTAGAGTCAGATTCGACTATAGTAAGGAAGCCAGTTCGGTTAGACTAGTCAAAGTCCAATGGAGTGACGATTTACAGGGATTGTACTTAGGAGATTGAGAGTAGGATTAGAGATACTTATCTTGACTTGTTTGATGGTACATTTTGCTTTCTTATTTTATTTATTGTGTACCTTATCGTAATTTCGAGGAATAAATTCTTAAAGGAGGGGAGTTTGTAACACCCCAAATTTTTGGTAACATTTTTTAGGATAGTTAATTAGTTGAATTAAATAATATAATATGTTGATTATGGGATTGAAATTTGATTTTAATTAAGGTGCAACCGTGCCATTTTAATATGAATTAAAAGTATGAGTTAACTTGAAATAGAGGAGGGGTAAAATAGGAAAGAGGCAATTCCTATATCCTCCAAACCTTGGCCGTGTAAAATTTTACACATTCATTTTCATTTTCGAAATTTTAAAAGAGGCCAGCTACCATTAACAGGGAAGAGAAGTAGAAAAGACAGGAAAAAGCAAGTTCAAATCAAATATTTTCACATCTCAATCTCCATAATCTCTAAAGTGAAGGTGAATAATGTTTGCATCTCAATTTCAATTGTGTTTATGGTTTTAATATGAATTCCAAATATTTTGCAATGATTTGCTATGTTTTGAATGATGAAATTAATATATGTACTTGTTGATGGATTATGGTTATTCATATTGAATTTATGATATGTTTTAAGATGAAAACCCTATAAAATGACATCCAAATGCATTGCGAATTTTTATAAAGATCGTAAATATTATTTTGGAGATGAGTTTCAATTTTCAGATTTTTTTGAATTTTTAAGGAATCAATATGAACTTTTTAGTGAAGAAAATGCTGATTTGGGTTAATAATTATTTTCGATTAAATAATTCAGGATTCGGTTTTGAAATTTTTATACATTGGAAAACATATTAAAATAGATTTTGTGGAATTTTTATAGATTTTTCCTAAGTGTTTTAAGGATTACATAAAATTATTTAAGGTATGAGACTTAAATGTTTTATATAATTAAAAGAGGAGAAGGGGCTTAAAATGATTTAAATCATAAAATCTGAAAAGTTGGCTGCACTTTTGACAAAGTGCAATACTTTTTATTGGTAAAGAAGGAGGCAACCAATCATAATTAGACACGTGAGGTAGGTTAGGTGAAAAAAATCTATTTGCTACAAGTTTTTCACTGTTTCATCTCTTTCGATACCAAGTTCCGCCTCCATACTATCGCCTCTGACACAGTCGAAACTAATGCATATGGTATCAGACAACTGGTACGTAATGAATTGGATGATTGCGGAAGGTAGGGAGTCAAAACCATGGGTTTCGAAGGGGTTGAGGTAGTCTTTTGTTTTTAAATTAAAGAAATACATCTGCTTGCTTTCGACTAAATGTCTTTCGACAAAGTAGCTTTCGATCAAGTCAAATGATTTAAAGGAAATGATTTTGATTGGGTTATGCCTCTATTTTTAGTAATACTTTCGACTAAGTCAAAACCTTTTTACTGTCGCCTTTTTACCTTTTGACCCAGTTGGTTTCGAAAGAATTGTTGTGTTTTCTATAACCTGGCCACCTCTCCAATGCTTTCGAAGGGATGGTTTCGATACCATCACTTCATTACTTAGGAAATGATTTCGTAGTAGTAGCTTTCAATAAAAAAAAATTGAGGACCCTTTTTCTACAAGTAAAGTAAAACCCAAATGGTTTCGAAAGAGATAGTTTTAAAAGATTTCGAAACTGATGCTTTCGACTTTAATAGGATTCCGATCCTTTTGCTCTACATGAAGGTAGAATCCAAATGGTTTCGTCCGAGATGTTTTTGAATGGTTTTGATAGGTTTTCACATGTTTTAAATTGAACCTAAAGTGTTGTTGAAAGGATTGAGTTTTGACTGTTTCAAAATGTTTTAATGAATGGTTTTGAAAGGGATGGCTCCCTAAGGTTTTGAAAGGATTAAAAGGAAGGTTTTTTTTTATATTTTCGAAAGGCAATATTTAAAAGGTTTTAACAGAGGATGTTTTATATTTTGAAGCTATCGGAGAAAAGAAAGGAAGAGTTTTCAATGTTTTCGAAATGCTATATTTAATGGTTCGAAAGTGTCTTTCAATGGTTTCGAAGGGGTTACCTTCAAGGGTTTCAAAAGGGTTGTTTAAAGGTTTTAAACAAAGGTTTTGAATGTATTGAATAGATAATATAGCCTGAGTATTTTCAAGTTAAAAAGGGTTTTAACTTGTTTTAGGAGGATAACCAATCCTTATTAAAATTCATCAACATTATTTTGAGTAAAGTGTATATAACATGGCAAAATGGCTTAGAGTAAAAGTAAAGATATATTTTCCTTGTACATATATATAATTTGAAGGACTAAATCATTTTGAAAAGGTTTTCAAGGAAAATTTAATGGGCAGTTAACCCTAAGAAAATGATTCGGATGATTAGTCCATTTTGCAGGCAGTCAGCCTAGGTTTCGGACGGTTTGTCCAGTTTGCGGGAAGTCAGCCCAGTTGTATGGAAAAATATCCATTTGTGGCATAACAGACCTTGCTATTATGTGTGGGTAGATAGTTCATATATTACATGTTTTGCGGATAGATAGTCCATTTATTAGCATAAAGGATATTGCTATTTTGATATAATCAGTTTGATTAACCAGTTTGGTCGCAAGAAAGGATATGCAAAATATATGTTTTAAAGAGGATATTAATGAGAGGAAACCCATTCTGCTAAGCGTTGTGGTCTCACTTAATATCAGTAAACAGAGATGTAACAGAATTGTTCACACCAGGCTTTATGTCTAACTCGAAGTTTTTGTTTTCTCTTAAACTCTCGGGTACTCAAAATTGATTTGAGTAGGCTGAGGGATAAGGTTTTAGTCTTTTGCCAAATAAGGCATCTGAAGATGAGCAGATGGCTGGCGGATAGCTATTTAGGATTTTCCATTTCATTTTGTTTTAACTCCACCATGTACATAAGTTAGATATGACTACATTGTTTTGATCAACCAAGGAGGCATCATCATATGTCACTCTTGGCGTATTTTTGCAATGAGATATTTAATCATTGCCTCAGAAACCTTAAGGGATTATGTAACATGGATATGAATTATTGTTTTGTAATGTAATCAGCAAAGTGTTTTTTTTAAAATCTATGATTTTGTTCATATTCATGTGCTTCTGATATTATGGATACTATTACCATTACCGTATTTTGTCACTAGAAGTTAATACTATGGATGTCTACAGCATCTATAGCGCTTAGCTTTTGGCCTCCAGATATGGGATGTTACAAGTATATTAAGCCCGAACAATATTTGATGTATTTAAATCCAATATAAATGCATATTGATATCGTATATTTATTAGTGTTATATAACTATATATGTACACTATTTAATATTTTCTAATTCACATCAAATAATTTTTTTTAATTAATACATCATAAGTATTAATTAATTTATAACAACTACAAATTAATAAAATCTGTTGGTAAATAGAAGCATTCAACATTTCGATTTTGTGGCTCTTAGGTGTGCATTCGTTCAGCAATTAATATCGATCAATTCAAATATTAACGTTCGGACTTTAATTAGCAGGTGGGTGACATTACAGCTAAATTCATCGCTTGCTAGGTTTTGGTAAAATCTAATTTTACTTCATTAAGCGTTACCTTGTTTTGACAGTTATTACACTAATTATCTTCATCAAAACTATATCACTTTGGACTTATGGAATTTGATGATGGTCAAAATTCTAACATCATCCATATTTAACTCTATAGTCAAAACAAAAATTGCTTAGTTCAATAATAACAATTATTATTGAGCGTACCACTCTGGTGAGCGATTTTGGCTTTGAGTTGACTTTAGTGGATCATGATACTAACCTCACGTAACTAAGGACACAAATGCTCTCTTTAATAGTGTTTCACTTCCAATACTTCCAATCTACCCAACTATGGTCATTCGATGGACATCGTGCCTGAAGTTAACAATAATCAAAGCGGAGCTTTCATAATGAAGATCAATAGTATTCTCAAGTTAACAGAACTGTGTAAATTTGTGACACCATGTAAAATAAAAAGGAAATTAATTTATAACTAATTATTTATGCCCAAAAATAGATTTTTTGTAAACATCAGAACTTGGTTACGAATCTTATACCGCTGGGATCACGGTGATTTTCTGATTAATTTTTATACATAAAGTTTTACGATCAGAGTTCAAAAAACGAAGTTATTAATATTTAAAGTTTTCGGATTGGAAATAATTCAAAACTAATTAAGGAAGTAATAAATAACTTAACATTAAAATAAGATTAAATATAAATTTTTATGTTAAATATAGAAATTAATCAATGATGCTCAATCAAATTTAATTTAATCAAGAAAGTGTGTAAGTAAATAAATCGGGTGCCGAAGTAAATAAGTATCAATAATTTATGTTAATGTGAACATTAGGTGTAATTCTTATCATCTAAGTAATTGACTACGTTAAATGTAATCAAATCAAGGAAATAAATAAATAGAAACACTAATGTTGGAGGAAAGAAAATCAAAAGTAAGTGGTAATAAATTAATGTTAATTAATGCTAACGAATATTTATCGTATAAAAAAGATTAACATTAATCAGATTAGAGCAAAAATGGTATGAAATAAATGTCATTGATTAATGTTAATTATAGTTAATGTTTACTTAATGTGGAAAAAAATTAACATTAATCAATCAAGCGAAAATGGTATTAAACGACGTATAAAAGGAACTAAATTAACGCATAACAAAATATACAACTGGTTGACCTCTTACTGTGATCGGCTGACCATCGTTGGTCGGCCAGTATGGGGATAGCGGTTGATCGCTTATGTACCGATGACTATAGATTGACCTAGGCCCAACGGTCTAGATTTAATAAATTAAAATCTAACAAATAGAATTGATTAGTGCGTTTATAAATACAGGCCTAACCCCTCACCTTCTCGTATTTTTTGAATCAAAGAGCGAAGCTCTTCCATTTTCTTTTCTCCACAAATTCTCGGGAATATATAAATTATAAATTAGTGTATATATATGTATCTATGTATGTATGTGTCAAATAACGGAAAATAAAAGAAAAGAAGAATAAGGGTGAGTCAATTTGGCAAAGAAAAGGTAAATCAAAATACAAATCTAAATTAAATTCAAATCTTTTCTCGGATCTAAATTTTTAATAAATATGTATATGCTTGCGGTATGTAATTCGATAGGGTGGAAAAAAGAGTCTAGGAATAACAGAGTTTAGATCCGGAGATTTGAAAACCTTAAAGGTGAGTGAAAAATTATATATTTTTATATAATATTGAATTTATATCATTGTAAATATGTTCCTATGTGCCTAAATGTAATTTTGGAGTTGTGGGTCTAATTTTATACACGTAATGAATTTTTGAACCCTTCCTATATGTTCTGTGATTGATAACTCAGATTTAATATTGTATATACTTAAATCTAGAAAGTAGTGGGTAGTAGCAGTCCCTGAATTTGATAAATCATATAGTAGTTCCAGATTTTTTTATTATATGATTTATGCAATTAAGTGTAAATTGGAAGTTATCACATTAAATTATTGGGGTTTAAGTAGTAGTTTGATTTATTTGAATATAGGGTGATGCAATGTAAGTTTCTATAAATTATCAAGTTTAGATCTATGAATAAAATTGTATCGTTTTGAAATAACAAGGAATATGCCCAAAAGACAGAGATGTATAAAATAAAATATTTACCTTATTTTGTATTGCCTATTTCAATAACTATAAAAGATAATTTCTTGTAATTCCAAACGCAACACAAATTTCCTTTTTTGATAAGTTATAAAAATTTATAGTGTCAACCTTTTCTTTTAGGGGAAACACAATTCCAATGAATTAAAATGCAAAAAATCCCTAAGTATTAATTAAAAAATTATAATAGTGATAATAATAACGGTCTAACCGTGAAACCAAAATATGCAATAAAGACAAGTTAGATGTTAAATAGTAAGCGATGAAATGTAGTTAAAGCAATGGAATAAGTAAGAAAGAAAGTTTAATCACCAAAGAAAGATACTAAGTGTTAAAAAGAACAATAAAATAGATTTAATAATATATAAAGGGAAAAAGGTAACAATTTAAATATTTTAAGTTAAAAGTAAGCACAAATGACATTAACATTTATGAAATAAGAAGAAAACACATGAGAAAGTAAAGAAATATTATTAACAGTTTAACATTTGAGGCGTAGTAATTAAATAAGTATGAATATCTATATAAACACCAATATATGTAACCGCATGTATGCGTTTACGACGGCGTGAATTATTAAAGTTAGCTAATGGCTTAGATTAAATAAGTAAGACACAGTCATTAAAATGGGTTGGAATGCTAGATCAGTAATGTTACACAACAGAAATCTACCCACCATAAGAGACTGCCAACAATTGTATATAAATTATATTGATGGGAGACATATCCAACTGTAGGACCCATGGAATTATAAGTTCGGGTGTAGGTAAAGGAAATACCAAGTATGATGTTCACCTTGGTCAAAGTATCAAAGAACAAGTCGAGTTTGCTTCAACATTATCAGGTGTTACCTGGTACCATGGCCCGGCTACGTAAGGTTGACCGTGAGATCCAAATTTCACAATTGGTGGGAAGGATGATCACAAGGCAATATTCGCTTGACCAGGGTGTAATGTTTGAATAGCCATATCCAGCACATGCTAAATAAAATTAACAAATAGATAGCACTAGATGTCGAAGTCTTCGAATTTAGTTTGGTTGGATTGCGAACCAAAGTGGATCATTAGGCAAATTCAATGAAACCCAGAGAGATCGGTATAGTGGTGTTTAGATCAGCAGAGCACATGAAATTATTCGGGTTGGCATAGCACATAACATTTTTCGGGTTGACAAAGGATACTATAGAGCCCGAGTTGGAAAAATATACGAGATGTTGCTCAGATTGGCAGAACGTATGATGTTCTCGGGTCGGCAAAACATATGGTGTTGCTCAGGTCGGCACAGCATATGGTGTTGTTTTGGTTCGGATAACATATGGTGTTACTCAGGTCAGCACAATAGACGCTTTTTCTCAGGTCAGCATAACATATGGTGTTGCTCGATTCGAGATTATGTATACTATTACTCTGTTCAACATAGCATGTGTAGATAGGGGCGACATAAGACATAGAGATAATGGTTCGGCCTACTTAGATGGATCGGCATAGGATAAAAAGAATGTGGGGTCGATACACAAAGGCGGTCAGGTCGGCATAATGATATAGGTCAGCATAGTGAGTTGAGCTAAGCATTCTTTATGGAGGGCCCAAGTGGTCGGGGGAGGGGGGTCTAGGCTTTGAGATGTCAGTCTGGTTGAAGGCTGCCCTCATCTATAAATACAAGAGCAGGGGGTCATATTTAGGATCTCTCTTTTCGGCTGATAAGTGAAACTCTGCCATTTTTGTAATCAATTTGCTTTTGTTCAACTTGTTCTCAAGCTCTTTCTTGTGGATTATAATTGTAATCAACATGTTGATAAAGCACTATAGAAAGCATTCAGAGTGGACGTAGGTAATCAATGCCGAACCACTATAAATTCTGTTGTTTTTACATTCTGCTGTCTTCTCTTGAATATTTACTGTAATTCCTCTGTTTTCATTTTATTTCTTTCTTTATTTCACTACCTAAACTGATTCTTGGTTGTTTGTGACCCATTTAGTTGCAAACATTTTGACGCTTTCACTGAGAAATTGATTCTCGGGCTATTAGGATCACCTTTGTTGCTACTGGATTGAGGAAACCCCCCTATGATGACCCATAAATCTATACCCTTTGAATCGACAATAAACCATACATATCCGACCCAAAAAAGCATAGACTGATGGAAAGTCACAAGAAATAAAAGAAGAGAGAAGAAGAGAAGAGAAGAAAGAGAGAAGGGAAAACCAAACAAAAAATTACAGAATCTCATATCATAGCAGAAAACATATAATATCATATCAATGATCTTTACAAAAAACTGTAATGTCTTATACATCAATCAGGGTTTAATAATCAATCGCTAATTATCAGCTTGGATAGTTATAATAACTTGTCCATACAATTGTCGATGATTTAAATAACAAAGCAGTGGAAAATAAACAAATATGTGTATATGACATGAAGATCTCCAGCTCTCCTGCTGAAGCTCCAAAAGGACCAAATCTAAACCTGTAAATATACTCGTCTGACCCGAGCATTAAAAGGGAAGAACACCCAGACCAGTCTAGTAAACCAACGTGAGAAAACACACTCAACTGAATGTATTAAATTTCCTAAACTTTTCTTTTCAAAATAGAATATCTCGTAAGACACGCCCACACATAAACACTGACATGTTTTTACCTTACGATAACCAAAACCTTTCATATCAAATCATGCTATATTATACTAGTGTCTAGTATACATATAATATTAATCATAGCCAAAATTGTTACACTGATTAAATTCCATCATATTAGGCTCTAAGAACAAAATGACAGGCACGTAATGAAGTTTTGATTTCCAAACAAATAGCTAGGCGAAGGGACCACCTTTCGACAGTACATCTCTAGAGAAATGTATCGAGGACCATCACAAGGTATCCTTTACCAACACATGATCTGCCTACCTTTATAACTAGGTAGTACCCAACATATCATCCCTCAATCGTTATCGACCTTTCCGAGGACCCTCATAGCATACAAACCACATTAATTTACATCCCGAACATCATAGGAGGAAGAAATATATCTAGAAGGGGATGATCATATCCTAATTGAGAACGACCCACTTAGCCTTGCCGCATCTAACCCTGTTTCGGTCATTTCCAGTTGTTGAGGCCTGAGGTAACAATTTCCTTTCACATATCACATATCACATCGCTTTGAATGCTACATTGCCATTTCCATTGATTACTAATCGCCTTCCACAAAAATAAAACCCTTAAGCTCGTATGTCTCAAGGAGTGGTGTTAAGCTAAGAGAAGTTCCCTTCTCCGCCACCAACAGATGTACATTTGTAAAAACCAATGTACATAATCATAGAAAAGCAATGTCAGAACTCATCCATGTAATTTGTCCAGGAACAAGACAAACCGAAGGTACTTTCCTACTACATCCTGTGGGGAAATGCCTAGGATTAGTAACGAATACTCCTTGCATTGGATATTTCATAACGAAGAGACTACTGCTACTGGATGTATATTGGGATTTTAACCCCAAACGATCAACAAGCAGTCCTTCACTATGAAAATCCTAGATACCAATACCATCAACCAACCAGCACAATTGTCGCATATAAGTTGGTCCAAAGTGGTTTTCAGATTAATCTGATCTCGGTCTCTTCGCACCAACAATGCAAAAGCATTTCTCAACCTCACATAGAAACTTACTCTCATAGACTTATCACATCTCC
The DNA here is from genome assembly GCA_030765085.1 of Allium cepa. NCBI lineage: Eukaryota > Viridiplantae > Streptophyta > Magnoliopsida > Asparagales > Amaryllidaceae > Allium > Allium cepa. Next base: position 618,431,186 of record CM060931.1, read on the forward strand.
AACTTTCAACTTGCTATCCTTTGGCGAAGAAAGAAGCTCGATAGATTTGAGTAATCACTCCACACTACATGAATCAACATTCTTAACACAAATGATAATCAAGCCTACACGGTCAGTCATGTACTAAGCGTACGACTAGTTACTTTCTACATCAAGTCGAGAAACTAAAATGGCCAAATTTGATAGTCGGTTATTTAACCATCAAAGCGAACAACAATTATCTAGCACTAAAAGCAATCGCTAGGCTCTTTTGATTAATCTTTTATTAATTAAATCACTTTTCCAAATCTTTTACTTCAAATTATCTTTAAAAAGATATTATTCCACAACCATTTCAATATTTCACTATTTGGAAAACAATTCCATATACTTATTTTAATAACAAGTGAATTCACAATTTACTTTATTTTCAAACCATTAAACTTCATTTTAAAATATCACTTCCCAAAACATTTATTTAATTTAAAGGATTATTCACTATCCCAAATATTGAATATAATTCTCTTATCCAAATTCATTACTTCTACACGTTTAATTTAAAGGATTATCGACTATCCAAAATCATGAATAAAATCCCTTTAATAAGCTTTCATATTTAACTTATCAAAATAAATTGATTTCAGATTTATAAAAAACGTTTAGAAATTCCTTTTATATCTTGTAGACTTCCACATACAAAATTCCTTTACTAACAAATTCCATTATATCTCATTAATATTTCAATTCCAATTATATGTTAATTTACTTATAAAATCTCTTATTACGAATTCATTCTTTCCAAGTCTTATTATTTATAAAATCCATTATAAATTCATTTCTAAATTCCAGTTCCAAACTCATCACCAATTTGATTACAATACCATTTCTAATATTTATAAGACAACGTTTATAATTCTATTACTTTTATTTATAAAATATCAATTTTGTAAATCTTATATATAAACCATTATCATAAATTCAAAATTCTCAATTTTAACTTATTTTACCAAATAGTTAACTCCATATTTCAAAAATCATATTTAGATTCAGTTTAAATAAACTTTTTCTTTTAATAATTTACAAATCATCATTAAAACTTATATAACTTCAAAAATCACTTAAACGACCTTTTTAATTTGAAATCATCATTTTAATATTTTTAAAATTCTAAAATATGGCTCAATGCTGCAACAACATTAAATAAGACGATTTACATCAATCATATCAATCTTGGCATCCCAATACCATATCACTTGATAACAACATATATAACAATATCTGTAAATAAAAATAAACACTGGCAAGGAATCTAGTTGGATCCCTCCAACCTGTCACCTGCAACAAATATACATATGAGAAATATGTAAACTGTCCGCTTCGAGGCAGATACGCGTACAAAGGGTCATTCGCTCATACATGGGAATGTATAGGGTCTCGCCTGTTAAAATATGCGGGAATATATCCAAACCAATCAATATATATATAATATATCATATATAGCCCAAACAATCATCAATCATACAAAATAAATTTATTCTCACTTATATAAAAATATAAGCGAGACAGAAAGAGTGAGTTGTACTCACTTTGGTTCCAATAGACGTTGCAGCTTTTTATTTCGAATAATTTTACCCAAAATTCCTAGCTGCTCCAAATCAATCCAATTCAACTCCATCACGTAATGTTCATGAATACGAACCCAGTGCCACTTGTTTCGTGCAATTTTGACCTCGTATGACAAAGTCATACAATTTTAAAGTTTATACGAATTTAAATATAAATAAATTTACAATTTTTTTATTAAATCTTTTACAAATCAAGGCCGTTGATTTCAACCCCCTTGATCTAGGCTTTTCCCCTCCTATCTTCATCTTCTATGCGATATTGCTTCCAGGTTCGAATAAAACCCATCGCCTCCCATTTACATTTGATTTCCATGCCCACTTCTTCAATCAAGACATCGCTCGAAAGCCATCACCGAGTAGCCCTAGCCACCATGTAGATCTGCCCTAGGCTTGGTCCCCTATAGAGCCGCCGTTACCTTGTATTTCTTGCTCGAATGCATGTGTTTAAACATGAATTGTCGTTGATCCATCACGCCATATAGCATCATGACCATTGGATTTATAGCTCTTGTCGAGCTCTACAATGTTGTAGTTGAAGGTTTTTGGAAATAGTGCGTGGATCGGAAGAAAATCAAGGAGAAAGATTGAACATTTCTGGCCATCAAAATATAAATGGCGGCTAAACCTAGAAAATTAGGGTTTTGAAAAATTAGTTTCACATGACTAAACCATAAATTTAGAAGATAGGTTTTCGAATCGAATTACTTAATTAAAAATTAATTAAATAAATTTCTATGCGTTTTAGCTTCGCACGACCAAACCGTAAATCCAATTGACACGAAATTTGAAATCCTATAATAATATAACGTTACGAATCCAGAAACAGGTATCGTCGAAATCCAAGATAGTGTCAAAAATGACTATTTTTACATGTTAATTAAATAGATAAATTTTCAATTTCTATAAATTAACTTGTAAATCAATATTAAAAGTTCCCCAACTCAATTCTAATTCAAATAGAATTTAATTCAACTTTATAAATCGTTTCCATTCAAATTAAATTCAAAATCAAATTATTTTTGCAATTTCAAATATTTAACTAACAATTTAATTATCCAATTAACTTATTATATTCGAAATATAAGTCATTCAACTTATAAAATTAACTTGTGAATATTTAAAATCAATTAAATATTTCAATTTCGGATAACTGAAATTCTAGGTTGTTTCACCCCCAATGGAGATCTATTTTCGCTTTCAGAAGCCTGTAGATACTATTCAGTTTGTTCAAGATTTAAGCAATGGAATTCAAGATGGTAAGGCATACCAGATCTACTTCCCATAATGATGATGTCAACGAAATTGCTAGTGTCCAACTTGGGGGTCCAAGAAACTAGCCTGCTAATGTGAATGTGGAGCCTGCTACAGCCCAAAACCCCAACGATTCCGTTACAAGAGCTGAATTTAATGACTTGATGAGGGAGCTAATGTTGAGCCGTAGGCAACTATAGGAGCAATTATAGGCTAATGCCAACCCGATGAATCGGATTTATCAACAACAACACCAAAGCATCGGAGGAGGTCTCGCTTCGTACTCGATGTTAGATTGATCAACCTCATTAGATGAGCAACATAAGAGAAGGCGCTGTAAAATTGAAATGACATGAGCTGGAGAAATGGAGAAACATAGGGCAGACCAGTACGGGCAACAAAATCGGGTCAGTGCTGAACCCTCCCTAGGGTTCGGTATCGACCCCTCAACCATGAGGATGGCTTCTTGACTGCAACGGGGGGTCATGCTCATCCTGGAACCAGGAAATTAGGCACTGGAGTACACTTGAATGCTAATCAGTTACCTCCCCAGAATGACAATGAAGTCAATCCTCAAGACATGCATCTGGAGGACAATAGGCCAAGAAAGTTGTGATATCCCGGAAATTTGAGGCAATATCAATTTAATAATCTGTGATAAAATTAAATTGATTTAATAATATTTGTTAATAATAATTTGAATTGATTTAATAATCTTCTTTTAAACAAATGATTAACTGATATTTTTTTTTTAAAAAGCCAATTAAATTGTTTTCTATTTATAATATATATATAGCTGTATATATTGTAAATAGATAACCTTTGTTTTAAGTTAATAAAATGAAGACATGATTTCTAACTCTAATATTTTTGGAAAATTAGGAATTTGATTTTTATTTAATATTGAATAAATAATAAGATGATCTTAAAAATACTCAAGATAAATTTAATTTGTTTAGAAATAAATTTAGCCTAGAGTTTAAAATTTAAATAAAAAGTTTTGTTATGTTTTTTAAAATATAGCTTGATAAATAAGTATTTATATTTTAAAAGAGTTCGTTTCTTTTGAAATTTATTTTTAATTTAATAATAAGTTATATTTAAACCATATCAATATTGTAATATCTTTGAAAATGGGTTTTTAATATAAATAGAAGTTGTTATTTTAATATATGTATATTTTTGAAAGAAGCTATGATTTGTAAATTTAAAATTAAGTCTTTCAAAAGTGTTAAAATAAAATATTACTTTATAAATCTCAACATAAGTATTTATTTATTTAAGTTAAAATAAAAGTAATCTATAAGTAAAATAAATATAAAAGTAAGAACAAGTGTAAAAGGAAGAAGTATATATATGTATAAAGTACAAATGCCTATTTTACTTGAGAGTAACATAATTTACTTGAGAGTAACATAATCAGGCTTGTATACACATGAATATAGCCTGTGAAGAAATATACAAAGTAAGAAAAGAAAAAGAAAAAAAAAACAAAATATCTAAACACAAAATGATCTGTAGCTTGTAGACTAAGAATCAGACAAGCATAATCATAAGGTATAAACAAATATGGTATGCAGGTTAGAGAGGAGAAGTAGGAAGCTAACTAAAATATCTTTACATAAGAAATGATTAAATTAGCTAAATAGGGAACATTGAGTACATTAACATTTAATGTTTCAGATTTCTCAGCAAACAAGAGTCTATTCGAATTTGTTCAAAATCTTTTCAGCCTCCATTTTGAAAATTCTGCCTGATAAAACAAGATTAAACAGTGCACAGCATTTGCTTGTCTCAGATGCCACCTTCCTCTGTAATATTTTCCTTCTATATATACATATCTTCTCAGTTCATTTGTGAAGAATAGCAAGCTTTTTTTTTTTTACAACTGAAGTTTTATACATCAACAAGCTTAAACAACATCATACAAAAATTCCATCAACTTTGCAAAACCTGAAACTTCCTTCATTCCAATCTGTGACCAACTTCCTCAAGACCAGATCAACAGCTTCATTTTTATCAAGCCATTAGCCTGTACTTTTTGCAAAATAAAGAGCCTGTGCATTATTCTCAAGTTTTTTTCAAAATCAAAACAGAAGCTCTGTTTTCATTTCAGGTGAGTAACATTTATTTTTAAAAGCTTAAATATATAAATCTGAATTGCATGATCTATGTATGAAATAGGTGAATTTGTGTGAATATATGTTAGTGAATTTCTGTGCATTTTTGGATGTGAGTTGTAGACATGTTTGTGAATATCTGTAAACACATATATTTCCAGTTCTTAAAACTATAGCTGTAGTTTAAAATCCTTTATCTCTAGATCAAGTCATTTTTGGAATTTATGGTATAAACAAAAGTTGATTGTCTAATCATTTGTCAAAGTATAAATTTTATCTGAGTGGGAATAAATTGTGTGTTGCTCTGGAAACTAAAAATAAACAAGAAGTTAAGTTTTGGATGAAATTCAAACATTCGAATTTATTGATTCAGGGTTATGAACTGAATACTTAATCAAAATAATGATTTTTAAAAATGAAAACACTAATTTTAATAGCAAAATGAATGTGTAGTCCTGTTTTTACTGGGAATTAGTATTTGAGGGGTTATTGATGTTCTCGAGTATCTGAGAGGGTGTAATTGCCAGAGGTGATAGTTGAACCATCGGTGATGGTGGGAAAATTTGTTGAAGTGGTGGCAGATCACGGTGGTGGTGGCAGTGGCGATTTTAAGTTGCTAAACCTAGTTTGGGTTGTGCTGTGATGTTTGATTTGTCACGTGGCCTAGGAGCGATCGAGTTCGCTGAAACTCATGTGGGTAGTAGCTCGGTCATGGACGAAGTGGTGGCCGGTGGTGCTAGGGCTCTGGTGGACGGAGTTTGGAGTGCGGTGGATTTTCCAGGTTTCGAGAGAAACCTGATTTTTTGGTTTCCAGGTGTAGTTTCGAACTCGCTTTTGTTTCAGATTGCTGTGGTGGCTCTGGGGGTCGTGGTGGAGTCTGGTGGTAGTCAGTGGCGTGGTGGAGCATATGAGGGTGGTCGGAGATGACTGGGGCCACGGTGCACGTGCACCGTGCCCAGTGAAGTACTGAAGCTTAGAGGTGGTGCAGGGTTTTTGGCCTCGGGTGCGTACTCGAGTTTTTGGGTACGTGACTCGTAGCAAAGGTACATTTGACCCGAAGCATTCCTATCTTGGTCTCGGGTTGGATATAATTATTACAGGTAGCATAAAACAGCCTGTAGCTTTAAATTTAAACTAAAATTAAAGCAAATAAAATTGTAAGCTAGTGTAATCATGAATGTTAAACTCAAATGAATTTAAGTTTAAACAAAATGTGAATCTAATTTGAAGTATGGATTCAAATCTAAATTTTTGAATTCAAAACTGATATGAGATAAAGGATTAAAATTATTTCAATGAGGATTTTCAGGTTTACAACCTGACCATTTTCCAAATTTTAAATTTCAATTTAAAATTTGAAAACTGAAATTTGAACAGAGGTTTAAATTCAAGGTTAAGTATAGATTCAAATGGACTTTGGAATCCTAAGGATTTAAAATGAATTTGGGCTTGGTAAATCAGTTTTTAATTCAAGTTATTAAAAGAAAGTTAAATCAGAAATTTTAAAAAGTTAAATAAATTGTTTAACTTGAATTTGCAAGTTAAAATACAATGTAATCTAAAAGCTAATTCTTAACTAAAGTTAAGAAATTTAAAAGCCTATCTTATATAAGTTTCATATGAAAATAACAAATGCCATTTCCATTTATTTAAAAAAATTATAAATTGATTTTAAATTTAGTTAATGTTTTAATAATAATCATTTTGAATCTTAAATTTCAAAATGAAATTTGAATTTAAAATTGAAATGTAATGTTCTAATGCACTTTAATAATAAAATCATTTATAAAGAAATAGATTAATAATTAAGACCTTGAAGTGATTTAATTAGTAAGTTAATTAAAGAATGACTTATTTATTTAATTTGAAATTAATGATTTAGAGTTACAAATTAATTGAGGAAGTAATTAAAGAAATGTTATTAATTAATGAGGATAATTAACTAAAGATAATTAATTAATTAATGTATGTCATTAATTAATATATTTAATCAGATTAATTAGATAATCTATTATAAATTGTTAAATGTAATTATTTGATAAAAGTAATGAAGAAATTAATTACTTATTGAAATTAATTTGATAAAATGATTTATTTAAGTTAATTAATTTAGTTTAATTAATTTAAGAAATCATTTGATATGTGTAATCACTTAGTGTATTCAATGGAGCATAATTACTTGAGGAAGTAATTAATATAATTACTGAATGTAATTAGTGAAGAGGATGTGTTAATAAAGTAATTTGGATAATTACTTTTGTAATTAATCAAGGGATTAATTAATGGAAATAAGTAATTATGGAATAATTAATTTATTAATATAAGTAATTAAGGGAAGTTAATTACTGGTTGATATTAATCGAGGTGGTTATTAGTTGTGTTTAATTAAAGATTAATCACTTAATGTGATTTAATTTATATAAAGTAACTTAATTTAAATATGAATTAGAGATCATTAATTAATGTAATTAATGATGAAATTAAGAATAGTTAAATTAAGAAATAATAAATAATGAGGTGATTAATTAAGGATAATGTAATTAATTGTATTTAATTATAAAAAAAGTAATTAAATGTTAATTACTATAAATGATTTAGAATAATTAATTTGTAGAATTAATTAAAGACTAATTACTTACTGTAATTAAAAGGTGATTAATCGAAGAAGTTAATCAAGATAAATATCTAGAGATTAATTAATTAAGTTGATAAATTTAATAGTTGTATAAGCAAGATTTATAGATGAAGTAATTAATTTAATTTACTTTAAACTAATTAGAAATAGAAGTAGTTAATTTAATTCATTTTAAATTAATTACAAATGGTATAATTATAAATCATTGCTTATGGATGAATGATAGTGATATTTCATTTGATGATTGTGCATTCAGATCTGACTTGAATAATATCTATGTGATATGGATGCTTGATTTAAAGTATGATAATATTTAATTATCTGTTTAGATGATAATATGAATTATCTGTTTATGATGATGTGATTATCTATTGTGATATTATGAATTATCCATATTTGTGTATATTGATGATATTGAATTGAACTGTAAGGACCCGATTCTTCGACTTTCGAAAATTCAACATTGATACTCACTTTATCGACTGCCGAGCAATCGAATGACGGAAAACCGAACACTTAGGGTTTTAAGAAAAAGAAAGAGCTAGAAGAAGAGATAAGAAGATAGAAAATAGATAAGGTAGAAAATAGAGAGAAAAGAAAATAGAAAATAGAACAAAATAGAACGGAACAGAAAACAACAGAACAATAACAGAATCTCACAATCGCAGCGGAACAACATATAATAATAAATGAATAATCTTTAAACAAAGAACTATATCAGTTATTACATTTTATACAATTCATTACATTACATCATATCATCAGAGTGTACAACAACAACAACAAACAGCGGAAAAGAAATACTATATACTAGTAATACGCCATGCCATCCAGCTTGCCTCCAGCAACTCCTGAATATCCAGAATATCCTGATAAACCTAACTCTTAACTGCCCGTGTGGAAATTGGTGGGCACCCAGAGTTTAGGAAGGAAAACAATAAACTCCGAGTCAGTCATGTGACTGGTGTGGGAACTCAAAACAGTTTATTTATCTTTAAAATCAAAATAGAGGAATATTTTTAAAGTCAATTCGCAATGCTTTTAAAAATGAGATTACCATAAGGCCTCCTGCACACACACACAATGCAAACGCAGAATCGGAGGAGATTTCTCCTTATGATAGTCAAAGATGCTTGATACGCATTTAAAAGAACATTTGATATTATTACTAGTGCATAGTGTAGAAAAAATTATTTCGAAAGTAGAATATAAATCTTAGCCAGCATAGACATTCCGAACTATGCCTACTATAGCTACCATCCAAATAGTGGGGCGCCACCATAAGTGAATGATAGGTTCTACAACTAATACTGTACAAGATCGTATTGTTTCTTTGGATTTCCAACGAATGATCAGGCCAAGGAACTTCCCATTGCCACATGAGAATGCCTCTGGATGGACATCCCCGAGAACCAAACCGGATCTCTACCAACACAAGGCCGGGTTACCCCTAACTGAGTAACAACTGACCGAATATGCCATCCCCCGGTCCTTTGGGACCTTTCAACCGAGCGCTCGTCACCATCATCACACAACCATAACAAAGTGTTTTCAACATGAGTAAGTATCTGGGCTCCATACCATGATACCACCCTTTTCCAGAAGGAAATGCACACATCCTAAAGGGCGCTACCCCTCATAACCTTGCTGCATCTTTCCTGTTTTGACCATTCCCGGGGTGTGAGGCTCGACGAAGTCACGTCCACAAAAACATACTTTATACAAAAGCCATGCTTTGGGTCAACAAATGATCATAGAAATGATCACCAGGATAGACGATCAAATAAATGATCCTATCATAAATAATCAACACAATGATCATTTCACAGCAACACTCAGCATGTCACATTACCAAATTGGGAATATATCGCTGATAACCTTCAACTACATAACCTCTGAGCTCGTACGTCTCAGAGAAGGGAGTTAAGCTAAAAGAATAAATTCTCCACCATCAACAGAAATATATTTGAAAGAAATCTGCTTTATATCTCAATTTGTAACGTCAGACATACAATCCATACAAGTCTGTTCCGGGCTCGAACAAAACCGAAGGCACTTACAAAGAAGTCCTTGCAATCCGGATAATCTCTAATCACGTCCGGACTTCCCATCACATAGGGAGTCTCTATACCGTAGCTACTCGGTGCAAAGACAATCGACGAGTTGTCCTTTCGCTTTCAAAAAGATCCGGTCTTCAACACCGATCTTCAAATGCAATTCATAACGACGTATCACATATTCGGAATGGGTTATACGACCCCATGGTCCTTTCCCGGTTAACCCGAATAGTGAGCGCTTATTCAAAAATAAGTGTGGCATTCAAATTCAAACAAATCACATCAATTACCCATTCAAAGGGAAATATTGATAGTCGGTTATTGAACTATCAATGGATATGTACAACATCACCAGATTCCAAATAATTTTTCAAATTATTTATTTCCCAAAAATATCTTTACTAGATATATAGTTTTCACACTTCAAAAATAAATCAATATTTATTTTTAAACGAATTCCACTTTCTTTTATAAATTCCATAGTGAATTTATATTTCACAATATCTATGAATATACGATTTCAATTATTCATTTCAATTTATCTTCAAAAAGATAAATTCTCAAAATATTCACTTTATATTGGAAAACATTTCCATACTTATTTAATAAGTAATTCACAAATCTTTTATTTTCAACTCTTGGAAAATATTCAATATACTTAAATCGAGATTAACTACATATTTCCTTCTTTAAGGAAATCATTCACTTAAACGTATTTATTTGGGCCAAAACGAATGTTGCGTAAAACATCGTTACGACAACCCAAAATCACTAGTATAGGGATTCGAAATTAAAATAGATACATAAATCCCAATACTATACAAAACATTTCCTTTCGGAAATCATTTACTATAACAACAGTGTTATAGTGCACCATTTCCTTCTATTTCTCGAAAACGTCTATTTCAACAATAAATGTTGAAATCTATGGTTTCGAATCTCAACACATTTAAAAACATCGTTAGATCGTTTTAGTTCTATTTAAAACATCTAATCCAAAACATTTTCTTTAACATATTATTCACTATTCAAAAACGTGAATATATTTTGTTAACAAATTTCATCCTTCCTATTCATTTTATTTTAAAGGATTATTCACTGTCTAAAACGTGAATATAACTCCATTAATAGGTTTCAACAATTTACTTATCAAAATAAGTCGTATTGCGAATTTATAAAACAACGTTTATAAATTCCTTTTCTATTTATCTTATAAAAACTTCTTTTTATAAATTCCTTTATTAACCTATTCTAGTTTATAACTCAATTATAAACTAAAAGTTCATATTATAAGTTAAATACTTATAATTTATTCGTTTACAAAAATCGTTCCTTTGAACTTCATAATTATAAATCTTATAACTTATAAGATTCAATTGTTTATCCAAATATATTCTTTAATAACTTCACAAAATTTATAAATCTTACTATTTATAAATTTCATTTATAACTTCACCATTTATAATTTTATAAATTCCATTCATTTACAAAATTCATTTTCACTTCATTCAAACACTTATAAAAACTCGTTTTATAATGTCAATATTTCAATTTATAAATATCCATTTATAAATCTCTTAATATAAATCAATTTATATTATTCTTTAAAACGTCTTTAAATTCCTTTATAATTTCACCATTTTTATTCATAAAATAATTAAATTTTATAAATCCTATATTTTCAACTTTTTATAATAAATTCAAATCCCCAATTTTAAACTATTTTATAAAACGATTAACCTCGTATTTTCAAAAATAAATCTTTAATCGTATTTCTCAAAATCATAATTTTTATAACATTAAAATTATACGTTTATTTATTTAAAATGGATCAATTCCAAAAATATTTTATAAACGTATACTTTCAAAAATCACTTTAAAATCATTTTAATTCCAAAATTTGGTCCAATGATGCTACATACCAAATAGTCAATCACGACAACAACGATATTATATATCGATATAATAATCCATCAAATATCAAAATATCTGAAATCAAATAAAAACTGTTGAGGAATCCAGTTGGATCCCTCCAACCTGTTTTCCTGCATCCACAAACATTAGCACAATACCAATTCCGCTCCAGTACGGAATTATCGCGGTATATGGGATTTAAAATATTATCCGCTTAATAGACGGCGCAATAGGGTCTCATCCGCTATACAAATGCGGAAAATCAATAACTCCAATATATACATATGCCAATATATATATATTGCTATTATATATAATACCAATTTCACTGTTTATGAAATATTCGCGGTATATGTTTTTAATAAATAACATCCGCTTACTAACGGCGCATAATGTCTATTTTAACAATCAGTAGATATCAATCAACATTCAAACATGCATTCAAATATATTAAATATAACTATTTAAAATAAAAATCGAAACTGGTTCGATTGAGTGAGAAGTTCTCACCTTGATTTTAATTTCGTTTTAGCGATTTATTTCGAATAAAATTAAACGGACGTTTAATTTTACCCAAAATTCTCACTAACTCCAAACGACTCCAATCCAACTCCATCGCGTAGTGCTCGTCCATACGATTCCAACGCTTCTTGTTTCGCGCATTTCGACCTCGTATGAAAAAGTTATGATATTATGAAGTTTACACGAATTTATTATATAAATTACAACATTATCAACTATTTTTTTTTAACCTATTCAATCTCAGCCACGGATTTATCAACCAGCAACATCTGGCCGTGCAACACCCCCCCCCCCCTTCTTCCTTTCGTTCGCCATCTACAGGCCATAGCCGTGCAAAAGAACCCACTACATCATCATTAGGGTTCGACTTTGCAACCAACACGATCAACTTCGCGACGATCAGAGAGCCTCACGTCGAAGCCCCCACCTCCATCCACCAGCGCCGGCCGACCGCAACCCCATCGTGCCCTCCTCGCTCTCGAAATGCATGCGCAACGCGCGACTGTCGGCCCATCTTTCCTCCCCCCACGACGCTCCCAATTCGATCATCTCCGTATGGATTTCAAGATCATCTCGTGCTCTACGTTTTTCATGTAGAAAGTTTTCAAAAATATTGAATGGATTGGAAGAGATTAAGGAATGAAAATTGGAGATTTCTGGCCTTCGGTTGAGGGGGTGGCGGCTGCGTTTAACCTAGGGTTTATATATTATTATTTTTTTTTGTGAAGGGGTAAGGGTCTATTTATAGGAAAACGAACGAAACACTATTCATTCTGGAATTTCCGAACTCCGATTTACGCGCAGTGACCAGCGTTTCTAGGGTTTACCCCGCGTTCCAGACACAATGGAACAGGTTTCGGAAGCTAATTCGGTCATCTGTGCGAGTTATGGCTATAAACGTTCAATTTAAATTAAACCGATTTAAACGATTTTCTAGGCGTTTTAATTTGTACCGGACAAACGGTAAATCCAATTGACACGAAATTTGAAACCTTACAATAATATCACATTATAGATCCGATGAAACTGGTTTCGTCGAAATCCGAGACAGTTTGAAAAATGGCTATTTTAACTCGCCAAATTAATATTAAAAACAATTCGATGTGTTTCGAGCTGCCACGATCAAACGATAACTCCGATTGATACGAAAATTAAAATCCGGTAATAACTAACTATTACGGATCCAATGGAACTAGTTTCGTCCAATTCTGAGACTGTTCAAAAATTGACTATTTTCACTAGTCGATTTAATATTAAAATATTCAATTTTCACAAATTAACTTTTAATTCGATTTTAAAAGTTCTAAAATATCATTCTAACTCCAATATGATAAAATAAAATTTTACAAATCATTTTCAATCATATTTAACTCAATTTTCAATTATTTCCATAATTTAACATATTAAATTATCGATTTAATTATCCAATTAAATCTAATTATTCGAATTAAAATTTATTTGACTTATAAATTCACTTATTAATATTTAAAATTAATTAAATATTCAAATTTTAATTAAATAAAATTCTGGGTCGTTACAATCTTCCCCCCTTAAAAGAATTTCGTCCTCGAAATTATTAAGTAAGAAAAGTTACAGAATTTATCAACTTTCTAAAATCCATAGTCAAACTTCTTATAATACTTTACTAAGTTTTAAATCATACTTAGTTATCTTTTCAAAAACAACTACTATTGTTTAATTTTCAATTCTAAATCAAAGTTAAAGTTTCCAAAATTTTCCAATTTTCTCAAATTTTTTCTAACGCCTTAAATTTTCGGAAAAATTCGCCATAGTCTCCTTTGCGCGGCTCGATCCGAAAAAAAAATGACAGTATATATATCACAAATATACATCTCATCAAGTAATGAGGCATCCCGCAGGGAAAAAAGTATAAAAGTACGGTATTTAATCCGAGATATGTACCTTATTATATTATTAGCAAGCATATACGGCTAATATAGCGCGAAAGCGAGCTCCAAATGCGAAGCAAATGCAATCCGCACCTACTAAACACTCAACAAACAATATGAGAATCATGCATATATGAAAATAGTATCGATATACAACATATAGCAACATAATAACTATATATGCCAACATAGCAAATGCAATAAAAGCAATATATTCAACCATCAACCAACTATCATCCAACTAATTCATAACCAATAAATATTCGTTCATATTCTCATTAATATTCAATGAAATAGGTTCTCAATTTAAATCACATTTGATTCATTAACAGTGGATTTTACTAACATTCATTTTCAATTAGTTTATATTCACTAATTCATATTCAAGTTGGTTCACTTCCAAATCAAATTCAATTTTATTTAAGATTCACTTAACTTCCAATTGGATTTCAATTACTTTAGCTTCCAATTCCATTAACTCAATTTCATTAACACTTAATGAATTATATACAATCAATCAACTAACAACCATATATCAATCAATGTATATTAATCTCAACCAAATTACTTTGCTTATATTCATTCAATTTGGTTTCAACACCATCACTTTCAATTGGTTTAATTAAATTGATTTTTATTCAACTATTCAACTTTCAATAACATTATATTTTAATGAACTAACACTTACATTCATTATTTCATATCAACTTAATTCACATTCAATTGATTTACATTTAATCCATTCATTCAATTCAATTACTAAAGTTGAATTTCATTTATATAACTTAAGTTCATATTTCATTTTACTTTAAATTCATTTTTATTTACAACTCATATTCATAAATATACTCATATAGTTTCACTTCTTATATATATATAAGTTTATTTCACAATTGTAAATCACTTTAATTATACTTCCATTCTTATAATTCATTTTACTTATACAATTATTCTTCAATTTAGATTATTCAAACAACCAAACAATCAAACAATCTACTTATATATCCTTTAATAATTCTGAAAAATTATTTCTTCATATACAAAATATAATCAAGGCAAAATTATTTCATTTACCCAATTTAAAATAATATTGTGTCGAATTGTTCTATTCAAGTGTTTAGAGATCCCTATCAACAACGTTAATTACTCGTATTAACCAGAATCTATATACCACTCAACAAACCAATCATCACAATATAAAACAATTTTATATTCACTAACAAATACGCTCTCATATCTATTATTACACTCAAACTCATTCTAGAGTACTACTGACTCTATCTTTAATGAGTAATACCCAACAGAACCATGGTTGTCGCTTAACCAACAGCTCTGATACCAACTGTAAAGACCCGCAAATCCGTACTCCTTGAATATACACTAATCTCCATAGATTAACTCAAGATGAACAGAAATACGAATTCTCAATTTTTAAGAAAAGGAAAGAGAGAGAAGAAGAGATAAGAAGATAGAAAAATAGAGAGAAGAGAAAATAGAAAATAGAACAAAATAGAACGGAACAGAAAACAACAGAACAATAACAGAATCTCACAATCGCAGCGGAACAACATATAATAATAAATGAATAATCTTTAAACAAAGAACTATATCAGTTATTACATTTTATACAATTCATTACATTACATCATATCACAGAGTGTACAACAACAACAACAAACATCGGAAAAGAAATACTATATACTAGTAATACGCCATGCCATCCAGCTTGCCTCCAGCAACTCCTGAATATCCAGAATATCCTGATAAACCTAACTCTTAACTGCCCGTGTGGAAATTTGCTGGGCACCCAGAGTTTAGGAAGGAAAACAATAAACTCCGAGTCAGTCATGTGACTGGTGTGGGAACTCAAAACAGTTTATTTATCTTTAAAATCAAAATAGAGGAATATTTTTAAAGTCAATTCGCAATGCTTTTAAAAATGAGATTACCATAAGGCCTCCTGCACACACACACAATGCAAACGCAGAATCGGAGGAGATTTCTCCTTATGATAGTCAAAGATGCTTGATACGCATTTAAAAGAACATTTGATATTATTACTAGTGCATAGTGTAGAAATTTTTTTTTCGAAAGTAGAATATAAATCTTAGCCAGCATAGACATTCCGAACTATGCCTACTATAGCTACCATCCAAACAGTGGGGCGCCACCATAAGTGAATGATAGGTTCTACAACTAATACCGTACAAGATTGTATTGTTTCTTTGGATTTCCAACGAATGATCAGGCCAAGGAACTTCCCATTGCCACATGAGAATGCCTCTGGATGGACATCCCCGAGAACCAAACCGGATCTCTACCAACACAAGGCCGGGTTACCCCTAACTGAGTAACAACTGACCGAATATGCCATCCCCCGGTCCTTTGGGACCTTTCAACCGAGCGCTCGTCACCATCATCACACAATCATAACAAAGTGTTTTCAACATGAGTAAGTATCTGGGCTCCATACCATGATACCACCCTTTTCCAGAAGGAAATGCACACATCCTAAAGGGCGCTACCCCTCATAACCTTGCTGCATCTTTCCTGTTTTGACCATTCCCGGGGTGTGAGGCTCGACGAAGTCACGTCCACAAAAACATACTTTATACAAAAGCCATGATTTGGGTCAACAAATGATCATAGAAATGATCACCAGGATAGACGATCAAATAAATGATCCTATCATAAATAATCAACACATTGATCATTTCACAGCAACACTCAGCATGTCACATTACCAAATTGGGAATATATCGCTGATAACCTTCAACTACATAACCTCTGAGCTCGTACGTCTCAGAGAAGGGTGTTAAGCTAAAAGAATAAATTCTCCGCCACCAACAGAAATATATTTGAAAGAAATCTGCTTTATATCTCAATTTGTAACGTCAGACATACAATCCATACAAGTCTGTTCCGGGCTCGAACAAAACCGAAGGCACTTACAAAGAAGTCCTTGCAATCCGGATAATCTCTAATCACGTCCGGACTTCCCATCACATAGGGAGTCTCTATACCGTAGCTACTCGGTGCAAAGACAATCGACGAGTTGTCCTTTCGCTTTCAAAAAGATCCGGTCTTCAACACCGATCTTCAAATGCAATTCATAACGACGTATCACATATTCGGAATGGGTTATACGACCCCATGGTCCTTTCCCGGTTAACCCGAATAGTGAGCGCTTATTCAAAAATAAGTGTTGCATTCAAATTCAAACAAATCACATCAATTACCCATTCAAAGGGAAATATTGATAGTCGGTTATTTAACTATCAATGGATATGCACAACATCACCAGATTCCAAATAATTTTTCAAATTATTTATTTCCCAAAAATATCTTTACTAGATATATAGTTTTCACACTTCAAAAATAAATCAATATTTATTTTTAAACGAATTCCACTTTCTTTTATAAATTCCATAGTGAATTTATATTTCACAATATCTATGAATATACGATTTCAATTATTCATTTCAATTTATCTTCAAAAAGATAAATTCTCAAAATATTCACTTTATATTGGAAAACATTTCCATACTTATTTAATAAGTAATTCACAAATCTTTTATTTTCAGCTCTTGGAAAATATTCAATATACTTAAATCGAGATTAAGTACATATTTCCTTCTTTAAGGAAATCATTCACTTAAACGTATTTATTTGGGCCAAAACGAATGTTGCGTAAAACATCGTTACGACAACCCAAAATCACTAGTATAGGGATTCGAAATTAAAATAGATATATAAATCCCAATACTATACAAAACATTTCCTTTCGGAAATCATTTACTATAACAACAGTGTTATAGTCCACCATTTCCTTCTATTTCTCGAAAACGTCTATTTCAACAATAAATGTTGAAATCTATGGTTTCGAATCTCAACACATTTAAAAACATCGTTAGATCGTTTTAATTCTATTTAAAACATCTAATCCAAAACATTTTCTTTAACATATTATTCACTATTCAAAAACGTGAATATATTTTGTTAACAAATTTCATCCTTTCTATTCATTTTATTTTAAAGGATTATTCACTGTCTAAAACGTGAATATAACTCCATTAATAGGTTTCAACAATTTACTTATCAAAATAAGTCGTATTGCGAATTTATAAAACAACGTTTATAAATTCCTTTTCTATTTATCTTATAAAAACTTCTTTTTATAAATTCCTTTATTAACCTATTCCAGTTTATAACTCAATTATAAACTAAAAGTTCATATTATAAGTTAAATACTTATAATTTATTCGTTTACAAAAATCGTTCCTTTGAACTTCATAATTATAAATCTTATAACTTATAAGATTCAATTATTTATCCAAATATATTCTTTAATAACTTCACAAAATTTATAAATCTTACTATTTATAAATTTCATTTATAACTTCACCATTTATAATTTTATAAATTCCATTCATTTACAAAATTCATTTTCACTTCATTCAAACACTTATAAAAACTCGTTTTATAATGTCAATATTTCAATTTATAAATATCCATTTATAAATCTCTTAATATAAATCAATTTATATTATTCTTTAAAACGTCTTTAAATTCCTTTATAATTTCACCATTAAGAACATCCGAAAACCACATCGTTTCCAAATTAACGATAGGTCGTGAATCTGAAGTGAAGTTGAAGATTCAGAGTGCAAGGGTTATCGTCGTTAACTCTGAGGGTGATTCCAAAATGAGCGTAACGAGATAATGCCTTCGGTTTCGTTCGAACCCGGAACGAACTTGTATGGATTGAATGCTTTCAACACATCGTCAGGTGGGCGATGAGCATTCTAAGAAATGTATTCTATAAAGGTAATCGTAGCCTCAAGCCTCATCAACCGGGAATGGGTAAAACAGGGGAGGTGCAACAAGGTTAGGTAGGTCATGCCCAAGCAGGACAAGGATATTCCCCTGTCTAGAGGTCCCTTTATTTCGGCTTAGTGGGCAGTAGCGACGGCTATCTGTGGGGTTATCTTGTTCGGGACTATTCAGTAAGGAATGGTTCCGGCCTTGTGTTGCAGGGGATGAAGGGAGTAATCCTCGGTACGTTGATCTAGGCCACGTACTGTGACGGGCGGTACCCCAGTAGCCCTGCCATTGTATGGAATCCACAATCCAATAAGTGCCAACGGTTTTGATTGTATTACCCACTTTTGTGGCTAGTAGCTGGAATTTAATGAATGTAACAATTTCGGCTATTTTCTATTTACTTGAAAACCCTAGACCTATTATAATATCACAGAATTTCCTATCAAATGTTTTGGTTAGCGTAAGGTAAAAACTTTTCCATGTTTATGTGTGGGGAGTCTTACGTGATACCTTTTGTTTTCAAAAGATTTTCAAAGTTAAGCAACTTTAACCTGTTACTCATACCAGACCCATGTCTGACCCGGAGTTTATTTTTGTTTTTCATAAACTCTCAGGTACCCAAATTTTTACGGGTAGCCAAGGGTTTCAGGTTAGCTTTGAAGAATACTGGAGGAGCAATGGAGCATGAGGCTTCAGCGTTGTAGATATATATTTATAGTTCCGCTGTGTTTGTATCTCTGTGTTGACTTGTGTATTGAGTTGTATAACTAGACAGGTGTTTATAACTGTCTAGTATGTGATGTATTGTCTGTATAACTATGATATATGTAAAATTATGTAATACGTATGTGATTATTATATTTTGTTCCATTCCGCTGTGAGATTCTGATGTTGTTGTTCTTTCTTCTCTATCTTTTCTATTTTCTGACCCCTTTCTTTCTTCAAGACGAAGCGGTTTTCTGGGCGTAGAAGGCCGGGTCGTTACAAAAGTATGAGATGCCTCAGAGACACTGGCTAGAACATTTACACAGAATGGAACCTGACCTAGCATCCCCCTATCCAGACTCCAGACTTGTCCGCAATGGTCAGGCAGTGCATGAGGGAGAACCAAGGCTTGCCTAACGAGGATTGGGGAGTGTCTAGTAGTCATACTCCATGCACCAACAATATTTTGCAAGCTGAATAACCCAGGAGGTTTAACATGCATGCCTTCTTATGAAGGGAAGATTGACCCCCAACATCACATCATGAGTTACGAATGGTTGATGTACTTATCCAAGGGAATGATGCAACCAAGTGCAGATGCTTCCCTATAACTCTATCTGGGATTGCTACAATATGGTTCACAAAGTCACCGCACGATCAATTTCGAGATTTGACGAGCTTGCTACGAGATTCGTGGAGCAGTTTTGAATTCGTACAACTTGCCCCAAAGACGTGATGCCGCTATCTCGTGTAATCCAGGCTCCGGGGGAATCGCTACCCTTATGGATTTCATGTTGCTACTACTGAGGTTAGTAATCTAAATGACCATGCCATACTTACGGCTGTGACAAGGGGGGTTGATCCTGAATCCGAGTTTGGTGATTGGCTAGCTGGAAAACCATCGGCCATGCTAGAGCATTTCTACTCAAAGGCAAACCAGTTCATGAGAAAGAAGAAGGCCAGATTGTTAAGGAGGAGCAATCCTACAGGACCAAGTAGAGAAGTAGTACAAAGAAACATCGCAGTAAAACAATCTGGCGAAAGTCCTGGAAAGTATCAGGTCAATGTTCAGAACAAGCCGGGTCAACAGAAAAGAGGCGGAGAAGGAAATTCTGATTGGAACAGGGAGTCCGAGAAGTGGAAGCCACAAATTCCTACTTATAACAACTATACACCCTTGAATGCCTCCGTAGAAAATATTTACCGGTCTACCTATGACACTTTTTAGTAGAAGAAGCCGCATCCAAAGGAATCGACCAAGGAATAGAAGCAAACCGAAAGTACCTTCGATTTCATGAATCCTATGGGCAAAATGTTGATGAGTGTAGGAACCTCTATGACGCCATTGAGAAATTAATTCGGTAGAAAAAGTTGCAACGATTTTTCAAAAATCCATAGGATGGCAGGCAAGGAACGTCTAATCCCAACCGAGGATAAGCTCCGCGCCAACCTGAGGAGTCCACTCAGATCAGTGGAAGGTTGGTCATAAATATGATAGTTGGTGGACCACATCCTATGTATAGAAGTTGGCAGGGAATGGAGCATTATGCTAGTTCAATGTGACATGTGGTCTTGGAATGTTGTTTGAATACAGAGGATGGAACTCCAGCTAAGCAACAACGTACAATAGCAGACGATATAGTGTTCAGGAGTAGAGATGCTGATAGAGTGGAGGCCCTTACTATTGATCCAATGATTGCCTCTACCATGATTGGCCCTGCATTACCGAGAAGAATTCTGGTTGATTGTAGCAGTTCTATGAATATAATCTTTAAGAAGGCTTATGATCAAATGAGGATGGGGGCTAAGGATTTGAAACCATCTAAAGCTCGTATACATGATTTCAATGGTATGGCCACTGAGGCGGTAGGTTACGTCGAGCTACTGGTTGAGTTGGGAGAAGGTGAACGTAGGAGGGTGCGGATCCTACCATTCATTGTCTTAGATGTTGATTCACTGTACAATGTCTTTCTAGGCCGTCCGGCCCTGCCCGAATTTCTGGTAGCCCTTGCCCCATGGTATTTGACATTAAAATTTCCAACGGATAATGGAGTGGGTGTTGTGCATGGTGATCAGGCAACCAGCCGTGCCTGTTAAATGGCTGAGTTAAGAGAGGCTGATCGGAAAGAGAAGGAAAAGGGTGTGGACAAGTCTGCTCCCAACCAAGTCATGAAAGATTGACAAATAACGCCCAAGCCTTGGCTTGGGCTCCATAGTCGGTTCTATAAAGATATAGATTTAAGGGATGATGAGGAGGAACCCAAGGAGGCGAAGGCAGTGTCGGCTGAACTGACGATTGATATCTCAGTTAGCCACGATGATCCATTGCAGTTATTGAAGATTGGATCACAACTTAGTCTTTCGATGAAGAGAGAACTTACTAATTTCCTCTGAGCAAATCTAGATGTATTCCCTTGGACTCATTCGGATATGTGTGGGATCTCACCTGCTATCTTGAGCCATGCATTGAATATTGATCCAATGTATGTCCCTATGAAGTAGAAGAGACGAGGTATGGATCCAAAGAGGTCTATGGCTCCTAAGGAGGAGGTGGATAAACTTAAAGCCAATGGGTTTATTCGCAATGCCCTCTATGCCGAATGGATATGTAACCCAGTGCTGGTGAAGAAGGAAAATGGGAAGTAGAGAACATGTATTAACTATTTGAACCTAAACAAGGCGTTCCATAAGGATAGCTTTCCCCACCTAGAATTGATCAGGTAGTTGATCCGACCGCATCACATGAATTTTTGTCATTAATGCATACTCAGGGTATAACTAGATCTCGATGCACATCCCGGATCAGAAGCATACCAGTTTTTCATGATTTTGGACCATACTGTTATGTACTAATGCCGTTGGGATTAAAGAACGCAGGAGCTACCTATCAACTCTGGTTAATCGCATGTTCAAAGATCAAACTAGAAGGACAATGGAAGTCTATGTGGATGATATGCTCATGAAGTCACAGCAATATAACGACCACATTTGGGACTTATCAGAGATGTTCCATACCCTCCATTTTTACAACACGAAAATCAACCCTTTGAAGTGCTCATTCGACGTTTCCTGGTTCCTGGGCTTTTTTGTCAATGTACGAGGAATCGAATTGAATCCAAAGAAGATTCAAGCCATTCGGGATGTACAAGCATCCCAAACTATTAAGCAAGTGCAGAGCCCGAACGGGAAGGTTGCTGACCTGAGTCATTTCATTTCTAGGCCGACCAATAAATGCATTCCTTTCTTCGATTTGATAAGAAATGGGAGGAGGAATTTTGAATGGACACAAGACTGTGAGGGCGCGTTCCAAGCTTTGGTGAGTCATTTGGAGAGACCCACTATTTTGTCAAAACCGGTAGATCACGAGGAGTTGTACATTTACTTAGCAGTATCACCACATTTTATAAGTGCCGCACTGATCCGTAAGGATAATCGGATCTAAAGACTGGTGTACTATGTCAGTTAATGATTCAAGAGGGCAGAGAGAAACTACCCAAAGATAGAGAAATTGGCGTACTGCTTGGTTATCGCGTTGCGCAAACTTTGCCTATATTTCCAGGCACATCCAATCAATATCTACACCGATAGGCCTTTACGACAAGTCTTACAACGACCGAGACGTCCAAGAGGCTGGTTAAATGGAACATTAAGCTCAGTAAGTTTGACATAACTTATTTGCCTTGATGGGCTATCAAGGGGCAAGCACTAGCCGACTTTATAGTAGATTTTACCATGCTGGACGAGCCCGTGGAGAGTGTTGTTAATCTCTACTTTATGATGGAAGCTATATACTGATGGAGCATCCAATGATCATTGTTTGGCACAGGCGTCGTTCTTGTAACCCCTGAGAACCGGTAATCTTCTATGCTTTAAACCTTGATTTCCCTGCTACAAGCAATGAAGCCGAGTATGACGCACTGATTGCTAGATTGAAGCTTTCTCAAGAGCTCGGGGCAAAAATCTATCGATATATTTTGTGACTAGCAGCTGGTGGTGTACCAAGTTAGAGGGGACTACCCGGCAAAAGGACAATGGCTTGCCCCATACCTTTCCTAAGTTCAGGAGTTGTTAGCGAATAAAGAACACTATAGCATTTCATATATCCCGCATGAGCATAATGGGGAAGCTGACTCATTGGCAAAGTTTGCGAGCACGGACGATGCACAACAGATGGGCTTGGTTCTGGTCGAAACCCTACATACCCCAAGTATAAATGTGATGGAAGTTGATCAAGTACCAAAAACGGAACCCGAAAAGGAACCCGAAAAGGAATCATGGATGTCCTCATTTAAAAAATACCTCTTGCGTGAAATCTTGCCTGAGAAAAGGAATGAAAAGCGATAAGTCCTTCGTAAAGCATCATGGTATATTATGCAAGACAGAACTATGTATCGAAATGGATTCTCTTTTCCCTTACGTAGATGCATCACCCATGACCAGATAAGGCGGGACTTGAAAGAAGTCCATGAAGGAGAGTGTGACGTCCATACTGGGGGGCAGATGTTAGCTAAAAAGACACTCCATTATGGGTACTACTGGACGACCGTGAACCAGGATGCCACAGGTCATGTGACAAATACCAGATATATAGAAAGGTCCGAAAAGTGCCGCCGATAGAATTCACGCAAATGGTTAGTCCGTGGCCATTTGCGGTATGGGAATTGATATCATCAGCTCTTTGCCGATTTCTAAGGATGGTGTAAGATATGTGATTGTCGCTGTTGACTATTTTACCTAATGGATCAAAGCAGAGCCGTTAACTACGATCACAACCAAGAAGGTCATTAACTTTGTTGTTCGAAAAATTATATGTCGTTTCAGTCTTCCACGAACTATCGTAACTGATAACAATTTGATAGTGCCAAGTTTAAAGAGTTTTGTTGGAGGTATCATATTGAGAACAAGTTTGCAGCAGTCGCTCACCCTTAGGCAAATGTACAGGCTGAAGCTGTAAACAAGATTATAAAGTCCAACTTGAAAAAAGCGTTTGGAAAATGCTAAAGGCAAGTGGGTGGATGAACTTTCTATGGTGCTCTGGGCCTACATGACCACTTATAAGTCTGCGACTGGCCACACTTCATTAGCCGCTTATGGAGCTGAAGTAGTTGACCCTGTAGAACTCAAAGTCCTTTCCCATCGAGTAACATACCATGGTCCCAGAACAAATCAAAATTTCTTATTGGAGTCATTGGACTTTATTGACGAGAAGCATGAGGAAGCCGATTTAAGAGTGGCTACACATCGATACCGGGTCACCTAGTACTATAATACTAAAGTTCGACCGAGAATTTTCAAAGTGGATGACCTTGTCCCAACACGAATATTTCCAGTCCCATTGCACATGAACCCGACATGGAAAGGGCCATACGTCATTGAACAGAGGCTTGTAGAAGGAACTTTCAAGCTAGCGACTTTTGATGGCATAACGCTTCCAAGAGCGTTGAATAGCGAGCATTTATGACAATATTTAACCTAGACTATTTCTTTCATATTTCAGTATAATTTTTTGTAAATATTTTCTTTGGTATTTGATTTTTTGATGTGTAATAAGGAAAGTTATTCTATCCTTATTTTTGTGATGAATAAGAGCTTGAAGCTCCGTTTGCATAAATTAATGTTATTGGATGTTATGTTAAATATGTGTTGAAACTGATTGATATCGATGTATGCAATGTATGAACAAATGTTTAATGAGAATAATCTTTAAGTCCCCAGAGTGTGGATTAGCATACTCAAAGTCCCAGAGCATCGACTAGAGTATAACGATTTGAAAAAAATCTCTAAGTCCTCGGAGTGCGAATTAGAGTACTCTTAGTCCTTGGAGCGTGGACTAGAGTATAAACGACTTGAACCCCAGAGTGCATATTAGAGTACTCTAAGTCCCCGGAGCATGAACTAGAGTATAAATGACTTGAAAAAAATCTCTATGTCCTCGGAGTACGGATTAGAGTACTCTGGGTCCCCAGAGTGCGGACTAAAGTATAAATGACTTGAAAAAATCTATAAGTCCCCAGAGTGCGGATTATAGTACTCTGAGTCCGTGGAGCGTAGACTAGAGCATAAATGACTTGAGAAAATCTCTAAGTCCCCAGAGTACGGATAAGAGTACTCTGAGTCCCCGGAGCGTGGATTGGAGTATGAACTGCATGTGAAAAATTTCTAAGTCCATGAAGCGGATTAAAAAGTTCTAAGTATCTGAACCGACGGATAAACAGAACAGCAGTCAACTGTCCGCTATCTCACAAACTGCGGTCTGAGATCGATGGAGGAAGCTCAAACTATTAGAGACATGGTATGACCATTGGTTACGATTTCGGCTTGGTATCATTTGTGACTTAAGATGGAGCCTACAGAGGGCTTTGAGATTAAGATAATGAATTATCAATGAAACTTGGAAAAATTATCACAAGCGCTTGGAACGAAAAAAGTTACTCTATGAAATAATAATTCACTCAACGATTGACTAAGGAAAAAAAATTTATTTACACTCCCAGGAATTCTTTACAAACCATTCAAGAGGCCGGGATCCATGCCCGTACATGTGATTCTAAAAAGGAAAAGGAAACAACGCAAGTCTAACTTATTTGGACTAAGCATAATAATACAAGACCCCGACTATTTCTTTGACTTCCTCTCCTTCTTTGGCTTTTCGGGGGTCGAATCGGTTGAGCTACTATTTCGAGACCCTTTTGTCGCATTAAGTAGAAATACTTGAGGAAGGAGGAGGAACTATAATTGAAGTGGACCCACCGGAGGGATGAATTGTAAAGGTCTATGGAGAGGATCATCAACCGCCACCAAATAGGGTTCGCCCTTAACTTCAAGCTTCAATTTCTCCTCTTTTTAAATTTTCTCCTTCAGGATGAACTCAGTAGTGTGCTTAGGAGCACCCGTAACTATAACATCATCATGCTCCTCCGTAGGTGATGGGTCTTCAAGTTTGTCCTCATCAAGCGCCCCAATCACCTAAGAATCAGGCCTTGGGATATCTACGGCAGCCGGTGCCTTGGCAACTTGAACTTCTTGCTCCGTGGAGACATCGCTCCTAGGAGTTGACTCAGGACCAAGATGACCTACAATGTTTCGTAAAAAGCAAATGTTAGACTACAGCTGTTATTTATGGAAAACAACAATTTTTTAGATTAAAAAGGGCTCGATGTGGTACCAACATCTGGTTGACTCTCGGTAGTCATTGGAGTACTCCCTTCGATGATAGGATGCAGCATATGTAGGCCAAGTCCGAGTTTATCAAGATCATAACCGAGGGCTCATCCATGGGATAAGAAGATAATGTTCTAGCCAGTTGTGTATGAGGTGGAGGACCCTTGGATTCGTTTCCGTGAGACCCTGTAGCATCTTCTTTTTCTTAGACTGGTGTAGGGCTCTTATGAAATCGAAGTTTAGCGACAGTTAAGTCAGATGGCTCATTTCCTTGAAGCACTTCCTTCACAGCCCACTCATCAAGCTCTACTGCCCCCAACTCCTCTTTCTTGATCCTTGTGATGATCTCCCATGCTTTGGTAAGCGACTCAAGATAGCCTTCACCTAGAAAAGTTAAGTTGTGGGGAAGGAGGACTTGTGCATTGAATTCGACAATGAGTGGATCGAATAAGCATTTAATCTCTTCCCTGCCGGACTCAGTTGCTGCTTTAATTCGGGAGTCGGCTTCAGCAAGCACTACTTTCTTTCCCTCTTCACAAGCGGCTTCTTTAAACCCTTCAATTTGGGAGAGTTGCTCGTCATGCCTCATTTTCATATTTCTCGTTTCGACGATCCCCTCACAATACCTTTGTGACTCCTCTTATGCCTCAACTTTCTCCTCCCTCTACTTGGGTAGCAGTTTCTCTAACTCTACCATGCGGCGAACTAAAATGTCTTTCTCCTTTTGTAAGGGGTCCTTCTCCAAAGCCAAGATGTCGCTACTGTGGAGTGCATCATCTAGTTCCTTTTTATGAGATACCTCTAGGCGATTAACTGCCTCAGTCATCTCCTTTGCATTCTTCTTCGCCTTATCAAGTTCAGCTTTGAATGCAAGCAGCTCAGCATCTTGGTGCCTAATAATGTCCTTATCATGGATGGCCTCCAGCTTAAGGTTATCAATCTCATGTTAACATTCAATAAAAATCTCGAAGAATTTTTCGACTGAATGCATGAACGCTTCATGTTGTACATACACATCATTCATACATGTTAGTGAACTCTCTTTGGCAGTTCCATGGATGGTGTGTATACCCGGGAGGATTTTGAGCCTGTCTAAACAAATCTTTGGAAAGGTAGCCTTAAGCTCAGCTAGTTTCTCCGCCATAGTTGGATCATGAGCTTGAACCAGGGGAGTTTGTTCAGATGTGATCAGCGTTTTTTTATGGTGCTCATGGGACTGCCTAGTTCTTGATGATCCGGAATGCTGGTTATGGGGAACGTCAGATTGAGTTCCCTGATTTATGGGTTTGTCTCCACCGCATGAAAGGGGATTAGTTGGGTCGCTTTGGCACGAAGTATGTTCTTGGGATCTCCTTCTAGATGATGAAGATGATTCTCGGGAATGATAATCTTTTTTTTGTCCTTTGTCTCTGTCTCGGCATCTTCCGGACTCACAATCCCGACTCGAACAATCGAAGATGGAAGAGCCATGAAGGTGATCGAAAGCATGTGATAGGGCATTGCATGTATAAAAGAACCAAGCAAAAACATATTAGTAGTTGCTACGTCAAGAGTTAAGCGCAAGTGAATGGTGGGGTGCAAATGCTTGTGTGTGTGTCCTAGTGCATCCCTCTTATGTACCAGTAACATATGCTTTACTCATAGGAGTTCCTTCTCCTTGGTTGGAAGGCTTCCAGCCTTCATCACTTCTTACATAAGAGTTAAGCCCTTCAACACCAAGGGTGGTAAAGTCATAATTCAACAAATCGTCTGGAATAGAGATGTTAGAAAGACCCTTCAATGTGCTTTCTATTTGTTGAGAAGACGAACCCTTTTCGATTGGAGTTATGACGAATTTTGGGGTCTCCCCTGTTTTCTTTTTCTTAATCCTATATGCTAGATTTTTCCCCTTTTCAGGGGAGATTGCGATTGGCTTGTGTGTGGTACATCGGTTGCCGACGCTTATCCAAGTCCTACATCTTCATTTTTTGGACCTACTTCTTCTGTTTTCCTTATCTCCCCTTCTTCAGTGCCTTCTCAGATTCCCTTAGTAGGGGGCATCACAGGGTCGTTTAGTTTTCCCTTTTTATCGGCGACAACTTTCGAGATTGCTCTACTCCCTAGGAGACTAATTCTGCGGCCGTCTACTAATAGCCCGAATAGCGAGAGCAGTTCATCAATGACGAGGAGTTTGATCTCTCTATCCTCTGTCGAAGTAGCATAGATAGCCGCAACGGCCCTGGAATATCTAACACCTTCGAGCCAAGAGCGAACACCTGAAAGAGTTGAAAGAATTCGTATGGTTAAGAAAGAAAATGTGATTTGAGTTCTTAAACTAAGGACAAAGGCGAGAACAATACTTGCATCCTTCCAACCACCTTCTCGCGAAGTCGGAAGGACATCGTACGTAGAATCATTTTTGTTTGAACAAGGAGAGTTTGTTCCATGCGCCCATTAAGACTTAACATTTGGGTATGGGCTTGAGAAAGACATACAAAGGATTGTCGGTTCGTCTTTTGAAGTTATAAATTTACTGGATGCCCTCGGGAGTTGGCGGATGAAACAGGACATTCAGGAAGAGGAGGAAAGTGCCATGGTAAAAAGTGCACCTGTTAGGATGTAGTTGAGTGGGAGAAATTCCCGTATACTTCATCACTTCACGAGTAAAAGAATTGAAAGGTGGCATATCCAGCCCAGCACTAGAACTTATTGCATGCGGTATATCCAAATGGGGACAAGTGAGGCCTATCTTGCCTTGACGAAACCAAATCTTCAAAAGGAATCGCGTGGATAGAGCACAATCGACGTAGAGCTGCTTCATCGATTTTTGAAGCTTGTGAGTCAACCCGATTATTCAAAATGATGGCATCTTCCACAACATCGAGATCTGGGCCTATAACTTCTGCAGAAAGTGTCGAGATATTAGAAAAAAGGTCTACTTATGGATGAAATCTCTCTACTTCATATCTTTGCTGGCTTGGTACAGGGTTGTCAAACAAAGTAGCGGAGCTTGATTTCATATCCAATCTAGAAGACATTGCGGTTAAACTATTTGTGTGACTCGAGATCTGTGCCAGCTATTCTCAATAGATAATCAATATTAGAAATAATAACCTATCGCCCCATGCTGTGTGTGAACTAGTGCGATGGAATGTGAAATGAATGTGAACAATTTAAAATCGAAAAAGAAAAAGTAAAACGTCGAAACTTAGTGTTTTTTCCAAAGGGACCGTCATCACTGACCATCTCGGACAACGTAAAAGGTGATCAGTGACAAAAGCTTTGGGATCGGATGTTGATGTTTAGGATTATAAATTCCGTTGTTCAAATATGTCGAGCCGTTTTTATACTTAACTCACGTTGAGTGGATTGGAAATTTGTTCATTCAAGTTCAAGTCCATTGGTCCGTATATGCTAGTTGTGTTGTTGTAAGTACCTTTATGGTTGGACAAGGTAGTATGCAGTTGCATGTTCAAATAACACGAGTTAGGATGGTTCTAATTAGTCAACACCGACCCCAACGATTTATGCTGATCCTATGTCCTAAACCCGTAGTCGATCCCTATCTTTCTAACCTTTATACCTATTCCTCCTTCCTTATTATAATACCAATCCCTCTCCTTTTTGCCTCTATGACGATCCATCCTAATAACATGGCTTACACCGACCCCTATGCCTAAAGAAGAATATCGACCCCTTGTTTTAAAAAACATGTACCATTCCCTTTCTTTTATTCTAACTTGTACCGACCCCTAATTCTACTGACCTTATCTCCTACGTTTCTTTCACCAAACACTCACTGAGGCACTACACTCAAGCGCATGCCAAGTTCTCTCCAGCCAGCACCACCTCATCTGAACCTTCTTTTTCCTCCTTCTTTTCCTCTTCCTTTATCCTATTCCCTCATCTTTTTATTTTGTCATGTAACCCATCTACGTGCACGTAAACGACATACAAATTCACCCGAACTCAAAGATTACAACCCAATAACGCAAGTAAAAGGAGGATTCATACCTATATGTTAGAATTAGGTCAAAGTAGAGGGCGATCGTTTGGGTTTTAAGATCCCAAATTAACAGAAAGCATCTACGAGGGGAGCAGCTTGAGTTTGTGCTTGATTTTAAGATTGGAAGTTGAAAGAACTAAGTTTGTTGGAAGGGGTATTGTGTGGTGACAGTGGTTTGGTAGAAGGGAGGCGTAAGGGTATTAAGGAAGAAGATGAAGACTTAAGTAAAAGAGAAAAGGAAAGAGAATATGGGCTTTTATATGAGAATGGTGGAAGGAATACGAACCGATCTCTTCCTAGAGACCCGGTCACAATATTAGAAGGGGTCGACCATTATGTTTGTCGATCCCACCCTATATAGACCCATTGAGGGATCGATATGCTAAATGTCGACCCCTTTTTTAAGAAAAAAAGGAGGAAAGATAAAAAAGAAATAATGTAAAATAATATTAAAGGATACTGCGTAGTGATGGTATATATTGAGTGATGAAAGAAGGAAGAAAAATGTGCATGGGATAAGAAGAAGAGCAAAAGGCAACGACAAATGTTTGGAGAATCCAAATGACCACCGATATCGTAAGGGCTAAGATACAACAGAAATATATGTATGAGCATGCGTGAAAGGATTTAATCAATTTGATCTTTAGGAAGGTTAAATCGGGAAGAAGCCTAGAAACTCCATGTGACCAAATCTATGTATTTGATGGAATGAGACATCAAGCTTGTTTCACCGAAAGTTAACAAGAGGATAATAATAAACCAATGATTTGGATAGGCTTGTTTCCAAGGACCTGGTTTTCTCCGATTCAAAGCACTTCATGTTGCTCACAAGACGTACTTTGAGGGGACAAATGTTACCCGGTACCATGGTCTGGTTATGTAAGGTTGATCTTGAGGTCCAAATTCGACTATTGGTTGGAAGGATGGTCATTAGGAAATATCCGCATGACTAAAGTGTAATGTTTGAACAGCCATATCTAGCCCAGGCTAAATAAAATCGAAAAACGGATAGCACTGGATGTCAAAGTATTCAAATTTAGTTTGGTTGGATTGGGAACCAAAGTGGATGATTAGGCAAATTCAATGAAACCCAGAGAGGTCAGTATAATGGTGTTTGGATTGGCAGAGTAAATGAAATCATTCGGGTCGACATAGTGCGTAACATTGTTTAGGTCGGCAAAGGGTATAATAGAGCTTGGGTCGGCAAAATATACATATGATGTTCCTCTGGCCGGCATAACGTATGATGTTCCTCTGGCCGGCATAACATATGGTGTTGTTCAGGTTGGAACAATATATGGTGCTGTTCAGGTTGGCACAATATATGGTGTTGCTCAGGTCGGCACAACATATGGTGTTGCTCAGGTCGGCACAACATATGGTGTTGTTCAGGTCGGCATAACATATGGTGTTATTCAGTTCGGCACAACATATGGTGTTGCTCAGGTCGGCATAAGATATGATGTTACTCGGCATTACATATACTGTTACTTGGTTTGGCATAGCATGTGGAGATAAGGCTGACATAAGACGTAGAGATAATGGTTCGGCCTACCTAGAAGGATCGGCTTAAGATACAAAGTATGTGGGGTGGCCCACAAAGGTAGTCGGGTCGGCATGATGATATATGTCAGCATAGTGAGTTAGGCTAAGCATTCTTTATGGAGGGCCCAAGTGGTCAGGGGAGGGGAGTCCAGGCTTCGAGATGCCAGTCCAATTGAAGGCTGCCCTCATCTATAAATACAAGGGTAAAGGGCCATACTTAGGATCTCTCTTTTTGGCTGACATGTAAAACTCTGCCATTTTTGAGTCAATTTCCTTTTGTTCAAACTAGTTCTCAAGCTCTTTCTGGTGTATTGTATTGCAATCAACTAGTTGATAAAGCAATAAAGAAAGCATTCAGAGTGGACGTAGGCAATCGACACTGAACCATTATAAATACTATTGTTTTTACTTTCTCCTATCTTTTCTTGAATATTTAGTGTTATTCCTCTGGTTTCATTTATATTCTTCTTTTAATTCACTACTTGAACCTAGTCTCAGGTGTTTGTGACCAATTTTGTTGCAAACATATTGGGTATTAAGAAGGTATTTTCTAGATTGCATTAGGCAACCTAAATAGGACAGTGAGCAAGGCTTGGTGATATGATAGTATGATTGGTTCAAAAATCCAAGAGTAGGAGCTTCTTCATAGGTCGATAATGTCATCAATCCTAGATGGTCAGCGGAAAGATGAGGGTTATACCTAAATAGGCTACACCTCCTACTAGTATAGATCACATTATGCACCACCACAATTATTTGTTAGTTTGTTTGTTAGGAGCCAAGGCTAGATAACCCTTTATGTAGGTATTTCAATACGAATAGAATAAAACTAAACTATTATGATACCGTTATTAGGCACTATGAGAGTTCCTTACTATGCACGACGATGAGGATGTGATACTATGTTGACGATGGATCCTGACGAGGTGATGGGTTAGGATACTAGTTGGGAAAGTATCCTGGTCCAAAGGGAGACGGTGGTTCTTACAAACACACGTATGTTGTTATTGTCTACTTCGAGTAGATGTGGCATATTGTACATGTACGTGGAGATGAGATGGCTAAGTAAAATAATAGACATAGCATGTGATAAAAGGCAATCATTATAAACTAGTGTTACGTATAAAATGTGTAATTTATTAATCACCGGAATGTATGTTAATCCCTTCTTATTACAACCTAGAGGATAGCTTTAGAGGAATAGGTACTCATAAAAGGCGGGTACGGTGGAAAAATGGATTTCCTTATCTATGTTCGACACCAACAAGGTATTAGATATTGGAAGTATCAACCTTGATAGTACCTTTATGTTTTATTATACTTCACTATTATGCCATGAGTTTGCATCGATAGTGCTCCGTTATGCAATTGTTTATTTACATGATATCAAAACTAACGTCCCATACTTTGTTGGACTTGGATTTTCGATTTAGCAAAAATTCGAACCCATTAAGGAACGGGTTGTCATATTTGGTATCAAAGCTTAGGTTAGTCGATCTTAAGAATTAGAAAATGCTTAGTGAGTGTATTTTTATTTTTCCTATAATTATGTTATACGCCAAATCCTATAAATTCCGACTATAGAGTAGTTGCAACCATACTTTGAAAAGATGGACAAGCTGACTATGAGTCGGAACAATGGATGAAGATATATACCTATCATGATCACCCATAGGAAATAGGTCCTACGGGAAGGCATTTACTTAAGAAGAGCATGAATGTGACATATGAAAGGGGACTTGAAGCTGGATAGTGCATGGCTCCCTTATAGAGCACATATTTCTCTAGGGTTGTAGGTCCCCATAAGATTGCCAACTGATATGTACAGTAGGCCTAGATAAATGAGAAAGTAACAACATATATGTTGTAGATATCCAAAGGTAAGAATTAAATTAGTTTCCGAAGGAAGCACTATAATAATCACTCTAGGATGATAGTTGAATTTTTAATATTTTAGGAGAACATAAGTCAGGAAGTAAGAAAAAAGAAGGGACAAATAAAAATCCACTATAAATTTGACCTCATATGAAAAAATTAAAAAAAAGAGTTTTGGAGAATATATAAATAATATATATTCAAAATGGTTTTCAAGGATTATTTGAAAGTAGAGAAACCCAATTTTTGAAGAGTAAGTTAATGTAAAATTTTTGGAAAAATAAAATATCTATATTTGATTTAAATATAAAGTCCTAGTAAAGTTAAAATTTGTTAAATCTAAAATTTTAGTAAAGGAAATTTTGTAAAACGCCATTTCTTTTGAAAAAATGGTAGAGCTAATATGGCTTGTTCTTTTTTTTGTAATGAAAATTTTTAAGTTTTAAATTTATTTTGAAGGGATGGGCAATAAGAGTTGGTACAAGTTTTAAATGGGGTAAAGAGAAAGAAAGGGTAAGAAACCCTATAGTGAAGATGTGAAGAATATTTTTGAATAAGGAAAATATGGAGAAAAACATCTAAAATAGGATTATATATATAAATAGCTATATAAAGGATATGCTATTCGAATAAAAGTAGCTAAGGTAGAAGAAAGTTAAATAATAGCAACATTAGGAAATATAAACAATGTTAGGAATTGATAAAAAAAGAATAACGTCAGTAATTAGAAGCAACATTGAAATTAAAGGCAGTACAAAGGAAAATGGATTTCCATAATAGTATGCGTTAATTGCACATATCTTTTTAAAAAGTCCCCCTTGTATGGTATTAGAATCTCCGCTAAGGTTGAAGTGGAAGTAGAATAAGTTCTACGAAAATAAGAGGATGGAAGTTGTCCTTATCTACTCTAAGTTTTAGTAAAAGTTGTAAAGAATGTTTTAAAAACACTATAAAGTGCATTTTTTTTTTAAAATGGTTTGGTATAACAATTGAGTTTTTAAGAAGAAAAACTTGATATATGGTTTGAGTTAAAAAACCCACTTTTAAGAAGAAAAATCTCTATTATGAAAAGCCTTTAAAGGAAAAGTTGATTTGAACAACTTCATATAATAAAAACTTGACTCTTATATTTGAAAAGAAGTAATGATCTTTTAAAAAATTAAACTGCTAACATTTTCTTGTAAACTTAATAAATAAATTTAATTGATAAATCCTAAAACTATAGTTTTAAAGTTAAGACGCTTACGATTAATATTAGTTAAGATATGGAGATTTTCATGTTTCATTTTTGAAACCAAGCTATTAAAGGAATTAATCAAAGGTTTCAAATTTATATTTTTAAAGATAAAGTTTCGAAATTAAGTACTTCATGACTATGAAGTTTTAATTTTTGAAAGAGTGGTGAAAACCAAACTAAATTTTCAATATGGAGTAGATAGAGATGACTGCCTATGTAAGACGGGGTTAAGAATTAATGCTATGAATAAAATAGCGATAAATGCTTATAGAAAAGCAATAGTGAACCCTTACTGTATATAAGAAATATTGGTATAAGCTTAGAAATATTTTATTAAACATGTGTGAAGACCATAAAGAAGAACCCATGAGGAAATGAGAAATGACATCAAAGTATATTTTTGCGAGTTCTAGAGTATACTTGCATGAAAGAAAAAAAGACAAGGAAAGTATATACTAAGGTTTGAGAACACCATCAAGAGATTTAGATTAAGGGAAGATAGTAGCATATTTAGCTATAATGATTAAAGTACTAAATGAACCTTATTTATTAGTAGCCAAAAAGGAAAGTTAAGATATGTAAGTTACATTAGAATGACATTTTAGAAAGATCCATTTAATTTAAGTAAGAAGTGATAGGGCTAATATCAGTAGATGTGAAGGTCACCTTCCGACAATTGTTTCTTTTAGGTTGGGGTTGTAAGAGTTAGTTATTTATGTTTATATAAAACGTGTATGATGTTATGGCAAATGTTCTCTTTCATTTATTTATGGATTGACCGTTATATTTATTGGAAAACGATATAAATAAGAAAATTTCATAAAGGACACTTAACTAATGCAAGATAAAAAAAAACTAAAAGTTTATAAATAAATTATGAAATTTATTAAATTAGTTACTAAAAGAAGAGTAAAGTTAAGTATCAAAACGTAGTAAAAGTTTTTAGGAAATAAATTTTAGTAGGAAAAGGACAGAGAAAGATTATTGCGAAACCATGGGTCACTATCCCTATGCCTTAAATGCAGAAATTTATAAATGAACATGTGTGTTGATTGTTGTTTTGATTTAAAAGATAAGATATTAGAAATTCAAAATTTTACTATGTAGTAGAAAAGAGACAGTCATGGACGTTAACTCATTGACTAAGTTTCGAATGCATAGGATGTGGCTTAGTTTTTTTTGAAAAGATAAAAAAATACTTTTGAAAAAAAGAATCTTTGATTTTAGATAGGAAATGTTTTTGTAAAAGTTTTAATTTTCCAACCGTTTCAAAAAATTAATTGGAAAAGATTTTAAATGCAAAAGAGAGAATTTTTAATTTAAAATGCCACATACTTAGTATAGGGAAAAGTTGATTGGTTAGCGAGTACGAATTATACTGTGCAGTGGAAGTGACAATAAAGGACAAGGTGGTAAATGATAATAGGAAAAGCTCTTTTAGCCTTGGGATTTCTTTTTTCATACCTCGTCGATAGGTAAATAAAACTTGTTTACAAATAACTCTATTTTAAAATTTTAAAAATAAACTTCCTTAGGTGGACTGTACCTGGAAAAGTTGAAAAAGAACCGGGGGCAAAAAAGAAGGTTCTAAGATATAAGGAAATGGGTGCACAAGAGAAGGATAGAAATATAGAATTTTCCATATAAATCCTTTTCCAACGTAAGAACATAGATTTAGAAAATTGGATTTTCAAAATTTTGAATGCTTGAAAATTACATTCTAGGTATTGCATAGTGGGGATCAGATGCAGAATTGGTTGAGATATGCTTCTATTCGTAGAAGTATGGGGAAATTTGGATGCAAAAATTAAGATTTTGATGTTTAAAATTTGCATATATATGGAACTAGCACTACATATAGATTGTTTGTATTATATTTTTAAAATTGTTTTAATAGATGCATTTACATATGAGGCGTCGATATAGAATTATTCTACATACATGTCAGATATGTTGATATATGCTATGCACTTGTACATTATTGATTGCAAAATTTGTTGTACACAAATTGATTGGATAGCTTATAATAGTTGCGCGCTATGTTACATAATGCAGTTTTTTCGAAATTTCGGGGACGAAATTCTTTCAAGTGAAGAGAATGCAACAACCACAAAATAAAAAGGAAATAAATGGATAACTAATTATTAAAGCCCAAAAAATATAATTTTGTAAACATACGAATTTGGCTACGAAACTTATACAATTGGGTTCGTGGCAATTTTTCTAATCAATTTTCATATATGAAGTTTTACGATCGGAGTTCAAATATAGAATTTATTAACGTTTGAAGTTTTCGGATTGCAACCAATTAAGAAAGTAAATATAAAAACTTAATATTAAAATGTGCACTAGGTATAAATGTCAAAGTTAAGTATAGATGTTCATCAAGGATGCTCAATCAAATTTAATTTAATCAAGAAAGCGTGTAAGTAAATAAATTGGGCGTAGAAGTAAATAAGCATCAATAATTTAGGTTAGTGCAAACATTAGGTGTAAGTCTTATCATCCAAGAAACTGACCATGCTAAATCAAATCAAATCAGAGATTAGAAGGAAATAAATAAAGATGTTAATGTTGAAGGAAAGAAAATCAGGAATAAGTGGTAGTAAAGTAATGTCAATTAACGCTAGCCGATACTTAAAGTCTTAGTGAGATTAACATTAATCGGATTAGAGATAAAAATTAGTAGTAAAATAAATGTAGTTGATTGACGTTAACCACAATTAACATTGACTTGATGTGGAATAAAAATTAATGTTAATCAATATGGCGAAATGCTACTAAATGACGTATAAAAGGAATTAAAGTAATGCAAAACAAAAATGCACAACCAATCGACTCCTTACTATGGTTAGATGACCACTATAAATACAGGCCTAACACCTCACTTTTCTTTTCATATTTTCTGAATTGGAGAATGAATCTCTTCCATTTTTTTCTTCCCAAATTCTAGAGAATATATAAATTATAGATTAGTATATTATATATATGTGTGTGTGTGAGCGTGTGTGTGTAGAGAATAGCGAAAAATAAAAGAGAAGAAGAATAAAGAGTGAATCCATTCAGCGAAGTAAAGGTCAATATAAATCCGAATCTAAATTAAATTCAAATCCCTTCTCGGACCTAAATTTCTAATAAATATGTATACGCTTGTCGTACATATTTCGATAGGGAGAAAAAGGGAGTCAAACAAAAATGACAAGGTTTAGATCTGGAGATTTAGAAAGCTTAAATGTGAGTAGAAAATTATATATTTTAATATAATATGAGATTTATATCGTTGTAAATCTATTTATGTATGTCCAAATGTAATTTTGTAGTTGTAGCCAAATTGTATACGTATAATGAATTTATAAGCTCTGCCTACATGTTCTATGATCGATGATTTAGATTTAATATTGCATGTAATTGAATCTGGAAAGTATTGGGTGGTAGTATCCCTGAATTTGGTAAATTATTAGTAGTTGAAAATTTGTTGATTAAATTATTTATGAAAGTAAATGTAAATTAGAAGTTATCACAATAAATTATTAGGGTTTAAGTAGCATTTCAATTCACTAGAATATAGGGTGATGTAACGTAAGTTTCTATGAATAATCGAGTTTTGATCTATGAATAAAAGTGTATCATTCGAAATAACAAGAAATATGCTTAAATGAAAGAGATTTATAAAATAGGGATATTTACTTTATTTTGTATTGGCTACTTCAATAACTACCAAAAGATAATTTCTTGTAATTCCAAACACAACACAAATTTCCCTTTTAGGTAAATTATAGAAATTTACATTGTTCACCTTTCCTTTTGAACGAGACGCATTCTAATGCATTAACCTGTAGAAAATCCCAAAGTATGAATTAAAGAATTATAATAGCGATAAAAATGATGGTTTAACTGTAAAAAAATTATATGCAATAAAGACAAGTTAGAAATGAAATAATAAGCAATGAAATATATGTAAAGTAATAGAATAAGTAAGAAAGAAATTTAGTCACCAAAGAAAGATAATGTAACGATTGGGATTTTCAACCCCTGAATGTCGACATTAATACATCAACGATATTCACATGTCAAACACCCAAGTGTTCGAAAGACAAAATGTTAGGGTAAAAGAAATAGAACCAAAAAGAAGAGCACAATATCATAATCAAACATGTGGAATGATAATATACAATATCTTAAAATGTCTTTACCGAAAAAAAATTTTGATATACATAATACATCAAACAAAGTAAATCAACCCATCATCATCCTGGATAGTTACAACAGCCTGTCCTCACAAATGCCGATAGATACAAAAAAATAATCCAGCAGAAAATAAATACTGTAAGAAATCATCAAGCTCGTCTCTAAGAACTCTAATGGACTATAATTAAATCTGGAAATATATTCGAGTTAACCTAAGCTTTATAAGAAAACAACACCCGGATCAGTCTGGTAAACCAGCATGAGAAACTCAAATCATATGGATTGCTATATTTATAAAACCCTTCAAATGTAAAGGTATTTCGTAAGACCACGCTGTTAATAATCTCGGACGAGCTTTTACCTTACGATAACCAAATCATTTCTATTATAAAATCCAATAATATTATAATATTATCTAAGGTGTGAAATATAAATAATTACATAGCTGTGATGCATGTGAGTGTACATCACAATAATAATAGGTGTACAATTACAACCGCTAAGGCGCGTTCGCTAATTGTGTAGGATTCCACAAAGGTGCCCTTAGTATTTCAAAAATGCCCCCTTGCATAAGGATGAGAGATATCCTTCCAAGCATTGTATATCTCTAGATAAAATATATTGTAGGAAAACATAGCTGGCCCACACTCGAACACGTGGCACCAAGTCACATCACTCCCGCATGCATATTTGTAAGTATCACTAGATTGGAGTGTCTGCACTCTTTAAATTAGATAAATCCATAGGCAATGTCTCGTATCTTTGGTTTCTGCCATTACTAATGGTGAAGTCACGATCAGATCCTAGCATACGAGCCACAACTCGAACAGATCTCGAAACCATACATGGATTTCCATATGTCAACAGATCTTGGAATCACCTATGGATTCCCACAACCTAAATAGATCACGAACAACTATATGTGTTCGACCATTACAAATGGATCTCGAATATCCACATGGACTCTTGCATCTCGAACCAATCATGAACTTCTTCCAAAGCATAGAACATGTATATGGTTTTGGAGTGGTTACAATTTCAAGCCATCTCATCTAAGTGCACTCCCCCGCTTATTAGGCGCTCTAAAACTAATCGACGAATTTCCAGTAAACTTGACTCCAGTTCTGTAGGAAATAAACAGATAATACATAAGAGCGAAGATCACCTTCTAACTATTTAAGCAGATATATTTCCTTATCTTTTGTCCCATAAGAACAAAACAAATTTAAACGGACAATATAGCATCACTGGAGATAATCATATCATATAATTCTCGTATTTCTTGTACACATTTCTAAAATTATATTTTGGTCAATTTCAATGACAATGAGGATAATTGCATACGGGAAACTAAGTCCCGTATACTGTCTATAAGCAAGTAATACAAAGCATAATCGAAACATAAAAGCACAATCAAGTCATATAAACGACTTCTAATCCCTTTTTTTAATTAATCTTCCTTTATTGATTAGAAACCTCTTTATTCGTAAAACTCCTTTTTACTCAATAAACTTCTTTATAACTGAAACTCTACTTTATTTATTAAACTTCATTATTTAATTAAAACTTCCATATTCATTTCTATCGCTTCAATAATCTTAAAGTATTCATATACTTATTCGTATAAGTATATTCAAAAATCAATTTCAAAGGGCTTAAGACAAATGTTACTCAAACATCGTCGCTACAAATCCTAAAATATTTCAATTATGATTATCTTTAAAACATTCTTTTCAAAGATCTATTTACATTCATAAGTTTAATCAAAATAGGTTAAAGATGAATGTTATTAACACATTATCACAACAAACCCAAAATCAATTTATACTTGCTATTCTCTTTGAAATTCCATTATTAAAGTTCTAAGTATTTTCCAAAATTATTTAATAACATTTTACCACTTTAGCTTTTATTTAAGGGTTTAAAAACAAATGTTACTAAAACATTATATACAACAAATCTAAAACCAAATCATTTAATCGTTACTTTTAAAATCCCCTTTCAAAGATCTAATCACTTTTCAAAAGTATAGTTAGATGGGTTAAAACAATGTTGCCAAACATTATTACTGTAAACCCAAAGTCACCTTTATACTTGCCATTAACTTGATACATTCATTTAAATCTCTAAGTGCATCTTCACACATTAAGCAAGGTAATATATATTTTTAATCAATTTTGTAAAACAATCCATTATAACATAAGTGTCATAATCTAAAAACTCCTTTATATCCTTTCACAAAAACTAAACTTCCTTTTTAAAACATATGAATATACTAAAATACCTTTAAAAGGAGATATACATACATACATTGTAACAACCCGCATATTTATCGATTTTATATTTAAATATTTTATTTAAATATTTTATCGTTAGTCGGATTTTTAGTCCGAAAAGCTACTTTTTGCATACGGTAGAATTAGGACTCGAGACCACCTCCATTGAGTTTAAAATATCGTTTGCGACCTTTTTGAGTATAAGCTTCGATATGTTTGGAGAAAGCTGATTTTTGCTACTTTTTCCCGCTTAGGGCTTTGGTTGGGCTGAGCCAATTAGTCACTCAACTCAGTTCCAACACTCTCC
This sequence comes from Allium cepa, assembly GCA_030765085.1. Lineage (NCBI taxonomy): Eukaryota > Viridiplantae > Streptophyta > Magnoliopsida > Asparagales > Amaryllidaceae > Allium > Allium cepa. The sequence goes on from CM060931.1 coordinate 618,473,302, forward strand.
TCTTCATTCACTTCTCTTATATTTTCCTAACACTCAAGCTCAAGCAAAAATGGAGGAAGAGAATGGGAAATAGAAATTCCTAAGCCCTAGCTTGCTTTGCAAATCCATCTCCTTGCTCCAAAGTTCATGAGAACCCATTGGTAAGCTTCCTCTTCTTCTTCTCCAACTCATTCTCTCTTTGAATTTCAGAAATTTCCTAAACCTAACTTAGGAAATGTTCTTCTTTTTAGCTTAGATTCAAGCTTCTAGTGTTGAGATTGAAGAGTGCTTGTTCTTGCCATTGCTTTCAAGCTTCATCTTCATAAATTTAGTTCAAAGGTGAGATTTTTATCTCACATCTATGACTATAATTATCTTTGGTTGTTGGGTATGAATTCCTAACACTTCTTTATGTGCATTTGCTCTTGATTTGGATTGGTTTTGTTGAATATTCCAATTTTTGGGTTTTTAAGTCAAATTTGTGTAAAATCCTTTTATGGATGTTTGATCATGCTTTTGGTGATGCATCGAGGAGCATATAGGGCCAGGTTGCCGATTGGCATAAACCCTTAGAGCCAATGTTCGTCCGGTTGCATTTTGGAGGAGTTTACTCTTCATTTGTATAAGGCTGAAAAACAGCCCAAGCATGATTCAGTCGACTGAAATCTCTGTTCAGTCGACTGAACCTGAAACCCGAGAGTTTCCAAGCATGATTCAGTCGACTGAAAAACTATGCACAGTCGACTGAAACTGGAAACAGAAAGTTTCCTGAACCTGGAAAATTTCCATGTACAGGGTCAGTCGACTGAAAATCTCTGTTCAGTCGACTGAACCTGCTGTTTGAGTCCAATTTGCCTTTTTGGATTGAAATTCCAATTTAAATCGATTCGTGATGATCCTATTTATTGTCATCATTTATTATCATCTTTGATGACTTATCTTCTTTGGGAATTTTAGATATATCCACTTCGATGGATCCTTTATCGATTTCATTGGATTTTATTCACATCTTCGAATGTGATCTTTGTGATTGATTGTTTCTACAATCCCCCTTGTGCTTTGTCACTTTAAAAATATAAAGGTTTTCTATACTAGTAGTAAATATCAAAACTCTTTCCTCAAACGATTTCAATACTATTTTAATACCAAATTCGTTTATAAAACCGTTTTCCAATCTATTAGTATATACAAACCTTTACCTCACTCGTATGAGAAATCTAATTAAACGACTTAGTAAAACGAGTGGTATGAAACGCTTGCGTTTACTTTGTCGGTTAATTCTTGGACTTGTTCGATTGAACCTCTTGTGACAATTTTCTAGTGGAGATCTACAATTTGTTCGTAAATATTTAAGTTAAGCTAGTGGTTATGGGACATGAAGCTAAGCTCATATATTTACTAGCTTATTGTAATTGACACTTCTCTTTGATCATGACGATCATCTTTGTGGTTTAGACTAGCACTGTGCGATGTCTTTTTGTCTATGTGGAGGACTGTTCCTCATTTTATTGAGTTTCGTCTCATTTTATACATGGGTCGTACCTTTCTAGGTGCGTCAATGTTTTATTATGCATGGGGTGTATCTTTCTAGGTGCATCGATGTTTATTTGTGCATGGGGCGTATCTTTCTAGGTGCGTCGATGCTAGAGCATGGGGTGTATCTTTCTAGGTGCATCGATGTTCGACATTACATGGGGTGTATCTTTCTAGGTGCATCGATGTTTATTTGTGCATGGGGCGTATCTTTCTAGGTGCGTCGATGCTAGAGCATGGGGTGTATCTTTCTAGGTGCATCGATGTTCGACATTACATGGGGTGTATCTTTCTAGGTGCATCGATGTTTATTTGTGCATGGGGCGTATCTTTCTAGGTGCGTCGATGCTAGAGCATGGGGCGTATCTTTCTAGGTGCGTCGATGTTCGACTGTTCATGGGGCACCAGTTTCTTTTGAGGATTGGCCATCCTTGTTATTGTGATTTGGTTCATCGGATGTCCTGTTGTACGACGTCGTTGTTCCTTTTTCTTGTGATTTCTGGATTTCGTGTGTTGATTTCTGGAATTTATGTTTCACCAACTTTTACGATGGGCATTGATATATGTCATTTATTGTGGCTTGGTGAATGAAATTAGGAGTATGACATTCCTTTTTATCTTGAGTAGATTATTGTGATATTGATTAATCTCTTGTTGATTTTCAATTACTTATATATCACAACTTGGCATTGTGATTATTATGTGTTTAGTCATATCTCTTATTCTATATCGTTTCATCTGATATTTATAGTTAGACTGATCCGTTTATTATTTTCTTATTAAATAATACTCGGGTCAGACCGAGATGTTACAGGTGCTTCTGCTTGACTTCTCATCCGGGATTAACTCTTTGACTTTTGGTTAACTACTTAGATTAGTAGTTATTTTGTTGTATACATTTGAGATATAGACTCCTTAATGTATACTTATTCTTTTGTGTAGTTCGTGTAACTATTCTTTTGTGATGTTGTGGATCTTTTCAGACCACTACTCTGATGTACACTTTTATGTGTAGTATTCATATCTTATTCCGCCTTTGTGATATGAATTGTCTGTGACTGATTTGTGTTATGTTTATTTCTATATTTGTTTCCGAAGGATTTATATAGCCACCGTGTAGTAGCTTTGAGTTTGTGTTGGTATGTCGGATTTCCTCTTGAAATAGAATGCTTGTTATATTATCTGACATATCGGTGCTCGCGCAAAGAAATTACACGGATGGTCGCTCCTCAGCAGCCTTATTCTCCATGCTAGTCGACAGCATTCACCGTAATGTTCTTGGCTAGCGTGGGTATAGAGGTGGGGCGTCACATACATACTTACATACATACATATACATACATACATACATACATACATACATATACACACACACACAGATATATATATGTATAGACACACACACATACTAATTTATCTAGTAAACTAAGATATTTGATAAATTACTATAAACAATTTAAAATTTTAAGTATAAAAAGCCTTTTATTTCTTAAATAAAATCTTTAACAAATTTTCTAAAACTATATATGCTAAAAATATACTTTTAAATTTCTTATACTATATTTTAAAAACACATTTAAAAACCTTAAAAACATATTTTACAATTTAAAAGCATTACATTAAAAATCCATAAATAATTTATCAGTAATATATTTAAACATCTATATTTTTCTAATAATAGGTACGCTTATAGTACTTATTAAAAATATAAAGAAGCCCTAGGATGTCTTCCAAAGTTAACTTTAAAATCACTGATCAGTGTGCATCCATAGCGATATTTTTGCTTTTAACATTTACAACTTCCAATTCAAATTTCCATAAATGTCCAAAACAATTCCTCTATGTCAAACACACCAAAATGTGTGCAGCCAAATACACACACACATGTCCATAATTTATCAAATTTAAAATATGTCAAATATCAGGGATTTCCAAAGCACGTTTATAACGACTATGTCACTTCACACATTTATAACACACTATCAAACATGTCAACAAGTAGTCGAGGCCATGATGCATGTTATAGATGATCAAAAGAGAGATTACACTCCATAATAATGTAGTCACTTGTTTTACAAAATAACGCGGCTTCCAAAAGTAATAACTTACGTTGTTCGTTATATAATTCATATTTTAATACAATAATAATTATATACACAAAAATATACACATAATTGGTGAGTAAACTCGCCTAAGACCAAATCTATCCCAGACGTACTGAATCCTGGTATGACTGCAACGGTGAAAATGGCCTCTCGATTGGATCTCGTACGCAAAAGATACGAGTTATATAAGATTTTGAGATTTGAACTTAATTAATTAACTTAATTTAATTAATATTTACCTTAATCCCTTTACTCATCTCCTTCCCTAAATTTAAAACACTATGCACATCTGTACATATCCGTGTACACTCCGTCACCGCTGAACCTTCCAGCTCAAGTTGCTCCTCCATTTCTCAACAAAATGGACCTCTGTCGATTACAACAAATACATCTTCCCTTCCTTTACGCAACCCACCCAAAGAACTCCCACTCGAATTCTTATGCCAAAATGCATCCTCCAGCCCGTACGTGACAAGAGGATTTTTGCACTTTTCCATCTTACATCGGAGCTCCCGTCGACGATGCCAAAAGGTGCATCTCCACATAAGAAACGCAGCAACCATCACCCATCGCCTAACTCTCTCTGAATCAACACCACGGTTGAACCCCAGTCCACGGTTACCGAAATCACACAAAACCATATGTCACCGCATACCCAAACAACCCCGTAGATTTAAAGCCCACTCATATACGAAGCTAATGAATCCAATGATGTCGAATATCGTTGCCACTAGCTTAAGAAACAATTGGTTAAAGAAGAGAAGATGAGGTGCCTATGCTCATTGATGGAAGACAGAGGAAATCAACAATTAGGTTAAGTGTTGAGAGATGGGATAGTTATAGAGAATATATATTATATTATATCCGCTTAATACAAACGCTACATGTTTCGAGCATACGCGACCACACAGCATGCCGGATCGTTACGAAACTTGTCGGCGTGCAACAACTCAATATTTTGGATCCAATGATACTAATTTTTTCAAAATCCGAGATTGTGCCCGAAATGATAATTTCACATGTTGAAAAGAGTTATTACTAAGACACATTTAATCATTTTAATTATAAATTAAAAGTTTAACATTACCATTTACTATTTAAAAACAATTTAAATAAGCTTTCAAAATCATTTTTATTCATTCAATTATTTAAATAAATTTGATATTTAAATAATCATGATATTTAAATATAAAACATTCAAATATTAAATAACTCTTATTATTATCTGTAATAAGAGTTAAAAAGGAAAAATAAATTAGATTTAGTAACATAGAAAGGAAATAAGTAGTAAAATATATTTAAATCTTTTAAGTTAAAAGTAAACGGTAAATGAAACTAAATTAACATTTATGAAATAAGAAGTAAACATATGAAAGAATAAAGGAATATTGTTAATAGTGGCTGGAGGAGTACTAATTAAATAAGTACGAATATCTGTAAAAATATCTATATATGTAGCCTTAAGTATGCTCTTATGATGGGTGTGAATTATTAAAGTTAGCTAATAGCTTAGATTAAATAAGTATGACATGGTCACTAAAATGGGTTGGAATGTGAGGTCAGTAGTGTTACACAACCAAAGTCTGTCCACCATGAGGGGCTAGCAGCCGTCATGTATGTATTATACTGATATGAGACATATCAAGCTGTAGGACCCATGTAATAATACCTTCATGTACATGTGAAGGGAATAACAAGTAGGATGTTTGCCTAGGTCGAAGTGTTAAAGGACAAATAGAGTCTGCTTCAATATTTTAACGGGTATAAAGTAACAAAGGTATTTCCTAGATTGCATTAGGCAATCTAAAAAGGACAGTAAGCACGGCTCGGTGCTATGATAGTGTGATTGGTACCAAATTCTAGAGTAGGATCTGCTTCATAGGTCCAGAACTTCATCGATCCTAAGCGGTCGGCCAAAAGGCGAGGGTTATGCTTAAGCAGGCTACACCTCCTACTTGTGTAGATCACGTAATGCACCGTCATAGTAGTTTGTTAGTAGGAATGGCTGAATAACCCTTTATAAATGTCCTTAAAACATGAATAAAATATGACTAAACTATTATGACGTTGTTATTATGCCCTACAGGAGTTCCTCGGTATGCATGATGATGAGGATGTGATACGACATTGATGATAGATCCTGACGAGGTGCTGGGTTAGGGAAACTAGTAGGGAAAGTATCCTGGTCCTAAGGGAGGCTGTAGTTCTTACACACACACACACATATTATCTACTTTTGAGTAGATGGGGCATATTGTACATGTACGTGGAGATGAGATGGCTAAGAAAAATAAAAGACATAACATGTGAAAAAAGTCAGTCATCATAAACTAGTGCTACGTATAAAATGTGTAATTTACCAATCATCGGAACGTTGTTTTGACCTTCTTCTCATTACAACCTAGAGGATAGCTTTAGAGGAATAGGTACTTACAAAAGGCGGGAACGGTGGAAAAATGGAATTCCTTATGCATGTTCGGCACTGATAAGGACATTAGATATTGGAAGTATCAACCTTGGTAGTAACTTTATGTTTTATTATACTTTACTATTCTTGTGTGAGTTTGCATCGATAGTGCTCTGATATGCAATTGTTTATTTACATGATAGCAGAACCAACAATCCATACTTTGGTGGACTTGGATTTTCGATTTAGCGAAAACTCGGACCCATTAAGGTGCTGGTTGTCATATTTGGTATCAAAGCTTAGGTTAGTAGATCTTAAGAATTAGAACACATGGAGTAAGCGTATTGTATTTTTCCTATAATTATGAATATATTATACGCCAAGTCCTATAAATTCCGACTATAGAGTAGTTGTAACCATACTTTGAAAGATGGACAAGTTGACTATGAGTCGGAACAATGGATGAAAATGAAGATATATACCTATCTCGATTACCCCATGGGAAATAGGTCATATGTGAATGCATTTGCTTAAGAAGAGCATGAATGCAACATATGGAAGGGTCCTTGAAGCTGGATAGTACCCGGCTCCCTTATAGAGCACATATTGCTCTAGGGCTGTAGATCCTCGCAAGGTTGCCGATTGATGTGTACGCTAGGTCTAGATAAATGAGAAAGTAATAATCTATATGTTGTAGATATCTAAAGGTAAGAATTGAATAAGTCCTGAAGGAAGGTCTGTAGTAATCACTCTAAGATGATGGCCCAATTTTTAATATTTTGGGAGAAGATAAGTCATGAAGTAAGAAGAAAAGAAAGGACAATTAAAAATCCATTGAGTTTCGGAGAATATATAAATAATATATATTTAAAGTGGTTTTCAAGGATTATTTGAAAATAGAGAAACTCTATTTTTGAAGAGTAAGTAAATGTAAAAATTTGGAAAAATAAAATATCTATATTTGATTTAAATATAAAGTCCTAGTAGAAGTTAAAAGTTATTAAATGTAAAACTTTAGTAAAGGAAATTTTATAATAAACTATTTCTTTTGAAAAAATGGTAAAGCTAATCTGGCTTTTTGGCTTTTCTATAATGAAAAAATTGTTGGTTTTGCTGTAGTGAAAAATGGAATTTACCAAGCACCAGAATGTTTTCTGTCCCCTCCTCATTACAACTCAAAGGATAGCTTTAGAGGAACATATACAAGTACAAGGTAGGAATGGTGGAAGAATGGATTTCCTCATGCATGCTCGACACTGACAATGACACTAGATATTGAAAGTATCAACCTTGGTCAGTAACTATATGTTTTATTATAACTTACTATTCCGCTTTGAGTTTACATTGATAGTGCTATGATATGCAATTGTTTATTTGCAGGATACAAAAACTAACGATCCGTACTCTGGTGGACTTGAGTTTTCGATTTAGCGAAAATTTGGGCCCATTAAAGCGTAGGTTGTCCCAAAATTAGCCATATCGATATTTTCTGTTTGACCTTAGTTATATTAACCAATACAGGACTATCGAATGAGTCATTTCATAATTATCCAATACCTATACATAACCCCTTGGTGTCCACAACAGTCATGTGTAATACAGTGTCCAACATTTGGAGAATGTTATGTACTCTTGTCTTAATGAATGCATCGATAACCACTTTTGATACATCTTAACTAGAAATATATAAAATGATGTGTTTATTATATTGTGATATAATACTCATGATTACAACTACTTGTAATTAATATCGCTGATATACCATTTATGGATTTTCTGTTAAATATATTTTATTAGACATTTAATTATTTATAACGCATTATAACAAATATACAATAGAAAGAAAACACCTTTTATTATGAACGAGAATCGATTACAAAGTTAATAATTTACAATAAATTACAGAATTTCCTCTACGGCATACCCCTAACTTTATCAATCTCTCACTTGCACTTGGGCCAATTATGTAATCTCATTCCTTTGATTAGCTTCCCGAGGATCGATCGACTTAGACTCTTAGTGAGTCGATTGGCTATGTTTTCTTTGATATAAACCCTTTGTACCACAACCTCTTTCTTCTCAATGAATCTCTGATGAGGTTGAACTTGCAAAGAATATGTTATGACTTCTTATGTGCTCTCGGCTCTTTTGCGATCTGTATCACTGCATTGTTGTCATAGAAAAAAGCCTTTGATTCTCCGTGTTGGTAACCACTCCGAGCACATTTAAAAACTTGCGCATCTAGACTGCTCCTTTAGCTACTTCATTGAGGGTGATGTACTCAGCCTTCAGTGTCGAATCAATTTTTTTATTGTTGACTTTTCCAATCGATGGCTCTGCCGTTTAGCATAAAAACATAACCATACACCGATCTGCTATCATCAACATCACTGTAACGATCCTGAATATTGAACAATTTAATTTGTAAATATTTAATTTATTTTAAATATTTAAATGATAATTTGACTTAAATTTCAAATTATCAGAATAAATTGGCGATTAAATTTTAGAATTTAATCTATTTAAAGTTGAATAAATTTAAATTTAACTTTGAAGTTGAAATTGAATATTGAATTTGTAATTAAAATTCGAACTAACGACTTAGAAGAAAATAAATTTGGATACAAGAATTATTTATTTAAATTAATAAAGGATGGTTAGTTTTAATAACATTTTTCTTTAGTTTAAATAAAAAAAGGAATAGAATCTTAATCAATATAAAATAAATAAATAAATACATACATATAAAAAAATAAATTCAAACAACATATTTATAAACTTTGAAAAAAAATATAATGTAACTACACTTAGTTGAAGTTTTAACAACAAAAAAATATACAAAACAATTGGATTTAAAATAAGAAAGAAAATATAATATAAAAATAAACATAAAAGTAAATAAAATAAAAAAATAAAAAAAATAAAATAATAAGTTATACACGGCCTTACCTTGATCAGCTGTTAACACGCCTTCATTCACGCCTTCCATCAAGCAAAAATCACGATCCCTTCTCCTTAAAACACGAAGCACCCCCTCCCTCATCATTTCAGAGCTTACGGAAAAAAATAAAAAGAAAAGAAAAAATGGCGGCCTCTCCAATTCGTCTCTTCGTCTTCGATCGAAATTAGGGCTTGCTTCGACCACTTCTATTTGTTCAAATTCGAGATACAGGTGAGTGAATCTCTCACTCACATCTAAATTCAAGCTCCATAACTCTTTTGATTTTATTTTATTTTTCGTATAATTTAGTTTAAATGTTGAAGTTTTCACTGATATTTTTTTTTATTATTTCGCTTGTTTCCCCTGAATTGCTATGGTTTCGTCTCCGAACTACTTCGATTTTGCCTTGCCTTAATAGTGACTTCGGTCACTTTGATTCTGCAGTTGCTTTGTTTTGTTGTTGATTTCCATGTTCACTTGTTTCGAATTTCTGGAAATTAATTTATGTCGACTGTTGCCATGCTCCATGTATTCATGTACTTCGGTCATTTGCTGGCCACCATGATGTCGACCTATGACTTGCTCAACTTTGACTTCGACATCCTTGGGCTTTTTATTACTTGCGGTCTCGATTTTGGTTACATACATGTCTAATGAAAACAGACACTGCATGTATGGTGGTTGGGTGTTATTTACTATCATTTGCTCTGTTAATTTGCTTTTAAAAACTGTTGAGAACGGATGCTATTTAAAGTTTTTTTTTAAAACTAATAAGAACAGATGCTATCAAATTGTGATTTGTTTTAAACTAATGAGAGCAGATGCTACCCAATATTTGTTTTGTTGCTGCATGTGATGGATGTGAATTTATTTATATTGTGATTGAAATCTGCTTGTGTATATGTATATATATGCCACCTCTATTATGATATACAGTTTCAAGGGAAAAAAAATATTACTGTGAGCAAGCATTCCCCTAAACTTTGCTATATCCATTGATGTTGGATCTACATCTGATTTATGACTTGATGCATGCTTGAACCAAAGTTGTGAAATCTGCTTGTGTATATGCATATATATGCCACCTCTGTTGTGTTAAAACTGTGAGCAAATTTCTAATTTAAACCTTTAATCTATTTTAAAAATGCATGTGGTTGATTTTCAAAAGTAAGATTATCAAACATCCTTAATTATTCAATCCAGTTAAAACTTGAATGCATGATTGTTGAGTTGATATAATTGTCAATCCTACATTTGTTCACTGGTATCTTCACTGTGTTGAACCCAGTTTCATTGTCTTGACTTGATTATTTCTTTGAGTTCACTGTCATACTCCCTTGTATTCAGTTGAATTGTCTGCACACTTGTGCACTTTTTGTTTGAACCCATGTATTTCATTTAAAGTAAGTTGAACTAGTTGCCTGAGTTGTTCAAGTGATATACTTGAGACTTTTTTAGACTTGATTTTGCTGTTGCATGCAGTGGCAGTTCCATATATATATGTATATGACCATGTATTTGAAACTATTTGATGCTGCACACTTGTGCTTTGCCTTGATCACTTCTGTTGTTGTCCACAGCATAGTGCATTGCCTTGTTGCAGTGACTTTTGTACCTGTTGCACTTGTTTGACCCACTTTACAGTTGCATACAGTTATGCATTTTTCTTGTCCATCCATGTTGTAGAGCTGTAGCATGCTTTGTCATGCGTTTTGCATATGCTGTCTAGTCGAGCTCGGCACTTGAGTTGTCGTTGCTTGACTGACTAGTTTTTTTTAGGCTATTTGATTGTTTCAACTGCAGCGTCGTTATGCGATTGTTTCCTAGTTGCAGTGATATTTTGAATTTTGGTCGAGGTCGCTGGTACTTGCGTTGAATCTGATTTTGATTTGACCTTGTGCGATCGAGTTGGCGAGGTAGTGCACGCAAGCGTGAACTGCAGCCACACGACATTGATTTTTATTGATATACTATTTTGTTTTGATTTATGATCTTTTGCATATTTCATCACGGTAGTGGCGAGGCAGTGCACGCAAGCACGAACTGCAGCCACGGGAGTTGACATTTTAAATGTGGCGAGGCCGTACGCGAGTGCGTGTACTGCAGCCCTACCAAATTTAATGTTTAAATTGATGTTTTCTTTGATGAAAATTGTTTTATGTTGCCAATTCAATATATTTTGAATCGATTTTGATGATTTTGTTGTTAATTGCCGTTTAGGCAAATTTTGATTGTTTTCTAAATGATCTTCATCAATAATCCCTTCATCTATCTCATTGATAATCTGAATCTGTTGAATTGTTGTTTAACACTGTTAAGTGTTATATTTACCGTTATCCGATTACTTGTTAAAGGATCGGATAGGTAAATTTATATTTGACTGTCGTCTAATTGTTGTTTGATTATTATTGCTTCTATGCACTAATAACTGAGTTTGAATTAGACTGACCTGTGTATTATTTTCTTTTGAATATAATACTCGGGTCGGACCGAGTATTTTTACAGCTTGAAGATTTTCAGGCCGCGAAGTTAGAGAGAGAGGGGAAAGCACTCCACTAAAGTTTTTCAAGAAAATTTTTCTTGTACTTAATGAAAATAAATTGTTCCGCTGTATAAAACTTAATGCATTGTACAAACTCTGATATATGTATGTAAGAAAAATTCATTTATGAATAATATTATGATTATTCTGTGATTCTGTGGCTGATTCTGTTTAAACTCTATAAACTGACTAACAATCCGTCATTTTGAACGTTTCTAGCTGGTTTAATTACCGACTAGAGGCGGTCAGAGCGGCGGGTCGTTACAAAAGTGGTATCAGAGCTTTGGTTTACACAAAGCTCAGTTTATGATGTTTAATATGAATAGTTACTAGAACCACTTTAAAGAAAAATGTTTTCAAATCTGAAGAAGTATGAAATTGTTTTCTTTAAAATGAAAGGTATTTTGAAAGTTAGAATTATTTCGAAAATTCCCCTCTCTAAATTTAGGATTTCGATAGTTTCGGTCGTTCGGAAACTCATTATCGAATTATTGAGATTTATGAAAAATAAAATATAAGTGAAGTGAATTAATGAATTGGTTTGAATCAAATATTGTGAATCTCTACAAAATAATAAATTGTGAAATAAAATGATATGTTGATTTGGTTATAACCAAGAGAATTATTGAACTATAACTTGGGAATTTGATTCTGAATTCTTTTGAGAATTAATTTCAAATGTTTTGAAGAACGAGTTAATAAATAAATGGATTATAAGTATTTAAACTTATAATATGAACTTTTGTTATATAATTGAGTTATATAAATTGAATTGAATTGAATTAATAAAAAGATTGTCAATCGAAGTTTATAAATAGAAATGGAATTTGTAAAGATTGTTTATAAATTCGAAATCAATTGGATTTGATAAGTAAATTGTTGTAGCTTATTAAAGGAGTTATATTCACGATTTTGGACAGTGAATATACTATTGAATAAAACAAATATGTTTTAGGTAAAATGATTGAATAATCCAACCTCTGCTAATAAGAATTGCAAATATTGATAGGAAACTTCGAAAACACCTTGTTAATTATAATGGCGAAAACCGAAGCACAAAAAGCAGCACGCCGTGAACGAAGAGCAATTGCTCGTAGAGAAGCAGAAGCGACACGTGCGGAAATTGAAAGGAGATTCAGTGAAAGGCAAGCACTTGGTCCATATGATGAGGTTATTTGCTATCGATGTCATAAAAAGGGACATTATGCCATTAAGTGCCGAAAGAGAAGAAAGAAAAGGAATGTGGATGTCCGATTCGCTCGTCCTGAGATTGTGTGTTTTAAATGTCGGGAGAAAGGGCATTTTCTTAGTCATTGCCCTAAAGTGAAAAGGAAAAAGTGCGTACTCGATTTACCCGTCGATAGATTGACAATCTGCTACCATTGTCGTCAGACTGGACATATAGCCAGAAACTGCACTGAAAGACAGCAGGGAAAGCAAGCTATAGCCCGACCAGCTAGAGCGAAAAGTGCTAAGGTGATAGATAAGGATGGAAACATCTCTTATTTTTGCAATAACTGTAAGGATTGGGGACATGTGGATTTTGAATGTGTTAATTCTCCTTTAACACAACATGAAATAGTGTCATCCGAAGATGAAAGTTTGGCAAAGATGCATACTATCGGACAAGAAGTCGTTAGTCCTTAATTATTCTGAATCTTAAACCAATCGATATATTTTGTAATACTATCCTTTGTAATCCACAATCTTTTGTGTACGTCTTTTAAAAGTATTAAGCTATGTAAAATTTTGTACGGAGGAAATATTTTAATGAAATAGCATCTTGGGAAGTGATATTATGGAAGGAAGTTTAATTGTTGATTTAACTGTATGAATCAAACTAGTTTGATGTGAAGTTTATATTTCAAGTTTAAAACTATTGCCTAAAATAATAAATATGGAAATATAGATCTAATGGAACCAATTCGATGAATAATTTACTAAAGAACTAGTTGATTATTTTTGGGAATAGAAAAGCAAATGCAAAGTTCAAATGAAATTTAGATTTCAAATTTGAAGTTGTCAACATGATAATCCATTATAGGTTTAATAGATTCAGTGACGAATTTGAAATTAAACGTGCGGAAAATTTAATTAAGTGAAAAACTTAATATTGAAAAGTTGGAATCGGTTTAAAACTAATATTATGAAAAGTATGAGGAATTCAAACTATGAATAAAGTTGAAATTGAAAAAGTTAATGGTTTTAAAGATGTTTTAAAATGCATTAAGTATCGAATACATAGATTTCAACATTCAATTGTTGAAATAGACGTTTTCGAGAGAAAAATAAGGAAATGGTGGATTATAACACTGTTGTTATAGTAAATGGTTTCCGAAAGGAAATGTTGTTTATAGTATTGGGATTTATACATCTATCTTAAATTTCGAATCCCTATACTAGTGATTTTGAGTTGTCGTAACGATGTTTTACGCAACATTCGTTTTGACTCAAATAAATGTGTTTAAAAGAATGATTTCCTTAAAGAACGGAATATATACTTAATTTTGATTCAAGTGTATTGAATATTTTCCAAGAGTTGAAAATAAATGAATTTGTGAATTACTTATTATTTAATAAGTATGGAAATGTTTTCCAATATGAAATGAAAGGTTTGAAATTTTATCTTTTAAAGATAAATTGAAAAATGAATATTTGAAATTTGTTTCAAATGGCTAAGTTGGAAAATTATATATCTTGTAAAGATATTGTTTTGAGAAATATGAACAATCAGTCCAACTTGAATATTTTCCAAAGAAGATTGAATCTTGAGTTAAATTGAGTTTAACTTTGACATCAAAAACAATATAAGTTGAGCTCTGAATTTTGGATAGTCGATTGGGATTGTATGTCTAATATTGTGAATTGATGACATATCATTTGATCTCTATTAAATATATATCTGTGGTGGCGGAGAATTTATTCTTTTATCTTAATACCCTTCTCTGAGACATACGAGCTTAGAGGTTATATATCGGTAGACATCAATTATGTGTTGAGAATTGACGATGTAACGTGAAATCCAAATCGAATGTGAAGTCGATAATGAATTGGATTGTGAATGTGAATTAGGTTTGAGATAACCTTAAATTTTCAAATCGATTTAGAGGAAAATTTTAAACGTGATGGAAAATTTGAAATCCTCTATTTGTTATGAATGTGAATTGAGTTTTCGTAACTTATATATGTGAATATAATCGAAAACTATCAGTTTGGAAAGTCATTATTATGAAAATCCTGTGTAGGTTTACATAGGTATGATATGTATGAAATGTGAAATGAAGTACTATATGTATATGACATATGTTTTCTAAAAACCGAGGATATGGAAATGTACCTTCCATTTATTATGTGTGAAGGTGATTGGAACTCGGTGGAGTGTCCATTGGAAATCGTAGCTACGTAGAATTCCATTAGTGGAATGTCCATTGAGACTGATATCCCCCACGATGGATCATCGTGTTTGGGATTATGTGAATTGATGCTGGCGTAATTCGTGGGGCGTGATGCCTACAGTTACAAGCGATTCCACTGAGATAGTGGCGCAACCTCCGAGTAAACTGCGATATGGAAACCGAAGCGAAATTCGAGGGGCGTGATGCCTAAGGCCACGAGCGATTCTACTGAGATAGTAGCGTAACCGCCGTGTAGACCGCGATCTAAGGCGACAACCATGGCAAAATTCAAGAGAGATGAGAAATCTAAGGTTACAAGCGATTCTACTGGGATAGTAGCGTAACCGCCGGGTAAACTGTGATCCATGGGGGAACGTACTTTCCATATCCATTTTTAAAAGAATTTTTAAAAAGTATTTTCACTGGGAGTTGAAGCAAGTATATTTAGTACTTGGAGATTTTTAGTCTTGCGCCTGGCCAGCGTATGCCTAATGTCTGTAAGAACGACGGTGGACTTGTTAAACTTCGAGTTATCAAGTATTTTCAAAACTTTGAATAGAAAATCAATAATCTGAAATTAGAATTACATAATTCTAACTTAATGAATTAAAGAAGAAGATTTTTAAAAATATCTTGAAAGTCCACAGTTTTGGATAAGATATATTATGCAAATATTTAGCATGAAAGATTTCAAGTTTAAAAATATGAGTTTTTGTAAGTCAAAAATTTAGTGAAAGACTTTTGTGTCTTGATTATTGAAATCGATGAACAAAACTGCTGAGATGAAATAAGTGGAATGAATCCTATAATTAATTGTGAGTTAGAAACTTAGAAAAATTGTGTAGGATATAAATATCGGTGAGATTTTAGCAATCATTTTTCCTAACTTATAATTTCGGGACGAAATTCTTTTAAGTAAGGGAGATTGTAACAATCCTGAATATTGAACAATTTAATTTGTAAATATTTAATTTATTTTAAATATTTAAATGATAATTTGACTTAAATTTCAAATTATCAGAATAAATTGGCGATTAAATTTTAGAATTTAATCTATTTAAAGTTGAATAAATTTAAATTTAACTTTGAAGTTGAAATTGAATATTGAATTTGTAATTGAAATTCGAACTAACGACTTAGAAGAAAATAAATTTGGATACAAGAATTATTTATTTAAATTAATAAAGGATGGTTAGTTTTAATAACATTTTTCTTTAGTTTAAATAAAAAAAGGAATAGAATCTTAATCAATATAAAATAAATAAATAAATACATATAAAAAAAAATTCAAACAACATATTTATAAACTTTGAAAAAAATCTAATGTAACTACACTTAGTTGAAGTTTTAACAACAAAAAAATATACAAAACAATTGGATTTAAAATAAGAAAGAAAATATAATATAAAAATAAACATAAAAGTAAATAAAATAAAAAAATAAAATAATAAGTTATACACGGCCTTACCTTGATCAGCTGTAAACACGCCTTCATTCACGCCTTCCATCAAGCAAAAATCACGATCCCTTCTCCTTAAAACACGAAGCACCCCCTCCCTCATCATTTCAGAGCTTACGCAAAAAAATAAAAAGAAAAGAAAAAATGGCGGCCTCTCCAATTCGTCTCTTCGTCTTCGATCGAAATTAGGGCTTGCTTCGACCACTTCTATTTGTTCAAATTCGGGATACAGGTGAGTGAATCTCTCACTCACATCTAAATTCAAGCTCCATAACTCTTTTGATTTTATTTTATTTTTCGTATAATTTAGTTTAAATGTTGAAGTTTTCACTGATATTTTTTTTATTATTTCGCTTGTTTCCCTTGAATTGCTATGGTTTCGTCTCCGAACTACTTCGATTTTGCCTTGCCTTAACAGTGACTTCGGTCACTTTGATTCTGCAGTTGCTTTGTTTTGTTGTTGATTTCCATGTTCACTTGTTTCGAATTTCTGGAAATTAATTTATGTCGACTGTTGCCATGCTCCATGTATTCATGTACTTCGGTCATTTGCTGGCCACCACGATGTCGACCTATGACTTGCTCAACTTTGACTTCGACATCCTTGGGCTTTTTATTACTTGCGGTCTCGATTTTGGTTACATACATGTCTGATGAAAACAGACACTGCATGTATGGTGGTTGGGTGTTATTTACTATCATTTGCTCTGTTAATTTGCTTTTAAAAACTGTTGAGAACGGATGCTATTTAAAGTTTTTTTTAAAACTAATAAGAACAGATGCTATCAAATTGTGATTTGTTTTAAACTAATGAGAGCAGATGCTACCCAATATTTGTTTTGTTGCTGCATGTGATGGATGTGAATTTATTTATATTGTGATTGAAATCTGCTTGTGTATATGTATATATATGCCACCTCTATTATGATATACAGTTTCAAGGAAAAAAAATATATTACTGTGAGCAAGCATTCCCCTAAACTTTGCTATATCCATTGATGTTGGATCTACATCTGATTTATGACTTGATGCATGCTTGAACCAAAGTTGTGAAATCTGCTTGTGTATATGCATATATATGCCACCTCTGTTGTGTTAAAACTGTGAGCAAATTTCTAATTTAAACCTTTAATCTATTTTAAAAATGCATGTGGTTGATTTTCAAAAGTAAGATTATCAAACATCCTTAATTATTCAATCCAGTTAAAACTTGAATGCATGATTGTTGAGTTGATATAATTGTCAATCCTACATTTGTTCACTGGTATCTTCACTGTGTTGAACCCAGTTTCATTGTCTTGACTTGATTATTTCTTTGAGTTCACTGTCATACTCCCTTGTATTCGGTTGAATTGTCTGCACATTTGTGCACTTTTTGTTTGAACCCATGTATTTCATTTAAAGTAAGTTGAACTAGTTGCCTGAGTTGTTCAGGTGATATACTTGAGACTTTGTTAGACTTGATTTTGCTGTTGCATGCAGTGGCAGTTCCATATATATATATGTATATGACCATGTATTTGAAACTATTTGATGCTGCACACTTGTGCTTTGCCTTGATCACTTCTGTTGTTGTCCACTGCATAGTGCATTGCCTTGTTGCAGTGACTTTTGTACCTGTTGCACTTGTTTGACCCACTTTACAGTTGCATACAGTTATGCATTTTTCTTGTCCATCCATGTTGTAGAGCTGTAGCATGCTTTGTCATGCGTTTTGCATATGCTGTTTAGTCGAGCTCGGCACTTGAGTTGTCGTTGCTTGACTGACTAGTTTTTTTTAGGCTATTTGATTGTTTCAACTGCAGCGTCATTATGCGATTGTTTCCTAGTTGCAGTGATATTTTGAATTTTGGTCGAGGTCGCTGGTACTTGCGTTGAATCTGATTTTGATTTGACCTTGTGCGATCGAGTTGGCGAGGTAGTGCACGCAAGCGTGAACTGCAGCCACACGACATTGATTTTTATTGATATACTATTTTGTTTTGATTTATGATCTTTTGCATATTTCATCACGGTAGTGGCGAGGCAGTGCACGCAAGCACGAACTGCAGCCACGGGAGTTGACATTTTAAATGTGGCGAGGCCGTACGCGAGTGCGTGTACTGCAGCCCTACCAAATTTAATGTTTAAATTGATGTTTTCTTTGATGAAAATTGTTTTATGTTGCCAATTCAATATATTTTGAATCGATTTTGATGATTTTGTTGTTAATTGCCGTTTAGGCAAATTTTGATTGTTTTCTAAATGATCTTCATCAATAATCCCTTCATCTATCTCATTGATAATCTGAATCTGTTGAATTGTTGTTTAACACTGTTAAGTGTTATATTTACCGTTATCCGATTACTTGTTAAAGGATCGGATAGGTAAATTTATATTTGACTGTCGTCTAATTGTTGTTTGATTATTATTGCTTCTATGCACTAATAACTGAGTTTGAATTAGACTGACCTGTGTATTATTTTCTTTTGAATATGATACTCGGGTCAGACCGAGTATTTTTACAGCTTGAAGATTTTCAGACCGCGAAGTTAGAGAGAGAGGGGAAAGCACTCCACTAAAGTTTTTCAAGAAAATTTTTCTTGTACTTAATGAAAATAAATTGTTCCGCTGTATAAAACTTAATGCATTGTACAAACTCTGATATATGTATGTAAGAAAAATTCATTTATGAATAATATTATGATTATTCTGTGATTCTGTGGCTGATTCTGTTTAAACTCTATAAACTGACTAACAATCCGTCATTTTGAACGTTTCTAGCTGGTTTAATTACCGACTAGAGGCGGTCAGAGCGGCGGGTCGTTACACTCTAAAGCTAGAGTCAATATACCCCTTCATAAGGAGGTCTCCATTCCTGTATATGAGTAACAAGGTCCCGGGTATTTCTTAAATACTTCAGTATGTATTTTATTGCCATTTAACGTTTTTCACCAGGATTATAACGATCTCAGTTTATTCATCCTAATGTGTATGCCATATATGGTCTAGTACATAGCATAACATACATTATGAATTCTACAGCTAAAATATATGGGATTGGGGCATTTCCATGCTTAGATATAAATGAGGAGCGTCCTTCTTAGAAAGGACGATTTCAGATTGCATTGGAACGTTTCTACGTTTGGAATTTTCCACTGAACCTTTTTGGTATAGTTTCTATGTATTGGGATTCGGACAATCCGAATAGCCTCTTAGATCTATCTCTATATATCTTTATACCTAATATATAGGCTGCTTCTCTCAAATCCTTCATGCGGAAGTACTTTGAAAACCAAGCTTTCATAAATTGCAATAACGAATGCCATTGCCAATCAACAGATGATCATCAACATTTAGCACTCAGAATACAATAGTGTCGGCTTGTTCCTTTCTATATATGGACGCTTTCTGTGTGTTCTAATAAAAACCAAACTGTTTTATCACCTTATCAAACACTTTTTCCAACTCCTTGAAGCTTTCTTAAGTCCATAAATGGACTTCAACAACTTGCAAGCGTTGCCCGCACTCCCGCTGACTATAGAATCATCGGGCTGCGACATATAGACAATTACTTCTAAATCACCGTTTAGAATTGCCGTCTTTACATCAATTTTCATACATCATAGTCATAGAATGCATAAGTGGCCAGCATAATCCGAATGGACTTTAGCATTGCCATGGGCAAAAAGATCTCATCCTAATCAATACCTTGAATTTGACGAAACCATTTCGCAACTAACCTAGCCTTATAAATCTCTACTTGTCCATCTCCATTTAGCTTTTTCTTAAAAATTCATTTAGAGCTGATGGATTTTATCCTTTCGAGTATGTCCGACAATGTCCATACTTTGTTTCAATACATAGAATCCATCTCGAATTTCATCACTCCAAACTAGCATGCAGAATCTTTACTCTACAACGATGTCATCATCTAAGACACGACCCTCGTTTTCGGCATCCACGAGAAAACTATAAAAATCTCCTTAGTGCACAAGATTCCCTATTAGGACTTCTGATAGTGTGACAAAACGCACCTTCCAACACACCGATCAAAAGTTTAGGTGACTTTTAGACTGGCGTTGGTGTCAAAAAGTACAAGCTGTCAGGGATTTTAAAACATTACAAGGACTAGAATATAAAAATATCATCTAAGACATTTTACACTTTAAGATCTCATGGTGGAAAGAAACAAAATATAAATGCAAAAAATAATCATCTTAGAATATAACTCAAAGCATAGTCTCAGTAATAGTACTTAGTCAAGAATTAATTATACGTAGAAATACAATATATAGCCTCATAAATACTAAGTATGCAATACAGTAATAGTTACGTAGAGAGTAATATAAAATGATAAGCAACTCCAATTCTGATCTCACCTCTCCATGTACAAATCTTAGGCCTATCAACTACGGCCCTATCTTCCTATAGTGGGAGAAAATGAAAGGAAAGGAGTGGATCAAACACTGGTGAATGAGTACATATTAATGTATGGTGATTAGTGCAATAGACTTTAATAATACTCTATGTGACCTAGAATGTCCTGTAAGTGTCTGTGAATTACTTATTTCATTTCCTAAGGGATTTATCTCAATACACACCTATACTAACTACTTATGC
Source organism: Allium cepa (assembly GCA_030765085.1). NCBI lineage: Eukaryota > Viridiplantae > Streptophyta > Magnoliopsida > Asparagales > Amaryllidaceae > Allium > Allium cepa. Next base: position 618,494,265 of record CM060931.1, read on the forward strand.
AGGCTCATACATAGGATCAACCAACTAATCGAACCTCGAAATTACTAACTATCGACTAATAGCTACTAGAACTATTCCACATAGGTTTCCCTATAATTTCCACCATGGGACTACATTTTCCACAACCACTACTACACGTACCTTAGTTACGCATTAAGCAGGAGCCGGAAATGCCGACTCATTGGAGTGTCTCATCGTCAATGCATCCATATCCACCTCTCAATGGTAGCATAACGCCTCTTATCCCATCGTGCTTGGATCCGTCAACAACAGAGCATCACGTCGTGCCATCGTGAACACCAGGGAAATTCCATTAGTGTCGCAAAGACACCCAATTAGGAATCTTCACAAATGTTGCACGTCCACCATAGAACCCCCACTGAGTGCAAATTTACGATTGAATCGCCCACAGTTGAATATTGGACCCTGGTTAAATAACATTTACCCAGTCCCATAATATCCTAGAGTCACCACATAAAGAACTAGCTTTTCTACCTATATTAACATCCATATAATATATATATATTAACTATTTTATTTATAACATAGGCCTTAGGCCAAGGTTCATACTACGCTCGGAAACGTTAACTAGTCAACCGCTTGCTCCAGATGAGGCCGACAGCTTGCTGTCGACCGGCTCCAGTAAGTGGTCGACCAGTTGGAATGTTAATTTTTTGATTAATTAAATTTTCGTCTTTGAATTTGATTAATTCAAATCGTCTCCAAATTCTGAACAGTAATATAGCAATTTCTATGAACCCTAAATTTGTAAAATCTAAGTTGTGTTTGCCTAAGCTCAATCAATTTTTATTTACAGTAAAATAGTTTAACCTCAGTTTAGCATCAACATCAACAGGTTGTATCAATTCATATTTGATTAGAGAAATGGGTATAATTTGGATCAATTTTATTTAACAGGTTTACATCAACTTATATTTATTCTTAAATATCAGATCTAAACAAAAAGGATTCTCAATTTAATTTTTAACAATCTAAATCAAATATGGTATACTGAAAGTAACTGCATATAAATTATCTAATTAGCACTGTACCTACTCACCTCAAATCCAAGTTATTCCCTCCGAATTACGTTTGGAATCTTCACTGTTTGCTAGATTTCCACTTGATTTATCCCTCTTCAATTTTTCTAATTTTACTTTTAATTTAATTTGAAGAAATTTGTGATTTGAGGAGAAAAAGGATTTCAATTTGCAGAGAGACAATGTTTGGACATACTGGTAAAATTTTTGTGAATAAGGTTTGCATCAAGTTCATATTTATAGGGTACAAAGCAATATTATCCGTACGATCTAATATTATAAAATTAGGATTGTTGATCGCTCGAAATCCTAGTCATTTTCCATTGACTGGCCGACCACTATAGATGGGGGTAGTCAATGTTAGGGATGCGGATTAAGGATCCTAAGGCAGAAATAACACTAAAGGGGGGGGGGGGGGGGTGAATAGTGTTTTAAAGAATATATGAACTATATGACTAAATTAAAACTTTCAACACAAATCTAAACAGAATTCTAACACAGAATGATCACAGAACATATAACAAATGCAAATAGTAAAGTAAAGCAAGTAAAAGGAAAGAACACACCGGATTTTATACTGGTTCGGAATCCTCCTAAATCCAGTCCTGCACCAAGGCAATATCCTTGTACAGATTTTTATAAGCCAATATCCAAATTACAACCCTAAATTTCTAAGGCCTCGAGGAACCCTCCTATCTCCGAGTCTGGGGCAAACTCTCTTAATTTTCGGGACACATGATCACCCTAATACTTCTTAATAACAATCCTTTTGAATGGATAGACTCTATGGACTTTTTGAATACAAATTAATCCTATAACTCTGAATAGCACTTTGATCTTTAGTAGAGTGATGGAGAATCAAATAGAGAGAGTATCTAAATGATTTCCTATTGAGAATTTGGCAGAATGATGGCACGATATTGAAAATATGAAGTTTTATGGATATGGAATGGTGGAGAAGAAAAAGCGAAGAAAATAATAAAATAGTTGTTAAAAAAATTCGTTTTGGAAGCCTTTATATAGATGCACAACAGTCATAACTGTTGGCGAAAGGTTTTCGAACGAATGGACATTCTTTTGAAAAGTTGAATTTTGAATCCAACGGCCACAATGTCGATAAGGGGTATCCCTCCTGTCGACATCCCTCAGTTCAAAAATGTAGAGATGTTGTTTTGTAAAAGCAATTCAATTTAAAACAAGTTGAAACTTTTCTGGAGCAAAGTAAAGTGTTTAAACAAAATTTTGAGATAGAGAATGAATATAAAACATTATTTTACATATATATATATATAATTGATATAGATCGTCAATTATATAAGTAATATTTAAAATCAGAATAAGTTTTGATGTTTTAAAATTAGAAGTTTTTAAAATCAGAATAGAGGAATATTTCAAGGCTAAAACAAAGTTTGAAAACACTTTTGAAAACATGATTTTGAAAGCTAAAACATTTTGAAAACAGATTTAATAACATTTTGAAAAATCTATTCAAACTGAAATTGCAAGAACCTTCCTACAGAGCTCCTCCATAGGACTCGATAACTTGTACAAAGTAGTTTAAATGATTTTGATTTTCATGGGTTTGTAAGCCACTTGTCGTAGGTTTGTAAGCTACTTGTCGTGGGTTTGTAAGCCACTAGTTTCGATAGAAATTGGGTTCCATCCTAAAAGAAAATTGGAAGAAAGATGAGAGTGCTATTATGAAGTTTTAACAAAATACTAGACACTTATCTTGAGATCTTGAAATCTTGATTCTCTAGAGTCTTGAATCTTGAATCTCTAATCTTCATCTTGATGGTTGAGTCTTTATACTGATTGGTCTTCGATAATACCTACATATACTTCCTATATACATATATATATATATATATGTATATATATGGAAGTGTTAGTATATATTTTATAAAGTAAATTATAATAACTATATAAGGTTGTTGTCATCAAAACATCATCAACTCAGTTCCTAACAATCTCCCCTTTTTGATGATGACAACCTTTATTTATAAAATATTCTTACCATACCATAACTCGCCCTTACTCCGTGACTTTTTCTTAAAACTACAACCCCCCTTATTCCATGACTCCCCCTTACACCAAACATATATATTTTTATAACTTTCTCCTCCTTTGTCATCAACAAAAGCTATTAACTACTTAAGAATTCAAGAATGATTAGTAAAAACAAGCATGAAACAATGAGTATAAGCGAACACATTTTATTTATTACAACATATATAAGAACATACATGAACATGAGCAAACAAAACAATTAAAACAAAGAACAAAATGAAAGTACGCTTTAATGGCGATCCTTAACTATAGGAGACTTATGAATCGAACAATTGGGGTAGTGGAGACAAAAGTTTCCACGTTGTTCAATTATGTTTCCATTAGTATCAACAATTATCTCACCAACGCAAATAACGCTCTCGTCCTCATTTATAGGGACTTCGGTTGAGGTAAAGGTTGATCTTCCTCTTGGTCTTCTTGTGGCTCTTCCATAGGTTCTTCTTCCTCGGATTCCAAGGCTTGTGAAGAGTCTTCAATATTAATAGGATTTGTATGGTTATCCATAAGGAATTTTTTTTATTTCTAATAATATTCCCTTGCCTTTGTTGTTCTCTAGCCATCCTAAGTTGACTTACTTGAATTTCAGTCATCAATTGAAGGATATCTTTCATCTTCTCTTCCAATTTGATCACTCGAGCGTGCGTAGTTCGTTGAAATGGACCAGAATGAGGAGATGTGGGTGAAGTGGGTTCATTAGTAGAAGAGGAGGCCATTATTTTATTGTTTCAGAAGTTGTTTACAGAGAATATAGTGAAGAAAGAGGAGAGAAAACGAAATAAATAGATAGAAAACCAAATAACTAACTTTGGAGGGAAATTCAATTTTCAAATTTTTGTTGGGTATGTTGACAACATGAGATGGGGCATGTCGACATGTTCTTCTGAAAAAGTGTAATTTTTATTTTGAATTTTTATATATTATATTATATTTCAGATTTTGAACAAATACCTAATTCTCTTCTAAATTTAGTAAAATTCTATTCGTTTGATGGTTTAGTTAATGTATCAGCAATTTCTTTTTCAGTATTTATATATTCTAGAGTTATTATTTCTTTAGTTATATTATCTCTAAGAAAATGAAGTCTTATATCAATATGTTTAGTTCTAGCATGATGAGTTGGATTTTTAGATAGATTTATTGCACTAGTATTATCACAATATATTGGTGATTTACTTAAGTTAATTCCAAAATCTTTTAAAGTTTGTTGCATATATAGTACTTGTGAGCAGGCCAGAGCAGCAGATATATACTCTGCTTCAGTTGTTGACAAGGAAACATTATTTTGCTTCTTGCTGAACCAGGAAACCAGTGAATGTCCTAGAAAGTGTCAAGTTCCACTTGTACTCTTTCGGTCTGGTTTACAACCAGCATAATCAGCATCACAATATGATATTAAATCAAAAGTATTATTTTTAGGATAAAATAAACCATAATCTAAAGTGTATTTTACATATCTTAAAATTCTTTTAACAACTTTTAAGTGAGTTTCTTTGGGTTGTGATTGGTATCTTGCACAGAGACAAACACTATGCATAATATCAAGACGACTCGCTGTTATATAGAGCAGCGAACCAATCATTTCCCTATATAAGGTTTGATCAATATCTTTTGATTTATCTTCTTTACTTAAACCTACATTTGTTGATATTGGAGTTGGTTTTCCACTAGAGGTGCTTAAACCAAATTTATTGAAAGTCTTTAGCATATTTTTCTTGACTTATGAAAATTCCACTTTCTAGTTGTTTAATTTGAAGCCCTAAGAAGAAACTTAATTCTCCCATGTGACTCATTTCAAATTCTTTAGTCATTATATCTGAAAATTATTTATTCATTATTTTATTAGTTGATCCAAAGATTATATTATCTACATATATTTGAACTAGTTGAATATCTTGATTATTTCTTTTAATAAAAAGTGTTGTATCTACTTTACCAATTTCAAAACCAGATTGAAGTAAATAAGATCTTAGTCTTTCATACCAGGCTCTAGGAGCTTGCTTTAGACCATATAGGCTTTCTTTAACTTGTATACATGGTTTGGAAATTTATTATCTTCAAAAAGTGGAAGTTGTTCAACATAAACATCTCCTTTTACAAAACCATTTAGAAAAGCACTTTTAACATCCATTTGATATAATTTGAAATTATTATAATTAGCGAAAGCAAGTAGAATTCTTATAGCTTCTAATCTTGCTACGGGGGCAAAGTTTTCATCATAGTCAATTCCTTCTTCTTGACAATAACCTTGCGCGACTAAACGAGCTTTATTTCTTGCGACCTCACCGAGTTCATTCATTTTATTTTTATAAGCCATTTAGTTCCAGTTATACTTTTATCCTCAGGTTTAGGAACAAGTCCCCATACATCATTTCTGGTGAATTGATTCAATTCTTCTTGCATAACAAGAATCCATGAATCATCAAACGATGCTTCCTTTGGATTTTTAGGTTCAATTGTTGATATAAAGGCTACATTACTCATACTACTTAATTGATTTCTAGTTCTTACTACAGATTCAGTATTTCCTAAAATATTTTCTATAGGATGATCTTTTGATATTTTAAATCTCTTATTAGGTTGATTTATTTCACTAATAGTTTCATTAGATTGATTTAAATTTATAAAATCTTCTTCGTCATCTATTTGTACAATATCTTTAAGATTTTCATCAAAAGATACATGCATAGTTTCTTCAATAGTATTAGTTTTTAAATTAAAAACTCTAAATGCTTTGCTTATATTAGAATAACCAATAAAGAATCCTTTATCAGCTTTTGGTTCAAATTTATCTAAATTATCTTTTGTATTAAGTATAAAATATTTACTCCCAAAGACTTTAAAATAAGCAACTACAGGTTTCTTATTATAAAGTAATCCATATGGAGTTTTATTTGTTAATGGTCTAATTAAAATTCTATTTAATATATAACAAGCTGTAACAACTGCTTCAGCCCAAAAATGTTTAGGTAAACTACTATCAGAAAGCATTGTATGAGCACACTCTTGAATCGTTCTATTCTTACGTTCTACTACTCCGTTTTGTTGTGGAGTTCTTGGAAATGAAAAGTTGTGAGTAATTCCCTTTTGAGTACAGAAATTCTCAAAATTTTCATTTTCAAATTCACCACCGTGATCATTTCGAATAGTTTTAATTTTGAAAGAATGTTGTTTTTGAATTCTTTTAGAAAAGTTTTTAAATATTTCAAAAGCATCACTTTTATGTTTTAAAAAGATTGTCCAAGTATATCTTGAATAATCATCTACTATAACAAAAACATATTTACTATGGTTAATTGATTGAACTTGAGATGGACCAAATAAATCTAAATGAAGTAATTCTAGAGGACTAGAGGTAGAAATAGCATCTTTTAATTTTGATGAACTTTTCTTAAGTTTTCCTAATTAACACGCATCACAAATACTATCTACTTTAAAGTTTAACTTGGGTAGACCTCTAACTAAGTCAAGTTTTGATAGCCTAGATAATAATTTGAAATTCAAATGGCCAAATCTTTTATGTCAAATCCAAGGTCACTTGTATTAGCCAAAAGACATAGGTTATCATTTGAAATTTTCATACTAAGGATATAAATATTTTTCTTCCTAATACCTTCAAAAATTATATTAGACTTATCATCTTCAATGTGACATTTATCTTTTGCAAATTTAATTTTAAAACCTTTATCGCATAGTTGACTTATACTAAGCAGATTGTGTTTTAAGTTCCTAACCAATAAAACATCAGAAATAAGTAAAGTTTTAGAGTTACCGACATTACCGACGCCAACCACATATCCTTTAGAGTTGTCACCAAAATTGTCTAATCCACTATCTTGTTAATTAATGTCCTTTAGTATCTCGGGATTTCCAGTCATGTGCCTCGAACAGCCACTATCAAGTATCCATTTATCTTTCTCAATTTGCACTGTTTGTCCATTGGGTGTTGATTCGTCAGAAGTCATATAACATGTCTGTCTCTACATAACACACCAATTCGATAGATAACTTGATTTTTCAAAATAACTATATGCAGACTTATGAAACTTTGATGAAATGCATAGATTCAAAACAGTTTTAACACAATTTTCCAAAAATGCCATTTTTATATTTTTCAAGTTTCATATTATGAAAACAATGAAAACCAATGCTCTGATACCAATTGTTAGGGATGCGGATTAAGGATCTTAAGGCAGAAATAACACAAAAGGGGGGGTGAATAGTGTTTTAAAGAATATATGAACTATATGACTAAATTAAAACTTTCAACACAAATCTAAACAGAATTCTAACACAGAATGATCACAGAACATATAACAAATGCAAATAGTAAAGTAAAGCAAGTAAAAGGAAAGAACACACCGGATTTTATACTGGTTCGGAATCCTCCTACATCCAGTCCTGCACCAAGGCAATATCCTTGTACAGATTTTTATAAGCCAATACCCAAATTACAACCCTAAATTTCTAAGGCCTCGAGGAACCCTCCTATCTCCGAGTCTGGGGCAAACTCTCTTGATTTTCAGGACACAAGATCACCCTAATACTTCTTAATAACAATCCTTTTGAATGGATAGACTCTATGGACTTTTTGAATACAAATTAATCCTATAACTCTGAATAGCACTTTGATCTTTAGTAGAGTGATGGAGAATCAAATAGAGAGAGTATCTAAATGATTTCCTATTGAGAATTTGGCAGAATGATGGCACGATATTGAAAATATGAAGTTTTATGGATATGGAATGGTGGAGAAGAAAGAGCGAAGAAAATAATAAAATAGTTGTTAAAAAATTCGTTTTGGAAGCATTTATATAGATGCACAACAGTCATAACCGTTGACGAAAGGTTTTCAAACGAATGGACATTTCTTTTGAAAAGTTGAATTTTGAATCCAATGGCCACCATGTCGACAAGGGGTATCCCCTCATGTCGACATCCCTCAGTTCAAAATTGTAGAGATGTTATTTTGTAAAAGCAATTGAATATAAAACAAGTTGAAACTTTTCTGGAGCAAAGTAAAGTGTTTAAACAATATTTTGAGATAGAGAATGAATATAATACATTATTCTAAATACATATATATATAATTGATATAGACCGTCAATTATATAATTAATATTTAAAATCAGAATAAGTTTTGATGTTTTAAAATTAGAAATTTTTAAAATCAGAATAGAGGAATATTTCAAGGCTAAAAAAATGTTTGAAAACATTTTTGAAAACATGATTTTGAAAGCTAAAACATTTTGAAAACAGAGTTAAAAACATTTTGAAAAATCTATTCAAACTGAAATTGCAAGAACCTTCCTACAGAGCTCCTCCATAGGACTCGAGAACTTGTACAAAGTAGTTTAAATGATTTTGATTTTCTTGGGTTTGTAAGCCACTTTTCGTAGGTTTGTAAGCTACTTGTCGTGGGTTTGTAAGCCACTAGTTTCGATAGAAATTGGGTTCCATCCCAAAAGAAAATTGGAAGAAAGATGAGAGTGCTATTATGAAGTTTTAACAAAATACTAGACACTTATCTTGAGATCTTGAAATCTTGATTCTCTAGAGTCTTGAATCTTGAATCTCTAAACTTCATCTTGATGCTTGAGTCTTTATACTGATCGGTCTTCGATAATACCTGCATATACTTCCTATACACACACATATATATATATATGAAAATGTTAGTATATATTTTATAAAGTAAAGTATAATAACTATATAAGGTTGTTGTCATCAAAACATCATCAACTCAGTTCCTAACAGTCAATTGCTTAGGGCGGACCCGTCCCAATCTATCTGTCAACTGATGGGTTTCCTTATTTATTAATATTTATTTCCAAATTTGGTTTACTTAATTACTTTTTATTGCGAAATTGAAAATTTTTACAACTTCTTCATACTAGCTCCGATTTCAAAATGTTATGTACGAAAATTGTCAAGAAAAATAGCTATGTATGCAACGACGCAAGTTTCTTGACCAAATTCGACCATTTGTACAAAAAATCAATTTTACTCTCGTTATTTTAGCTCTTTTATTAAATTTCCTCTTAAATTTTTAAGGTGTTACGTTCTCCCTCTTAAAAGGATTTCATCCCCGAAATCTCTAAGGATGGACAAATGTAAGTCATGCGTATAGTTACCAATAATTACAACCATCTACTCATCCATCATCTATCTACAATCATTGTCCTTAGTTAAATTTCTAGTGCAATATGTTTATGCGGGCATGGAATGCATATGAACTTAAACTAATGAAAGAATTAAGCCGTCTCTTGATCTAGTCGATCCCATGAAATACAAGTGCTTATGCCATATGTTTAAACGCATACAACATCCTGTGTAAATATATACTAGCAATTCTACATGTATGCACAACCATCTAATCCACATGCAACAACCTTATTCATATAACTCAATGAAGTAAAACAAATGATGGTGTGTGCGTATGCTAACTCAAGAATATATTCGCCAACGCATGTAAAGAATAAATAAATACACCATTAGCATCCATTATCCAAAACATGTCCTATTGACACATTCATAACTATTCTTAACATCCAATAGTCCTTACCTATGGGGTACACTAGACTAAAACCTAAGTATTTTATACTTATTTAACTAAAATGAAAATGTACTAAAAAAGAGTTGTGGGTTGGTAACTCGGATCCTTTCCTAAGGCTACCATGTACTCTCCGCTGGATCGTCTCCCCACTGAACTTTAACAAACTTGATAATTTTATTGCAAAGTCACTTTGTACCATGCCCAAGAATACAAGTTCATGTACGATGAACAAGTGACTCCTTCTCTACTTCCACCTCCTCTAGTTGACTCGGCTCGAGTACAACAACTCTATCGTTAAAGCAATTCTGCAAGTGCGACACATGGAAAATGTTGTGTACTCCCGTTAACTTCTCAGGAAGCTTCACTCTTCAAGCTAACTCCAAACTCTACCAGTAATCTAAAAAGGCCCTACAAACCTCTGTGCTAATTTTCCCAAACCAACAACTTCATAACATGCCTAAGCAGTAAGCCTTCATAGAAACCATGTCATCCACTATGAACTCTAACTCTGTGCGTCTCTTGTCAATGTACGACTTCTGCCTATGCTGTGTGGTTTTAATCCTTCTACGGATCAAGTCTACCTTTTCTAACGTTCCCTCATCACATTTGGTCCAAGAATATTCCTATACATAGTGTCCCACTAACATGATGGTAATCTATAATGTCTCCTAATACTCGCCTGATATCTATTACTACAGGTGAACTTTAGTAGTGGCAAGTGACCCTCCCAAGAACCACCAAAATCAAATATGCACATCTGAAGTAAGTCCTCCAACACCCTGTTCATTCTCTTCGATTTTCCATCCATTTGCAGTTGATAAGCGGTATTCAAGCTAAACTCATTGCCCAAATCCTCCTGTAGACTCCTCCAAAACTCGCTGGTGAAAAGCAAATCTCGATCGCTAATGATGCTAGAAGGAACTCCATGTAACCTAACTTCCTCCCTCACGTATAGTGTTGCCAAAGACAAAACAATCATAGTGCTCCTAACTGGAATAAGATGAGTGCATTTGGTTAGTCATTCAACTATGACCCAAAAGCTTTTATTCCCTTCCTACTCTTAGGTAGTCCATCGATGAAGTCCATAGAAATACTGTCCCTCTTCCACTGAGGAATATCCAATGGCTACAACAATCCTCCCGGCTTCTTCTGCTCTGCCTTTACCCTCTGGAAAGTCATACATCGAGCCACATACTCTGTCGCTTGCTTCTTTATACCTAGTTAATAAAAGACTCTCTTTATGTCATGGTATATTTTGTCTCCACTGGAATGAATGGTCATCCAAGAATGATGAGACTCATCTAGTACCATGTCAGTGAAATCCATAATGGGAGGAACATATGATCTACCATCTCTCCATAACCATCCATTTGAGTCAATGACATAATGCTTCAAGTGACTTGACTGCTCTCCTTTACAAATCCTCTTGAAAATATCCAATAGCTCCTTGTCTTGTTTCTTACTTGACCTAATACGGTCTATAAGTGTAAGATGCATGTTCAAAGCTGCTAGCAATCCCAGAGTAATGTATGATGATGGTCAGAAATTGAATGTGGAAATGAACTCCAAATTCTACCACTTTAAGAACGAAGGACTCAACATCGCATGCCGCCTACTCAAGGCATCGACCACAACATTGCCCTTGTCTGGAGTATATGAGATATCGAAGTCATACGATGCTAAAAAAATTCATCCACCTTTACCGCCTTAATTTAAATCCTTTTGGGAGAATAAATTCTTCAAAGACTTATGATCCATATACAGCTCAAACCGCTCCCAAAAGATAGTGTCTATATGACTTGAGTTCAAAGACAATGGCCGCAAACTTAAAATCATAGGTATGATAATTTCTTTCATAGAACTTCAACTATCAACTAGCATACCTCCGCACTCTCCCTTCCTGCATCAACACCGCACCAAACTACGTACCACAAGCATGGTATATACTATGAATGCTTTCATGCCATTGGGTAACACCAGAACAGGTGCACTAGTCAACACCTCATTCAGCTTAATAAAAGCATCCCCGCACCTCATGTCCCATGAGAAAACCAAATTCTTCTTGGTAAGGCGGTTCATAGGGCCATAGATTTTAGCGAAGTCCTTAATGAATTTCCGATAGTAGCCTGCCAAACGAAGAAAAATCCTCACTTTCATGGCATTTTTAGCACATGCCAATCCTATATTATAACTACCTTACTAGGATCGATGGCCGGCCCACCTTCCAAGACATGTCCCAAAAAGTGTACATTCTCATGTCAAAAGTGACAGTTAGAAAATTTCACCTTCAACTTATGCTCGCAGAATTTATTGAGCATTTCTTCTATATGCAACCTGTGTCCTCCTTGCTTTTCAATTAGACTAATATGTCATCCACAAATACCACCATGAACTTATTAAGCAACCCTCTAAAACTCGACTCATTAAATCAATAAAGTAGGATGGTGCATTAGTTAACGTGAAGGTCATGACTAACCACTTATAAAGTCTGTGAGGTGTAAGAAAAGCAGTCTTCTGAATACCATCCTCATTTACATACAACTGGCAGAATCCAGTAGCCAAATCAAATTCTGAGAACATCTTCACTCCAACCAACTGTTCAAAGAGATCATCTATGCAAGAAAGTGGATATTGATTCTTCTTCAGCTTATTCAGCTCACAATAATCGACGCAAATCCTCATAGAATCATCTGCCTTAGTGGAAAAGACAACTGGTGCTCCTTGCTCTAAAATACTCCTCCTAGTGAAGTCCTTCTCCAATAGCTCATTCACTTGTTTATTCAACCCGCATCTCTCCTTCGGAGCCATATGCCTCAAAGCCAAGGCAATGGGTCTGCCATTCTCCAAAAGATAAACTTGGAACTCTACCTTTCTTTGGGGTGGGAGACCTGTAACCTGGGAAAAGACATCTGGGTGCTTTCTAGCTACAGAAATTGAACTTAACTCATTATGTGATAGGTCTAATGAATATAAGTAACTCAACATAACCAAACCTTTGGGATCATAATAAACCTCTAGACTGCATCCACTAAAAGTACTTAACTTAACAACCTTCCTATCATAAGGATCGCCCCATACATCGTCATCCAATCCATGCCCAAAATCAAACCAAACCCAGAAAATCCTAAGATAAAAGCATCACAATCGAACTCGTCCCCGAAAATAAATAATTTCAAATCCCTACATATCATAGACAAGTAAGTCGATCATCCAACAGGGTTTGATACAACTGCAAGGTCTGTAACTATGCTAGCATTTAAGTGTAACTCATCTACATGTATACAAGAAATAAAAGAACGCGATGCCCTGGTGTCAAATTTGGTATGAACAGGTAAATCGAAGAAAGTTAACACACCTTCGCTTATGACCTTCTTCCCCTTTTTTGCAATTGGAGGCACGCTCGAGATAGGAACTATGTCTGATGCATAAGCTGAAATCACTTGGGCAGAGGTCTTCTAAGGTGTTGGACACTCCTACCTCATGTTCCCATATTGATAGTAGTTATAACACTTAATCTTTGAACTGTCCATCTTGCACTCCACCGCAAAAAGCCCTTCTTGCCGCACTTCCTACACTACATTTCTTGCCTCTTGATCTTTTCCCTATGTCTCATTCCGCCTTTACACTGGTTCTACTTGGATGTTTTCCCTCCTATATTCTTAGGTTTACCGTTCATTCTTTGGAAACAACATTCAACAAAGCCATCTCCACCAATCGCTCGAAAATCACACCAATGGGAATATGACTAAGGCCCAACTCCCAGAGGTTGATTCAGTCCCTTAGCGAACTTCAAAGCCTTCTTGTGAGGGTATTGATCGGCTCCATTCCAAACCTAGCCAGCTCATTAAACTGGTTAACATACTCTTTCATTGACATCTCTCCTTGATGTAAATGTATGAACTTCTCCAATTGTACTCCCTCTTCATCCCTGGAAAGAAACATCATTTCAAAATGTCCCCTAAACTCACCTAAGTAATCTCTTCCTAATCAACCTTAGAAACTACCATATCCTACCAATTCAGTGCCTCCCTTGTAAATGCCAAATGGCAAGCTACTTCTTAGGGTAATCCCTAAGACCAATCAATCCAAAATTCCTCTCACGAGTACGGATCCAAGTCCTTGAAACTACATACAACTCAGTTCCCATATACGGCTTCCCTCCTAGGCTCAGAAAGACCTTTCTAAACTTAGCAAAATTGATGGCAGGTGAATAGATAGGAACCGCACTTAGCGCTCATTCAGTGGGTCCTCTATTATGGTTAAGCTCGGGTTGACATCTTGCTTCTAGGTATCGACGGAACCAAATCGGGTCATTCACACCTTTAATCTCAGCTGCATTACCATAGTCAACAGGATCGCTCATCCTTTCTATCTGTTTTTTTAAGAATTTATTAGCAACTTTTCCATAGATAGTATTGGCAAGAATAAAGGAAAGAGTTATTCGCATTACGCAGCTTTTATCCATACATACATACACATAAATATATACATACTTTGGAAACCCATTTTGAAAATTTGTAGAACACTTTTTTTCAAAAACTTTTTAAAGCATATTCTCTCAATACGGCCCTAATTCCTAAGAAATTTTAGACCTAGGTTCTGAAACCAACTGTGACAGCCCACACCTCTTGACACACCAATCCAAACCTAAGGTGACTTTTGGACTTGTGTCGGCGCCAAGAAGTATGAGCTGTTGGGGTTTTTAGAACATTACGAAGACTAGAATATACAGATATGATCTAATACATTCTACATTTTAAGATCTTATAGTAGAAGGCAATAAAATACAAATACAAAAATAATCATCTTAGAAAATATCTAAAATCACAATCTCAGAAATAGTACGTAGTCAAAAATAGTACGTAGTCAAAAATCTATAGTACACATAAGTACAGTATATAATTTGAAGCATACTAAGTACTGAATATGAAAATAATTATATGGAGAGTAACATAATGATAAGCAACTCCAATGATGAGCTCATCTCTCCATGTATTAATATTGGGCCTATCATCTACTACCATGTCCTCCTATGGTGGGGAAAAAAGAAAGGAATGGGTTAGACAAGAGTCTGGTGAATGAGTACATTATCAGTAAATGTTGGTCACATGCAATTGGCTTTCGTAATACTCTATGTGACATAATGTCCTACAAATGTCCATGAATTACTTATTTCATTTCCTAAGGGATTTGGCTCAAACACACCTACATTAACTACTTGTGCAGGCTCATAGTTGGGATCGAACAACTAATCGAACCTCAAAACTACTAATAATCAGCTAATTGTTACTAAAACTATTTCATATAGGTTTTCCTATAGTTTCCACCATGGGACTACATTTTCCACAACTACTTATGCACGTTCCCTAGTTATGCATTGAGGAGGAGCCCGCAATGCCGACTTGTCAGAGTGTTTCATCACCATTACATCCATGTCCACCTCTCAATGGTAACATAACCCTGTTATCACACCTCATTAGGATCCATCAACGACACAACATCACATCGCATCACCATGAATACCATTGGCGTCGGGATACACATTCCATCAGAAGTCATCATCTAGGTTGCAGATCCAATATAGAACCTCCCGTGAGTGCAAATTTGTGATAAAATTGCCCCCAGTTGAATATCAAACCATGTTTGGTAAATCACATTTACCTAGTCCTGCGATGTCCTAGAATTGGCATATAGGGAACTCGCTTCCCTACCAGTGCTAACATCCATACACACACTAACTATTTTATTTATAACTAGGGCCTCAGTTCGAGGTTTATACCGCGCTTAGAAACGTAAGCAGTCGACCGCTTACGGTCGACCAGCTCTACTGAGTAGTCGACCAGCCGGAATGTTAATTTTTAGGTCAATTAAATTTTCATCCTTCAATTTTAGTTAATTAAAATCTTCCCAAATTCTGAATAGTAAACCTATAGTTTTCATATTGTAACAATTTTGGTGAACCCAGATTTTTCAAAATATAAGTTGTATTTGCCCAAACTCAATCAATTTTCGTTTATAGTAAAACAGTAACATACATATATCATTAACATCAACAGGTTATGTCAATTCATATTTTATTAGAGAAAAGTGTATAACTTGGATCAATTTTTATTTAATAGGTTTACTTCAACTTATATTTACTGTTAAATCTCATATCTAAACAAACAGGATTCTCAGTTTAATTTTTAACAATCATTATCAAATAGGGTATACTAAAATTAACTACACATTAATCATCTAATTAACACTATACCCACTCACCTCAAATCCAAGCTATTCCCTCTGAATTTCATCTGGAATCTTCCCCATTTTCTAGATTGCCACTTGATTTATCTCTCTTCAATTTCTCTAATTTTATTTTAATTTAATTTGAAGAAATTTGTGATTTAAGGAGAAAGAGGATTTCAGTTTACAGAGAGATGCAATTTGGACGTATTGGTCAAATTTTTGTGAATTAGGGTTTGCATTAGGGTTTTATTTATAGGGTAGAAAGCAACATTAGCCAAATAATCTAATATTATAAAATATAGATCGTGGACTGCTCGAGACCCTAGCTATTTTTCCTTGACTGGTCGACCGCTATAGATGGGGGTGGTTGAATGCTTGCAATCGACCAGTCCGAATCTATCTGTCGATCGGTAGGTTACCTTATTTAATAATGTTTATTTCCAAATTTTGTTTATTAATTTTTTTTATTCCAAAATTTAAAATGTTTATATCTTCTTCGTACTAGCTTCAATTTCAAAATGTTATAAACAAAAAGTGTCCATAAAATCACTGCGAACGCAATGGTGGATGTTTCATAGTAAATTCGAACATTTGTAAAACAATTCACTTTTACCCTCGTTATTTTAATTCTTTAATTAAATTTCCACTTAAATTTTTGTGGTATTATAGATAGGTCATGTGTTTTCGTAAAGCATGAAATTGGATCTCCCATTGGTTCAGCCTCGACATTAACTTCTTGGATCTCATCCAAGTCTACAACCTCGCTATTAATTTTCTTTTATAGAAATTACATTTTCAAAAAGGCAGTGTGCCAAAAAATAATAACTTTTTATTCCTTGGTATTGTAGAATATATATATATATATATATATATATATATATCATTTGATTTTGGGATATCCTATAAAATTTTACAACATCGATCTTGCCTCTAGCTTATTCGGAGCAGTAACATAGGCCGGACAAACCTACATCTTCAAATACTTGAGTTGTAGTTTCTTACCGCACTGCATCTCACATGGTTAGGTACAGATTTAGTGGGAAACAAGTTCAGCATATGCATTGCGGTTTTTAGAACATATCCCCAATAGGACAGAGGTAGCTTGGTCTTACTCATCATGAAATGAACCATATCTAATAGGGTTCATTTCCTTCGCCCCGACACACCATTGTGTTGTGAAGTATAGGTAGAGTAATAACTGACACATAAAAGTGTTTATTTTTATGCTCATATTTTATCTTTATTGTTTATAAATAAATGTTACATTGCGTATTTTTAGTGTTTTTACATATAGATGAATCAAAGTTTCTTCGTTTCAATAAAAGAACAATTGCAAGGAAAAATGATGCTTTTCCATGTCAACATGGATGAAGACTCATACTCAAGTAGTTCTTTCTTAAATGAAGTTGTAGCTCATTGATAAAGGTGCAGTAATTTGCCGAATTGTGGTGAGTTATATCCTTGGTCATCACGTAATCTTTTATGGAAAAATGAAAGATTGGATATTATGCATTTATCACCTATGAACTATCAGATGTATGTGAGAATGTGTATGTATAAATTATATATACATACATAAATATGTGTGTATGCGTGCATGTATACACACACAAATGAGGATAATTGGAATATATGTGTATGTTGATTTCATCTCGAAAAAATTGGATTAGTTTACATTTACGAATGATTTACCCCCTCATCTGCTATAGACCTGAAGATTTGAAAAGTTATTCTTATGGAAAGAATATATAGTCCTTGATTTCAATTAGATTCACATCACTCGGCATATCAAGCATTTGTCACCTATGAACTTTATATTGTTTTTTACGGAAAAATGAAAGATCGGACCTTATGCATTTCTCACCTATGAACTGTCAAATGTGTGTGGGAATGTGTGCACATATATTTTATATATACATATATAAATATGCGTGTATACATGTATACGTGTATGCACATACAAATGAAGATAATTGAAGCATACACATATGTTGATTTTGTTTTGGAAAAATTGGAACAGTTTACATCTACAAATGATTCACCATCGAATCTATTGTAGACCCGAAGATTTGACTAGATATTCTAACGGAAAGAGGATATAATCCCTGTTATCAATTAGATTCATATTAATTAGCATACTAGCTTTTACCCTTTACAATTGATGCTACCATATATCAAAGATCGAAAGGCAAGAATATTAGCTTGAACTCTCAAATCCAACCATAATAAAGACAAGACGTTACTTTTTTGTAAACTAAATGTATAGACGGATTTGACAAGAGCCGTATGTGCATATATAGATAAGATATCGTTCACTGTAAATGCCTAATGTATTCGTGGTAAATGTATGCTTGAATTTTGAGATCCTCTTTAATAAAATTCCATCCTTCTTCTTTTTATTTTTCACATTTTCCTTCATAGTCAATTGTTTTTTATAGTCAATCAGATTTGCTAGAATACAATTACTATTTTATTTTTATTTTCTTGTTAGCGATTAACTATATAATTAGTTTTGGCGGCAATATTAAGTTTTATTTTATTCTGGTTTATTTACTTTCTGTCTTGTTTAATTTCATTCTGCATTTTAATATTCTGCAATTCCAATATTTTATTCTATTATTCGTCTACTTTCCTTTCAATTTCAAGTTGTTTGATTTAACTTTTTTATTTGAAAAAGCCAAGTAATTTAATTCATACAATAATCTTTTCTGTTTAGATTTAGAAAGATTGTAAATTCAAATTATTTCTCTTTAAAATGATAATTGTAATTTAGTTGTTGGTTCAATTAGATTTATTTCAAACTAAATTTAAATTTCGGTTTCTAGTAAAAAATTCAATCATCTTCTAGATCTTTTATAATTCGCCTAAGATTTTAAAATTAATATTTTATAAATTTCAACCAAATTTTCGGGTTTTCCAACTACACACATGTGTGCTTGTAGTATTTTACAATAAATTGCACTTTTCTAATTAAATAGAAAAATAGCAAACGAGTTTTTGGCATCGTTGTCCGGAATTTTTGTTTGATGTTTTGAAATTTTATTTTAAGTCTATTCATGTTATTAATTTTACTATTATTTAGTTTCCTTTTTCCACTAAAATCAATCTTGATTAATAGATTTGGCATATTTTTCCACATCGGCATAAGATATTGCCATTTCCTAAAAAAGAATACCGAATGCAAACTTTTATCTTTACTTTAATTTTGTCTTATAACTTTTCTTTTCTGCAAAAAATATTTTTTTATTGCCACTTACTTTCAGTTACATTCTCTTTCTTTTTTCTTCTTTTGTATTTTGAAGTAAGCTGTGTTTCTAATTTAGGTAGGGTTTAGTTTTATTTTTTTTCTCTTTCTTATTTCTATCTCTATTTCTAACCTTAGTTTTTTTTAACAATTTCATTACTCAAGAAAGAGAACAACAAAAAGTAAAGAAATAAACCAAACCATGATGAGAAAAGAATTCAAGCAAGGAAATAAGAAACCAGGGGTTGAGCGATTGCAAACAGTTGGCTTTGAATTGCTAGCACTACTTAATTGCTCTGGATGGATTGTCATACCCTACTATAAGTTTTCTTTTTCCTGCACATGTTCAGCTTTGGAAAACTATTACTTGTAAAAAAACAGATGGCTAAAATTACAAAATAATTAGCAATGCCTATACAAATTATTTTTATTTGCAATTAAAATTTGATATCTTTGAATGCAATTTTCGGAAAAAAATTTGTTGTTGTAAAATAATTATAATTGAAAATTAGTATTTTGTGAAATTGATTTTTTCAATGGGTAGGATCATGGATATATATAGCAGTAATTTTCTAAAGATTTTACAAAAATCTTGGTGATTCACAAATCATTATAATTGAACTACTAGCAAAAAAGGTTACATACTACCTGTAAAACATTAGTTGTATCTCTTTGTGAAGGACTAGGAGACCCTCTTCCCCCTTCCAATTGAGATTATCAACTAACAAAATATGTTGTGCATGTTATTTTATTTTGAAATAAGAGCCAATTATGTTACCCATAAGTCTAAAAAACTTTCCTTGCATTTAATAGAAACCGAGTGAAAAAAGTTCAAGCAATCATACTTCTTTAAGGGGATCTAAAATAAACCAAAACTTTTCAAGTGAGATAGATTAACCGAATTCAATAAATCTAAATTTTCAAAATTTCAACCCACTGGAGAATAGACCATTATCTCTTAGGGATCGATGTTATTCGATTAAGACACCTCAACCTTTTGTCATAGTTTTTCCACAAACCGAATGAAAATTTTTTGAGCTAAAACATTCTTTTTTTCAAGAGGTACCAAAAATCAGTGGTTATGCTGTAAGTTTCTTAGTGAATTTGAATTATATGCATCTACAACTAAAATGCAACAATTATCTGATGGATCAATTAAGCTAAGGCTAATTCCATTTTCACTTATTGAGAGTGCAAATGGATGACTAAATTATCTTCCAAAACATTCGACAAAAGTTGGAATGAGTTTGTCGTTGTATTTTTGAAAATGTTTCTCATTTTTCGTAAAACTTTAAAAAATAGAACTGAAATAATCCAGTTCTTTCAAAAAGAGGGAGAAATATTTTAAAAATACATTAAGAGAATGAATCAATTATTATACAGTCATCATCATGCAATCCCTAAGCATCATCTGTTCGAAATTGCATATGAAGGGCAAAACTATCGAATAAGAACCGCATTTCAATCAATGTGTGAAGAATGCCTTATATCTAAAACAACTAATGAATCTTAAGACTTTTTAGCAAACTATTTTGGAAAAGAGTTGTAATGGGAATAATTTAAGTTACCATCCGTTGCTTCTACTAGATGAGTGTTTGTTGTTGATCCATATCATCTTTTCCTTAGGAATTCAGACTTTTTAATAGGAGAAGGACTTCACACTATTACACTCAAGACCAAACAAATCCTATAGGTTAAAATAGTCCTTACTCATCCAGTTATAGCCCTAATTGGAAGCATCATCCAAATTTCTCTTGGGAAAACCTTAATAATTCAACTAATCCATCTTACATGCAACCTATTATACCAAATTAAAATTATCAAGCTATATTTCCTAGTACCCAAACGTTGCAGGTGGCACCTCAATCCTAATCTTTGAATCAACCATATAGGCATTCTAGTCTTCATTCATTAACTCAGTCTTTCCAGCCTTCTCAACCTTCAAAAGAAATTATTCGACTAGAAAAACAAATAAACAATCAAAATGCTAAAATTGGACAAATGATGAATATGATGAAGGAAATGATGAAAAGTAATGAGAAAGGAAAATTGCCAAGTCAACCCGAAGTAAGTCCAAATCATAATTCTTGAAGTGTGAATTCTTGTGAGGATGAAAACTATAGTTCGGTCACTGCTGTCCCCATTCTTAGGTCCAAGAAGAAGATTAACAACAATTTCAGCATTCACAACAACCCTTCAAACTCAACCATGACTCAAAATCTCAATATCCGTCCAATGACCACTAATGTCGATTCTTTCAAATCCTCATCTTCTTTATATGTTGGTAACCCCAACATTTCTTCATCAGATGTCAGCAACCCTGACACATGTTCAACAAGTAATGTTGGCAATACCAACATTTTTTTTCTACACCTTTACCACATTCAATCCCATGGTGACACTTTCTATTTCTTCAAATGATAAAATTATTGAAAGAGTCTATAAACCAATAACTTCATTTTCTCATTGACTCAACAGTGAGAAGAGATACGTAAATTTTGATAAAATTCTTGAATTTTTCAAACAAATTCATGTCAGTCTTCCACTCTTGAATATCATTGGACAAATTCCTCAATATGCAAAATGTCTTAAAGAGCTATGTACTCATAAACGTTCCTAAAACTACATTTTTGACTGTGAATACAAAACCTTTCTTTCAAATTCTACCCCAATCAAGTATATGGACCCCGGTTGTCGTACAGTAGGTTGAAAAATAAGAAACATCCACATTAGTCATGCACTACTTGATCTTGGTGCAAGTGTCAATCTATTGCGTTCTATTGTCTACGATCAACTAAGACTAGGAGAACTTAAACCAACCAACATCATAATTCAACCAAATCTAAGTGTCGGAAAGATAGGTTGTAGGGGTAAAAGAAAGAAATAACAGAACAGAATCTCACATCGTGACAAGTAATATATAATATACAAAAGTCTTTACAAAAGAAAACTATAATATAGATACATCAACCAGAGTGAACTAACCTATCGTCATCTTAGATAGTTATAGCAACGTGTCCTTGCAAATGCTAATAAATACAAAACAACAAATGAGCGGAAATAAAAATATACATGATTATGTCTTAGAGGCATCTAGCTCATCTCTTGAAGCTCCAAAGCATCCAAACTAAATTTGGAAATACACTTGGGTTGACTCAATCATTATAAGGAAACAATGTCTGGATTAGTTTGGTAAACCGGCATGAGAACACAAATCATCTAGATTTTTAACGTTATAAGACCTTTCAAAAATAAAGGTATCTCGTAAGATCACGCCGCGTATAAACACAGATGGGTTTTACCTTATGGTAACAAAACCATTTCTATAAGAAATCCAATGATATTATAATAATGTCTAGGGTTTAAAATAAATATGTAACATAGCTGAAAAACTTGCATCTCACATTCCAACATAGTTGAGAAAAACTAAGTCCGTAAGGCACTTATTGGAGAATGGATTCCAACAATGACAAGGTAAGGGATCACCTTCTATATAATACATTTTTAGATAAAATATACCAAGACTGCAAAGCATTTTCCCCTTTACCAACATAGAGCCAACCTACCCCGTCCTAGATAGTACTGAATGTGATCACCACTCTAGCTACAACTTGACAAACGATTCCGTGGCCACAAGCATACATAATCCAAGAATATCAATCTAGATACAAGTGATGATCGTACTCTAATGGTATCGACCCAATTAGCCCTACTACATCTACCCCATTTTAACCATTCTCGAGTTATAAGTCTTGAGTTTACGCTTTAACTTTTAGAAAATCCCACTTGAAATGCTAACAATACCCTTTAAGCAATAATGTAATGCCAGCTTTCATCCATTTAAGTTGTTCTAGGACTGAACAAACCGAAGGCATTACTTTTACTACATCCTTAGGATTAGTATCAAGCAGTCTTTACATTTCAAAGAACTCCATCTTTTGTAATGATCCGGAATTTTGAACGGTTTATAATTTAATATTGGAATTATCTAAATAATTGAATTTAGATTTAATTCGAATAAAAATGATTTTGAAGGCTCATTTAAATTTTGTTTAAATAATAAATGGTTATTGTAAATTTTAATTTACAATTTAACCAATTTAAATTATTTTAGAAATAAATCATTTTAATTAACATGTGAAATTATCATTCCAAGACATTATCTTGCATTTTAACGAAACAAGTGTCATTGGATCTGAAATAATGAATTTATCATACCTTGACGAATTTCATGATAGTCGGATATGCTATGTGGTCGTGCATGCTTAAAACATGTAGTGTTAAAATTAAAATAATAAAATATAATATAAAATTTATTTGAATACACCTTAAAATATAAAACCTAAATAACATTCCCTCTTTCTCCACTTTTCAATTTTCAACGACCGCCACCATCAAATCTCTTCATCCAATCAAATTGCTAGCTACACTTAATGAAATCATGTGATCTTGGATTCATCGACTTTGTATGGTCGAGGGCATCGTGGTAGTGTGCTTTGATTTGGGTGCAACGCGGTTCGAAGGTGTTCGACTTGACACAATCGAGCTTAGGATTGGGGTTTGGTTGTAATTGTAGCGATGCTAGGCAGAGGGGACTGCGCCGTTGAACTTCTCGAGCGAAGGTGAGTCGACGGTGGATTGATGAGGGGGTGTAGCACTTGATTAGGTGGGCTGACATTTCTTTGTCGTGACATAGAGTAGTGGTTCAAAATGAAGTGGAGGTTGTCGTAGGTCAATTAGAGGTGAAGATTGGGTTCATGGGAAAAATGGAGTAGTCTGGTGGTGGCTAAGCGTTGTCTCATGGGGAGGAGAAGAATGTGACACCTGATGGTCGAATTAGGCTTATGAATGGAATTTGAATGACACCGTCGGGGGTGTCAAAGTGGGTGTCGACGAGTCAAGTTCAAGAAGACAAGTTGTTTGGCACTGACTATTTAATGAACGGTGGATTGGAGCTTCGACAAGGGGTGGGAACGTGCATGGCTTCATTGGGTATCAACATGTATCTCTTTGTGCAGGAATTCAAATTAAAGAAAAGGGGAGATGGAGGTTTAGGGTAATAATGTGATTATTTTATTAATTAGTTTTGTTAATTAAGTTTCTAAACGCAAAATCTTATATAATTCATATCTTATTCACACGAGGTCCGATTAAGATGCCATTTTCACTGTTGCGTTCATATCGGGATTAAATACGCAATGGAGCTGGATTCATCAAATTTTGAGCTAGTGGTAACTTTAGTCAAAATCGAACGACATTCGATTTTGGACTGTTTGAAAATATGTAAGCGTTAGCCGGAGCTTGGGTGAGTTTGCTCACCAATTGATTGTAAAATTATTGTCTATATAATTGTTATTATTTTGAACATATAAACCGTATAACGAATTATGCAAGTTATTACTTTTGAACTTCGTCTTGTTTTGTAAAACAAGTGAGAACATTATTAGGGAGTATAATCTCTTTTTGATTCTGTAAAACATGTATCATGGCCTAGACTAGTTTACATGTTTAGTATTGCTTTGTGAAAAGTGATAGTATGCTATGAATGTTAATAACGATATAGTAGTTATAATGTGCTTTCAAATCTATGATATTTGACATATTTTAAATTGGATAAATTGTTGATATATATATATATATATATATATATAGACACACACACACACACATAATATTAGGTTGTTCTATACATATTTTGGTGTATTTGACATAAATGGATTGTTTTGGACATTTGTGGAAATTGGAAATGAAAATGGAAAATGTTAGAAGCGAAAAGATCGCGATGGATGCACTTTGAAATAGTTGTGATCTGCGATTTTAAAGTTAAATTTGCAAGACGTCCTAGGGCTATTTCGTATTGATTAATAAGTATTGTTTGCGTACTTATTATCAAAAAATAAAAGGTTTAAATATATTTCTAAAAATCATTTATGGATTTATAAGTGATGGTCTTAAATTATAAAAAAGTTTTTTAAAGTAATGTTTTAAACAAAGGTTTTATAATATAGTATAAGTATTTTAGATGTATATTTTTAATATATATATGTTTTTAGAATGTGTCAAAGATTTTATTAAGGAAATAAACGGATTTTATATCATAATATTTTACAAATGGTTTATAGTATTTTATTAAATATCTTAATTTTATAAATAAATTAGTATATGTAAATATATATCCTTTTAACGGTATTTTAGTATATTTAGAAGTTTTAAAAATGACGTTTGGTATTTCTAAAGAAATTTAAATGGAGTTTTGGATTATAACACTTAAGTTATAATGGATTGTTTTATAAATTGATTAAAATTGTATATATAAATGAAGAAGTACTAGAACTTTAAATGGATATTCTAAAGTAAATGATAAGTACAAAAGTGATTTTAGGTTTATAGTATTGATGCTTATGCAACATCTTTTTTAGCCCATTTAATTATACTTTTGAAAGTGATTGGATCTTTAAAGCGGAAAATAACAGAATAGTAAAGTGTTTTAGGGTTTATCGTAAACAATGTTTTAGTACCATTTGTTTTTAAACCCCTGGATAAAATTTTAAAGTGTTAAAATATTGTAAATGAGTTTGTAAATTACTCAGATTCTTAACAATGGAATTTTAAAGAAAATAAGGAGTATGAATTGGTTTTGGATTTGTTGTGGAAATATGTTAATAACACTCATCCTTAACCTGTTTTGACTATACTTGTAAACGTAAATGAATCTTTGAAAAGAATATTTTGAAGATAATCATAATTGAAATGGTTTTGGGTTTGTTGTGACAATGTTTGAGTAACATTTGCCTTTATCTTTTTGAAATTGATTTGTGATTATACTTATATAGTTGAGATAAGTATATGAATACTTTTGGGAAGTGTTGAAATGTGTTGAAATGAATAGTGGTGTTTTTCATTAAATATCGAAGTTTAATTAATAAACGGAGTTTCATTTATAAAGGAGTTAATTGAGTAAAATTGAGTTTTACTAATAAAATAGGAACTTGATTAATAAAGGGAGATTAATGAAAAAAGATATTATAAGTCATCTATATGACTTGATTGTGCTTGTTTGTTTGATCGTGCTTTGTGTGTTACATTCTTATGGACTGTATGCAGGGTTTAGTTTTCTAGCTATATACGATTATTCTAATTGTTATTTGATTTGACTTACTATACTCTGAAAATATCTAGAAGAAACACGGAAATTATATGGTACAGTTATCTAATGTGATGTTACATTGTATGTATAAACTTGTTTCGCTCTTCTAGGACAAATGATAAGGAAATCCATCCTCTTAAATGGTTAGGAGGTGATCTTCGATATTATGTATTGTCTATTTATTTCCTACAAAATCGGGGTTGAGATTACCAAGAAATCAATCGATTGGTATTTGGAGCAACCGAAAAGAGGTGGAGTGTACTTATGAAATGACTTGAAATCATAACCATTGATAAACCATATACGTGTTCTATGTTTGGGAAGTGGTTGGTGATTGCTTCGTGATGATGGAATCTATGTTGAGATTTGAGATCTATTTGAGTTGCTTGAACACATGTAGTTTATTATCTATTCAAGATATGGGGATCCATATGTGATTCTAAGACTCGTTGAGGTATGGAAATCTATGTGTGACTCCATGATTTGTTAAGGAATCCATGTGTGGTTCCGAGATCTATTGAGATATGGGAATTCATATGTGGTTCCATGATCTGTTCGAGTTGGAGCTCATGTGGAAGATCTATTCAAGCACTGACTCGTATGCTAGATTGTCGAACATAGCCTTACCAGTGGATATGACAAAAACCAAAGATTGGATGCATAACCATAGGGTTAGCAACCCGCGAGGTTGCATGCGACTCTATCTTAGAGTAACTTACAGATATGCATGCGGAAGCGATGAACTCATCTAGTTTGGCCAGCAATGTATTTCCTATGGTACATTCACTAGGGATGTATGGCACTTCGAAAGGATATCTCTAATCCTTGTGCAGTAGTTTGGATTCGGCTTCCCCGAAGAGATCTATGTATAAATCATGCACAATTAGTGAATGCACCTTAGTGTTTGTGATTATATACCTATTATTATTGGGACGCACACTCACTTGCACCGCAACTATTATTTATATTTCACACCTTAGACATTGCCATATTATCACTAGATTTTAGAATAGAAATAATTTGGTTAACGTAAGGTAATAACCCTTTTGAAGTAGTTTTTGGATAATATATTCGATTACATATTATTACTATATTATTACTGTATTATCGTAAGGTAAAAACTATCGTAATATATTACAATATTACGTATTCGATTTCATCATCTTCAAGATGTTTCTAATTTGAATGCTTATGCAGCTTGAAGTATTTTTTGGATAATATATCCTATCCCGGTCTCTCTAAATCGACAAATGATAGTTTTTAAAACTGGCCAAGATTTGATAGTCGGTTATTTAACTATTGAATAAATAAATGATCCAATCAGAGATTTATTTCCGTATGGAAACCAACCATGGTTAAGCACATAAGCAACCACTAAATCTCTTTAATTAATCCTTCCATTAATTAAATCACTTTTCAAATATTCGTATGAAAATACCTTTTTCCAAATATATATTCATAAACTTTCTCTACTCTTTTCAATACTTGAAAAATACTGATATACCTCTCTCTACTATATAATTATACTCACAAAATATTTTATTTTCAATACTTGGAAAACCCTTGGATATACTTATATCAACATTTTAAATTGTATTCACAAAATAATTCATCTCCAATACTTAGAAAAGTACTTATATATTTATCTCAACGGTATTAGTATATTCACAAATCTTAAGAAAGATTTCATTTCCAAAACGATACTTAATTAGGTTAAATAAATGTCATTTAAAACATTGGTAACAATAAACCCAAAACACTATTGGTGTAAGTAAATGGATTACACAGAAATTGGACCAAATTTACTCACCACCACTTTCTAATTTCAAACTTGTACTACTACTTGTTGACAATGTAGTCGGACAAGTTAGCGCACTATTCCTGCCTCGACATACAATCTTAATTTTTAGAACAGATTTCCCAACCTTGGAATTCGGTGTTAAGTGTAAAAGAATACTTTCTATACCACGAAATGATCGTTTACAGATATTAAGTCTCATTTTCTTTTATTAAATTCCTTTTTTATAAATCTCTTTTGTATTTACAAACTCCTTTTAGAAATCTCCATAATAAACTTCTTTTATAAACCTCCTTTATAAAATATCATTTATAAATTGTTAACCAAAAAATGGATCAACACCCTGGATTGAGTGTGATAGCACCAGCCTTGTTCTTAGAGAGTAATAATATAGAAAATAAATGTAAAAAGAGCAGAAATAGTAAAAGGACAAGGAGATTTTAATAGTGATTCGGCAGTTAATGAAGCCTATGTCCACTTTATAAATTTATATTAACCGACTACTGTTACAAGTTGAATCAATTACAATATGATTGAATCTTCTAAGTTAGATCAAGTCACAAGCATAAGAGTTTATTGGAGAATCATGGTGAACTCCTAGATGACTATTGCGTGGGAGGAGAAGAGTAAAGAATAATCTCTGCAGAGTTCCAGTAGCCAGTCCAGAAGATCCTCTTTATGTTGCAAGTAGGATTTTATTTATAGGCGTTGGAGAGCTTTGGGCTAGGCCGCTTTGCTAGAAGCCTACACATGATGCCACGAAGGAGCTTAGAAAATTCAAAGGCGACCCGAGCTAAGCGATCCGTAGGTGATAGACCGCCAGCGAACTAATTACTTAGAGTATTTTATCTCCCTTTTTTCCAGAAACCTAAACTCGACAATACAAAGGTGCTTTGAAAATTTCATAATGATCCAACATAATCCCATGGATTGCTAGAAATCAGTATACTTAGGATTTTTTTTGGACTTCTTTCTTTGGATTGCACCCCTTGTCTTATGTAAGTACTCTCCATGTGATTTCATAGCTAGTTGCCTTGTTTTGATGATGATTCATGCGTGAGTTAGACCGATCTATGACTAGAATCAGATGGGTCTTTGCTTCCTGAACTAGATTGCTTGGAATATTATGAAACTTGTCAAACATCTCTAGAAAAGATATTGGTTCATGTGCAAGAGGCTAGAATGATCCATGGAGCTTCCTTATGGATCGTTAGCGATCCATGGGTGATGGATCGCCAGCAATCCATCACCTTATCGGATTTTTAAGTGATTCTTCTTGAATCCTTCTTGGTCTATTCTTTTTGTCCTTTTGGTTGATTCTTGAGTTGTTTTGGCTTGGCCCAGATGTTCTAATGCATCTACATTTCTGCTTGGGTAAAAATCCCATTAACATTTGCCTCCCAGAGTTTCCTTGTTGGAAACAAGGTGTGCTTTGGAAGTAACTACTTCTGAGTTTCCATTTTGTGAAATCTAGTTGATTGTGTAGAGGTTACTATGCGAGTTTGGCTTTGACTAGTCAGCCATCTGTTGAGTTTTCGATATGAATCATCATTCGCTCGTAGAAACAAATTACTTTCGGTCCCACTATTTCCAAGATGCATTTAAATAATATATCGATCACGGTTGGCAAATTTGGAGAAGATTGGTTGCAACCTGATAGATCGCTAGAATCCACAAACTTAGCAAATTTTATGCATGTGTTGCTTTGCTCAAACCGACCCTTCTTGCTCGCCTTCATTCGCGTGTTCTTCTTACTATCCGAGCCAACCACGAGATCAAACCCTAACCAGCCTTTGTAGCTACCGCCGTCGATCCTTATCGCTATAGCCTACTGCCATCGACCGCCGTTTCCCCTTTCCATCACCCCATACCAAACCCTAGCGTCAGAATCACAGCTTTTGGATCGCTGTCGACCCTATAGACAGCTAGCCCTATCCTGGATCTCCATGAACTTAAAAATGAACACGTTTGCTTTCGATCTAAGTTGATTATGACGTGGTTATTATATTAATGGAGATAGCTAGTGAGTTCGAGAAGATATATAAGGATGGTGAACAAAATGGGGTGATTGTGATTTATTGGAGGTAGATAGTGTAGTTGTGTCTTGCAATTGACGCATTCTGCTATCTATGTCCATTAATTCAAAATCGACTTGCACGTGCCTCGATGGTTCCAATAAGGCGGTTTACTATGGATTTGATCATCCTAGATTAGTTTTACTGCTGTACACTTGGTGTACTTGAGAATAGAAAGATTTTTCCATGTCACTTTGGACAATGGATTCGTTATCGATTATCAATCGATAACGGGTATATATGGAAGGAATTGAATGACCTGAAAAGCCTTTTTCTTTTTTTCTAATGTGAGTGAACTATCTATATAGGATTGGGCATTCATAATGTCCAAGACACCAAGCCCATCTCATATAGATAACACAATGCACTCGCCCCAATAAACGCTTGGAATTCAATAAGTTGACATAAGTCAACACCCTTTTAGAATTCAGGCATTAAACTACAGGGATTTCTAGTTAAAAATAGAGTTACCTAACCATGCTGGATTTTATTATATAGAATAAAGCATCCACCATTTTGATGTAAATCCAATGGAGGAAGCCTGGTACTTTGGGAAGCGGAATCGACATTAGTTATGCCTTCGCAAACGATTCCAGCAATGCCTACTTCTTCGACCCCACATGTTCAATATAGTCAATTGGCACTGATTGGTCCAGTCATTGATCGAACTCCTCTGAACTTAGAATTTTAGTTAACCACCTAGGAGAGCTTCTACTATCATTTCTGGTAAAGTTCTACACAATATTTTTTTATAACATCGTATTTCGAAAGATGATGTGTGCCTTCGATTGAAAATTGAGTTTGCACACATGCCACCTTTTGGGTACACCGCCTATGATCGGTACACGTGCTTGAATGGTGTAGTGCCCCTATTCATCCGTTTCATAAGAGACACTCTGAATTTGGAAATAGCCCCATTTCAGATTCATCCTAATGGCTATGCAATATTGACTTGTATTCATGTTTTGTTTATGCAGACATTCAACTATGCCCTAAACTTCGACGAATTAGGATACTTCCTTTAATTCAAGAAGAAAGTGGAATGTCCATCTCTTGTAGGTATTAAGGCTCGGAGAAATCACAAAATCAACTTGCAAGTCTAAAGCAACTTATTCCAGTTCAAGACCTAATATTTCTTCGTTAGCTATACTGAAGGGCTTAATTATCTTTGGATGATAGAGGGTAAATTTTCTCTTCTCTCATTGAGATCCATTATGAATGGTGTGGGATTTTAATAGACCGAATGCTTCTTGCAGTTATTCCTAGGCCAAATAAAGACCTAGCACTTGACCTTATCTTCCATACTTTAAAGGCCAAAGATACTAGAGAGATTAGTCAAACTTTTCCCAATGGACGAGAATTTGTATTGGTATGGATTATTACATCCCGGAAGGTTTGCCATTGCTGTTGAGTTTCCATCACCTACCCATTCCAGGATTAGAACATGCCTCAGTTCCTCATCGCATGATTCTAAAGAGAGCGGTCTACAAGGAGAAGAAGATCCGTATGGTCAATCAACTGAGGAAATTCATGGGTAAAAGGGCGTTATGACCAGAGCTATTAGTCTGAACAAGATGCCTCCGATCCTGGAAGAAGGGGAAGAAGAGTTCAAACAACAAAAAGGCAAGGCTATGATATTCATTGAAAAAGAGGAAGAGAAATTGAGAGCGGAAATGATAACGACTCTTCCTCTAGCGATGAGGATGTTGATGTGTGTTCCAGTGAAGGAGATCTCGAATAATGTGGTGAAATTCCAAGTATGAGTCCCTCTCTCTCGGATTTGCCTCCCTAAGAGGTTATTGCTAAAGATTCTCTCCTAACAACTGGACGACATCATAGTTCTCCACCTAAAGAAGCCGATATCAAACTTTGGGGACTTGAGCAACGTTTATGTGGACATTACAGAACTTATGGGAGATGATTTTGAGTCTGAGGGACTGTCTCCTCACTCTGGTCATGTTGTTTCCAGAATTAACCTGACTCCCACTATTGCCGCTTCCCGACCCGGTTTGTAAGGTCCTTTTAGGGCGCCTACGACATGTCACATACTTCATTAGGGTCACGTACACTCATATATGCATTATTTGAGCTCATCTTCTACCCCTAAATATACTTCCTTTCTTTTTTTATGTTAGGTACTATGAAAGATAGTGACTTTACGAAGATCTGGAACAATTTACGGATGCGCAACGAGGGTCGAAAGGGACTTCAAGCCGCCGCCTACTTGAGAAACTGAGGAAGAATGGAGGAGGAGAAAAGATTGAAGAGCTGAAGCTTGTCGTCGGGATGATAAGGACAAAAGTAAAGTTTATAGGTGTAGCTATGAGAAAAGGAAGACTCCCGATAATTGGAAAGAGCCATCCAAAAAGTCAAAAGCAAATCGCGATCCTTATTCTTTTGAGCACCATGTATCTGCCCATGCTCTAGTTTCTAAAGAAATTGAGGTTCCATCTTCCACTATTCAGTTCGCTCCATCAATCTAGATTCCATCAACTCATGTTGTACCTACTTTTAATTTTTCACACCCTTACAATAGGCCTACTTATATTCTCCCATCTGGTCCACCTAAACTTGAAGCCATGCTCCTTGGATGGTTTCTGAAGGGAGTTAAATTCGATCGTGATATGCGCCCGATTTGTAAGGATTCTTATATTCCCCTTCTCCAGGCGATCTAGAGCAACTTAGATGAAGCTGAAGGATGGGAGAAATTATTTAAGCAGCCAGCGGGCACAAACTAACAACTATCAAGAGATTCTTTCTTTCGAGTCGGAGATGGATGATTATGAAAACATGCTTGATGGAACATGATGTTAGAATTTCTCAAATGACAAGAGAGGGAGTTGCTGCTATTCAAGATAGCAAGAGCAACACTAGTTTGTTTAACGAGTTAAAGGAGGCTCACACAAAATTGAAATTATGTTCAGAGATGAAATTAAGAAATCCCATGTTGAAGAAGTCGAGCTGAAAAAGAAGCTCAAAACCCAAGGTGAGATCATTAAAGCAGAAAAGAGAACCATTGCCGGTCATGATGAAACTGCCGAAGCTCATAAGAAAACAATTGCTAATTACGCTGGAATGGTGGAATCTTGAGATAAGACCATCTTCGACTAGGCTTAAATGATTGCTTTGCTTCGAGAAAAAGTTGCACAACTCGAAATTGAAATGACCAAAGTTGAAGTTGAGAAAATCGTTGTGGCACCGAACTATTTGGAGCTGCTAGATACCTTCAAAAGGAGGATGGAAAAAATGGATGACACCATCTTGAACTTCTACGTCAACTCCCTGTTGCATCAGTGTATTCTCTGATTCTGGGCCCTAAATTACCATGTGTTAACCCCCTTTTAGGCAAGGCAGAATGTATGCGGATTTAACCCAATCGACTACACAATGATCAAAGCCAAATTTTCACAAATTGTAAGCATGCTCATGACGCTAGAATATAGCATGGTCGATAAACAAACAACACAAGACGTTTGAAACAAAGTTTCAACAAAAATCGAGTCATTTCAATTTGCTTGGAGTTGGCTCTGAGTCATCCCTAGGCTTACTTCTGGTTTCCAGAGTGTTTTCTTTGGGTCATAGAAGAGCTTGCTTCGGGCTTTTGATGGGGTAGCATGTTTGCAGATTGCTTCGAGTCGCTACATCACTTGCTTTGAGTCACTAGAGGGTTTACTTCGGGTCAAGGAGGCAACTGCTTCGAGTCATATCCACATATCAACCTTCGTATCCATCCCCATGTCATTCGTATCCATCCCGTGAACATCCATTCGTGTCCATCCACCTAAGCCACCTAGTTTGCAACCAAGTGACCACGACAACCGATCAACAAACAAATACCCCACTGGTTTCATATCAATGCAATTCTTACCCATCATGTTGCACTCGATCCCTTTCTTATCCATCAAATACTATTCAGTTAATGCATGTTTCGATTGATCCATTTTAACATATACCTCGTATCGATCACCTAGGCATGGATGCAGGTACTGAAGTCCAAAAATGAGGGGGAGTAAGTTTCAAAGGGGGAGTAAGTTTTTGTTGATGACAATGGGGGAGAAATATAAAATAGGATAGTTAGGCATAGATTAAGGGGGAGTTGTTAGTTTTAGGGGGAGTCATTAGGATAGAAGTAATATTTTATAAACAAAGGTTGTCATCATCAAAAGGGGGAGATTGTTAGTCCGTGAGATGATGGTTTTGATGACAACAACCTTAGAATAGATTATAAAATATAAATACTAACATTATAAGTTTAGATATATATGTATATGCAGCATTTAACCATGCAGGTACTAAGAATAAAGACTGTACAGTATAGAGATTCAAGATATCAAGATAGAAGACTCATGAGTATCAAGATTATCAAAAGTTCAAGATTTCAAGCATAAGTATTTTTTATTATTAGGAAGTTTTATTAAAACTCGTAGAAAAGCACTGGCATCTTAAAATCCAATTTATTCGTGGAATGGAATCCACTTCGAGCCCGTTAAAGGGATGGAACCCTAAGTAGGATGGAACCTACGAAAATCTAGTGGGACATTGTTTTGTATCCACTAATTTTAATTCAAAAAGATTTTACAAAGTTATCTTGTTTTCAAAATGATTTCAAAACTTTCCTTTTAAAAAGATTCAAAACCCCCGATCCTGATTTTAAATAATTTTATCCTCAAAAACATCTTTATTTTCAAAGAAATTACACCTGATTTTAAACTATCTTTTTAAAGAAATATATTTAACTTTTAAATATTTATACTTAGATTTAAATATAAAATTATAGTTAAATCTATATATATTACTCTATATTTACTTATGAATTTTAACTATATTCAAGTATATTTATAAAGTTTAAAATAGTTTTAATATAATATAAAGGTTATTTTCAAAAGAAAAGCAAAACATCAAAAATAACTTTGGGATATCGACATGCCTTGGGTAACCATGTCGACATGGTGACAGTTTGGTGCAAAAATTAAAATTTCAAAAGAAGTATTTATTCGCCATAACTCTTCGTGAATGGTCATGGCTGTTGTTCTTCAATAAATAGGGGTCAGTTCCAACGAATTTTTAATCACTTTTTTTGGTTTTCACTTCTCTTCTTCTTCCTCTTTTCTTAATACATATTCTTATCATTACTTTGCCGAAATCAATATCGAATCATACTCGATTGCTTCTAGTTTGATTCTCTATCACTACCTCTACAAGATTCTCGGTGCTATTAAGAGTTATTGACTTCTTTGTAATCTATCAAAAGGGAAAAGGTGTGATTGTAGCCTTGGAAATCAATCAAAAGTGAAAAGGTGTGATTGTAGCCTTGGTAAATCAATTGGGTAAACTTGTGGCCTGAAAATCAAGTATCTCTACCCAAAGGATCGAAATTCTGGAGGGTGTACCTCGTAGCCTTGAAACCGAGGGTGTAATTGTACGATTGTTGTTGAAAGAAAATCCATACTTGTGTTGCGGGACTGGATGTAGGGTAACTCCGAACTAGTATAAAATCCAGTGTGTTCTTTCCTTTACTACTTATTATTTTATTTCTACATCTGTGTTTGTTTCTGTGATTATTCCTATTTCCGTATATTGCATACTTTTTGTCTAAATTAACATAAATTCAAAAAGATTTAGTAATTCTTTATTAACACTATTCACCCCCTCTAGTTTTAATCTTAGCCTTAAGATCCTTATTTCGCATTTTCTCACAGAAGCATACTGATTCAACCTTTGATAGGATGCTAGGCAGAGTTTTTCAACACGGCGTTGATAGAAGAATGGATGCCATTCCTAGAGAGCAGATCCTAAGATTCCCTCTTGAACTTGAGGAAAGATCGAAGGCAGTGGACAAGGACTGCAAGTTAGATACAGTGATAGATTGACAGAGATGGTCAGATGAGTAATGAGATGCGGATTAGTGAATAGAGATCTAGATGATATGAACAGGAGCCGCTACGATCCCGCAATTAGGCAGTCTAGGAATCCACCAGAATTCAAGCTACCAATTTTAGAGATGTACAATGGAAGGACCGATCCTATTGTTCATCTGACAAGGTATATAAGGCATATGGAGGTGCTGGAGGAATTGGAGGAGGTCATGGCCTGGTGTTTCCCATTGTATTTGACAAACATAGCAGCACTATGGTTCATGCAATTGGAGAGTGGCTCCCTTGGAACATGGACCCAGTTGACTGAGAAGTTTATGAGGTAGTTCAGAGTTCACATTTCGAGACCCAAGAATGTGATGAGTTTTACAAAACTGAAGCAAAGAACCGAGGAATCTTTGAAGATTTTTCTGACACGATTCAATGCAACGGCAGCATCGGTCGATCGACCAGACCCATCCATGGTTTTGATGGCAGCTGTATCTGGAATTCATTGATAAGGGATCCCCATTGATCTATGAGAGTTTTACCATGGGGCAGAAAGGTTTCTACGACAAGAGAATGCAAATGCTGAGAGAGTGGAAGGAGAGAGAGTTGAAGTTTATGCAGTTAAAAGATATCCACTTGGAAAGGATTCAGGCAAGGATAAAGGGAAACGGAAAGCAGAAGATAGTTGTGATGAGCCAAAGAAATCATGTAAGGAGCCAAGATTCATCTCTTATTCAAAGTTGAACGAGACTTTGTAACGTAGCTACCAAGATACTAGGGGAAGGTTCCCTACTGGAGGCCAATGAGGAGGGACCCGACCAACAATGAGAGGAAATCAAACAAGTACTGTTTATTCCAAACGAGTTAAGCGGCCATAATAAGAATGATTGCAGATAGTTGAGGGACGAGATAGAAGGGTATATTCGAAATAACGTGTTATTACAATACGTGAGGAGGCGAGCATCTACGGTGGAGCAAGAACGTCCACCATCTGCATGAACTAACGACGGCTTAAGATCGAGACATCAGCTTGTCATCAACTGATTAGAGTAATGATGAATAAGTAAAAAACTCCACACTAATACGGTTAAGTCGCTTACACATGTTCAAGATCACGAATAGTCCTCAGGCATGATCTGAGACGACGATCAACCGCATCAATATAGGTGTTTGCACTTTGATGTCTCTGTTTTTCTTTTGTTTTCTATTTATCACATCTGTACTTGATTTAGTTGGACATTTTTTTTATAAGACTCATTTTGAATGTAAATATAGTATTTATAATTCCATAATGGCCAAGTCACTTACCCATGCACAAGATCGTGAATGGTCCTCAAGCATGCTTTGAGACGGAGAAGAACCGCCAAAAAAATGATTCAGAAATTCACTCGAACGTAAAATCTGACATTAATAACACTAAGTCCCCCCGGGCATACACAACTCGCCTCAAACGACACCCAACCTCGAAAGGCCACAACTCGCCTCGAGCGGCACCCGACCTTGAACGGTAACAACTCGCCTCGAGCGGCACCCGACCTCGAACGGTCACCACTCGCCTCGAGCGGCACCCGACATCGAACGTTCATAACTCGTCTCCAACGGCACCCGACCTTGAACGGTCACAACTCGCCTCGAATGGCACCTGACCTCGAACGGTCACCATTTACCTCGAATGGCACCCGACCTCGAACGGTCACCATTTTCCTCGAAAGACATCTGATCTCGAACGATCGCATATCGCCTTGAATGGCAATACGATCTCGAACGATCGCAGTCCACGGTCAGGTAAGTTTATTAATCTCTTTGCAGGTCATCAACGGGATACGAACATCTAGCTTATGGCATTATAAAACGCACCTTCCTATCACAAGGCATATTTTGGGGGGCAAAGTGATAACCCGCCTTTTGGCAAGGCAGAATGCAGAAGGATTTAACCCAACCGAATACATGATGACCAAAGCCAGATTTTCACAGATAGTAAGCATGCTCATGAAGCCAGAATATAGAATGGTTGACAAACAAACAACATAAGACGTTTAAAACATAGTTTCAACAAAAATTGAGTCATTTCAAGTTTCTTGGAGTTGGCTATGAGTCAACCCTAGACTTACTTTTGGTTTCCGATGGGTTTGTTTCGGGCCTTAAAAGAGCTTGCTTTGGGCCTTTGATGGGTAGTATGTTTATGGATTGCTTCGAGTCGCTACATCACTTGCTTCGAGTCACTGGATGGTTTACCTGGGGTCAAGGAGGCAACTGCTTCGAGTCACAGCCACGTATCAGCCTTCTATCCATCCCCATGTCATTCATATCCATCCTGTGAACATCCATTCATGTCCATCCACTTAAGACACCCAATTCGCAACCAAGTGACCATAAACATCGATCAACAAACAAAAAACCCACTGTTTTTGTATCAATACAATTCGTACACATCATGTTGCACTCGATCCCTTTCGTATCCATTAGAGACTATTCGCTCGTATCAACGCATGTTTCGATTGACCCATTTTAACATGTGCCTCGTATCAATCAACTAGGCCATCGATATGAAATTTTTATGCACCTTGTATCGATCACTTTTCACCGATAAGAAACCAACATCAAGTGATCGATATGAAGGTTATAAGCAAACATCAATATGAAAAGAATACGTGATCGATACAAAAGACAACGCACACAATGGATACGAAATGTATGGTACGAAGGAGGTTACACTAAAGCGATATCAAGTAAGCGCGTTCGAGTGAGGAAATAGTCAACACGACATGAAAGTCGATCGATCCTAAAAGGTAGCACCGCATCATCTAAAAATCACGTGCATTCTATGGATAGGAATGAGAGAGATACGAACGTATCGATACGAACTCGGCTACACATTGAAGATCCAAACTTGCATCGATCATATCTCACAATCTACAAGTCCAAATGCCACCAAATAAACACAGAAGCTTCCTACAACCTCAAGAATGTACCTGATCAATTTCATCCAAAAAAATTCAATTCTTGATCGATATGAATTCCATTTGTATCATTCTGATATCGAGCCGAAATCACCTGAACTTGATCCCGTGGGCCCACCCATATAAGAGAAGAAGTTCTCTGTGATCTGGACGAGATATTTGCTACATACGCCTATAAATAGTGACCCTATACCTATAAAAAAGGATCTTTTAGGCTCTTCTAACCTGATACTCTACCGAAGTCATTATTGTAACTCGGTTGTATGATTGTAAACCTCTATAACCAGTGATTGTAATTAATAAAATAGAAACTCTTCAAAGTGAACGTAGGCTACACCACTGAACCACTATAAATCTTATGTTTCTACTGCTTTCCTTTTAAGTTTTGAGTATTCTTCATATTTATATTCTCTACATACTTGCTATCTGTGATCTATGATTGTGAACGAGTGCTTTCATCGGCAATTGGGTGTTTATGACCAATTTTGGAAAAAATTCCGTGCACTCTTGCTCTAGTTTAGGAAGAAATCCTAACCCATTTCTGAGAAGGCAAGAATGTGTACTAAACAAGAGCCGACGGATGTCTATCTAAATGAAGAATCAAAGATGGCTTTTGTAAGGGCTAATAGATTATTTGGGTTGAAAGGGAGAGAGTAGTCGCTAATGGTGGCACACCTGCAGTTGCTAAAGCACTATAAGAGCCTTTTAATTCTGGGCCTGGCGAATCGTCCAAGCACCTTCATGATCACACAGAAGTCATTTCGGCTTCGACATACACTGCTTTGTTAACCCTTCAACGCCTACCTCTAAAGCCTTAGGAGGTCTTGAAACATCACCCAAGACTGTGCAACTGTCTAAAGAAGGAAACAGTGGGGAGTACGAGGTTGAGACTCACGGTTATACCTCTAATGCATGTAATTTTTCTTGTTTCACCCGAGTTTGACGACTTCTAGCTCATGCCATGAGAACAGATGAACTTATTGCTTTTCTTTTTGATCTTATAGGTCCATCTTCTTTACCCATCGAACTACTAATTTCTCCAGTCCTGAAGCCTACTGCCATCTGGACTGCTTCGATGCTTGTTTTTGTAGCTACTTTGATCACCATTCCCGTGTCTGGCTTGCAACCAAGGCCAGAATCTAAGAAGATCGCTGTGTTGCCTGGCCCGTATGACCCCTCTGTATCTCTAGAGGGTGACTTAATAGCAGTTTTCACTCGAGAGCAGACAGGTCAAGCTAGCCAGCCAGTTAAGACTGAGCAAAAAATGGTGGTAGTTTAAAAGGGGAAGGTAGTGGAGGGAAAGTCTTCGAGGAGCTCCCACAAGTGCAAGGCCAAGGGGAATTCTTTCAAGGGTGCCTATAATCGATATATCTGGTAGCTATATGACTCATGGTGGGGATGCTTAGGGAAAGAAGAAACTTCTGATCAAAAGCGGGAAAGGAAGTGGCGGCAAGAAG
Organism: Allium cepa; assembly: GCA_030765085.1. Taxonomy (NCBI): domain Eukaryota; kingdom Viridiplantae; phylum Streptophyta; class Magnoliopsida; order Asparagales; family Amaryllidaceae; genus Allium; species Allium cepa. Next base: position 618,534,698 of record CM060931.1, read on the forward strand.
CGCTGACAGGCTCGAGTGATAGTGGAGTCAGATATTGTAGCATTTTGATTTGTTTTATTTTATACAAGTGCAAAGTCTTCACTTATTACTTTTTTGTGGTAGTGTCTGTGCTTTTCTTTTTGTTGGTCGATATTATGCACGTACGGCCCTGTGAAGTGTTTGCTATTTTGAATTGAATGTTGGTTTGTGTGCCTCTATTTTATGGGACTTTTTACTCCGAACATTTGATACAGGACCGGGTGCTCCTTGTCGAATTTATACTGATCTACTGCCCCTATCTTTGTGAACCAAGTGATTGGTGATGTCTGAGCAATACCGATTACTTGAAATTCTATTTGGTGACTCCATCAAAATGCTGACATTCAGGTTATTGTGCACGTGTCGCTCCTTGGAGTGCTATTTTCTTGGCTACGAATGTGGTATGTGGTTTTTTGTAATACGAGAGTTCCTCATCTTTGGATGTAATTTTGCTAATCTAAGAAGTGGTGTATGGCTTACGAGATGTGCATAGTGGGACTGAGGCTTGTTTGGTCGCAGTTTTCCAAACTAAGAAATGATGCACAGATGACAAGATGCACGACTAGGTAATTGTGTTTGTTTGGACATGATTCCATAATCCAATAGGCGATGCAAAACTTATGAAATGCGCAGCTTTGGTTTGGACCTTCTCGGTGTTGCCGAAACGACGATGGTTCTTAGAAGGCCGAGATCTAGTTTCGTCGATCAGCAGTTTGAATCGATTTGTTTCCGTTGACTTGACTGGTAGACACGACATCAACATGGTTCCATTATCCCAAGTAGCAACTGGATGGTTTTGAGTAGATTTGACCATGTCGACTTGGCAGGTTACTTATGTGAACACAGTTTTATTGGTTAATAGAGCAAAGCAATTTCATTAATTGAAATAAAAGTTGGGAAAGTTGTGCCTATTTACAATGCCTCCAGCATCCCGGGATGGCTTATTTGGTGAAGTAGGAAATACATAAGATAATCCTAGATAAAATAATGATGAAGCGGTTCGATGTTCCAAGTACAGGGAATTTGGATTCCATCAATGGTTGTTAGGTTGAACGTGCCATCCCCTAGCTTCTGGCTGATTACGTAGGGCCCTTCTTAGTTTAGTCCAAATGTTCCGGGTACTAGATAGACTTTTCTGAGGACAAGATCTCCTACTTTGAAAGTACGGTTACGAACCTTGGTGTTGAACTGTCGCGCGATCCTTTACTAGTGAGCAGCAGTTCTTAGCTTGGCTTCTTCCCACTTCTCATTTACCATATCGAGCGACTCGAGCAAGGGCTGTTTGTTTTGCCTTTGTTTGAAATTTTGCCTTCGATGAGAAGGGACTTCCAGTTCGACTGGATAATTGCTTCTGAACCATATTGCAGGGCAATTGAGAGTGCCAGATTAAAGATTTGTGCATTTTTCTATAAGCCTATAGTGTAAGTGGAAGTTCATCAACCCAATTTCCTTTAACTTTAGTTAGTTGCTTTTTGATGGTAGATATGATGATCTTGTTTACTACCTCTACTTTCCCATTTTCCTTTAGATGTGCGACAGCGGAAAAGCTTTTGTCATTTCGAAGCATTTGCAAAAGTCTTTTAATTCAGCACTTTCGAATTAAGTCACGTTATCCATGATGATTTTTTTAGCACTTCAAATATGCAAATAATGTTTTGAGTAATAAAGTTAATAAATTTCATTGTGGTAAAAGTGGCCAATGGTTCCGCTTCGGCCCATTCGATGAAGTAATCAATAGCAACGATAGTGTATTTGGCTCCTCCTTTTGCTATTGGCAATACCTCAATCAAATGGATTTCCTAGATTGCGAATGGCCACAGATTGACATCCATGTTAGCGCTTTTGAAGGATTTCTTTGAAGATTGTCGAATTTTTGGCATTGGTCGCATCATTTGGCTTAATCTGCTGCATCACGGTTGACCGTTGGCTAAAAATACCCATATCGAAGGACTTTCTTTGCAAGAGTTTATCTCTTGGTGTGATCTCTGCAGTCACCTTCACGAACTTCCTTGAGGACTCTGAGCTTTAATGTTGGTCACACACCTGAGCAAGGTGGTAGAATCCCCTTCGGTAGAGTATTCTATCGTGTAATATGAATTATGATGCCTTTCGAAGGAGTTTTTCCATTGATTCTTGTCTACTAGAGTGTTACTCTAAGTAGATAGTCTTTGAACAATGTCATCCATGTTTTTGGATCTTCAGTCATTTCGAAAATCCAGTCCATATTCATCTCGCCTATGGTTAGAGCAGTCAGAGTTTCAATTTGGACCAGTCTAATCGATCGATCTTCTTCGAAACTGGCCAGTTTAGCTAGATAGTCCACATTTTCATTTTATTCCCTCATGATATGAGTTATGGTGTAATGCTCAATGTCGTTCAATAATTCCTACGCTTTGGATAGACACAAGGCGAGGTTCTCTCCCTGTGCTTGATATTTGCCTATTACCTGATGGATGATTAGCCAAGAGTCGCAATAGATACGAGCAATATGGCACGCGCTTCTAGCATAATGAAGACGCTTGGATTGTTTCGTACAAATTTTATTTGTTTAATACATTTAAAGAAAATATTTTCCATAAATATTTAGCTATATGTCTGTGTTGAATCATACGTAGCTAATTTGAATTTTTATTTCCAAGTTGCAATATCTGAATTTTATGTAAGTTCAAAATTTTATTTATATTATTAATCTACAAAAAAATTGGAAAACTGTTTATTCTTAGATCCTATATTTAAGTAAGACGAAGACTTGGTAATATTTATAGAGGAAAATTTGAATCTGTAAAGGAAGCTTAATCGTCATATCTTATTATTGAGTTATGCCAAATCTTGATAATATCTGTAAACAGAAATTTTTGATATTTCATGCTGACATCAAAGGAGTGTTGAAAATATACTACAACCTTTAATAAAGAAATACATATAGGGGCGATTTTGGAAGTTCACGGTCAAATCAAAATTTCGCGCTTCCAAGCCAACTATTAATAAAGATGAATGGACTATGTCCTGAGTTCCTCACAACTTTCAACTCGGCTATCAATGCTTCATATTCTACTTCATTGTTTATTGCAAAGAATTCCGAGTGTAAGGCATAGCAAACGGATCGTCCTTCGGGAGTTTCAAGCATTACCCCTGCCCCGAGCAGAAGTGGTTAGATGCACCATTGACAAACAACCCCCTATGTGCCTCCACTTCTAGAATAACTTTTTCTTCGTTATCTCTATTGCAAATTCAACAATGAAGTCTGCCAAAGCCTACCCATTGATCGCCCGTCATGGATGGTAAGTGATTTTATATTAACTTAATTTAATGTTTCATTTGATAAGTCATCCAGAGGTCTCGGGGCTATACACCTGCTTCGAGGGTTGATTTATTAGAAATTTGATCAAGTGTGCCTGAAAGTATGGCCATAACTTTCTAGATGCGATCAAGAGGCCATATGCAAGTTTTTTCAACTTCGGATAGTTCTTCCCGACTGTAGTGGACCATTTACTGATGTAATATACGGTCACTGGACCCTAGATTCTTCATGCACGAGCGTGACACTTAATGCATGGGGCGAGACTGCTAAGTAAATAAACAAGTCTTCTCAGTCTACCAACATGGAAGGGATTGGTGGAGTGTCCATATATATTACAGTATTTCTTCAAAGGTAGTTTGGCAAGCCAGTTTCCGTTTGAAGTTTTTTCCTTTCTTTAGTGAGTCAAAGAATGAAATACCTTTGTTGGTGGCTTTTGAGATGAACTGGCTCAGCATTACAACTTTTTCATTAAATCTTTGTAACACTTTTTTGTTCCTTGGGGCCTCAACTTCACATAGAGTGGTAAATTGTTCGGGATTTTCTTCGATGCCTCTGACACTTACAATGAATCCTAAGAACTTCCCTGAAGCTACCTCGAAGTAATAATTAAGTGGATTGAGCTTCATTCTATACTTGCACAGTATTTCAAACAATTTGGTAAGGTTGTCCAAGTGACTTATGACTATGCACGATTTAACTGGCATATAATCAACATAGACTTCCATAGTCTTCCCGATTTTATGTTTGAACATGACGTTCACCAGTTGCTGGTAAGTTACCAGGCATTCTTTAAGCTGAGTGGCATAACTTCGTAGCAGTATATCCCAGATCTGTGATGAAGCCGGTGCTTTCTTGGTCCGGTTCATGCATCATGATTTGATTGTATCTCGAGTAGGCATCCATGAATGAGAGAAATTCATATCCAGCTGTTCCTTCCACAAGCTGGTCGATCATCGACAGTGGAAAGCTGTTCTTTGGGAAAGTTTTATTTTGGTCAGAGCAGTCGATACAAGTTTTCCATTTTCTGTTGGATTTCTTGACCAAGACTGGGTGGATACCCATTCGAGATAAGCTGAATCGCTGATAAAACTATTTTCATCAGCTTATCCACTTCTTCTCTTAGTGCTTTGGACCACTTGGGTCCTAAGCTGCGTCTTTTCTGCCTTATGGTATATATTTTAGATCGATGTTGAGTGTGTGGCATGCTATCTTCGATGATACCTTGCACATGTCAAAATGCATCCAAGCAAATACGTCTAGGTTGGCACAAAGAAATTTGATTAGTTCCTGTCACATCTTGTTTCCAAGATGTGATCCAATTTTTAAGACCTCGGTTGGGTCATCTATATCGACTGGAACAGGCACCATTAATTTTGCTGGTGCTACCCGATCTACCTCTAAACTCTTCTCTCTAGGGTCCAAAGTCTTGTTGAATCGGCTATGGTCACCAAGCCAGGGTGGCTCTGTAATTGCTATGCGGTAGGTTCACGAATGTAGAGAGTTTTCCCTATATTTTTTTCTTCTAGACTCACGTAGTTCTGCAACATAGAACTTTCTAGTGACACTTTGGTCTCCTTTGATCATTTCAACTCCATTCTTTATTGGAAATTTCATGCTTAGTCACCACTAGGCTAAAGCGATTCAAAAATCTGCTAAGGTGGGCCGACCAAAGAAAGCATTATAGGCGGACATTTCATCTACGATCATAAAGATTTGGATGAGGACGACTTTTCGTTCGCCTTCCCCAAGTTCAATGGGAAAATCATTTGTTCCGATAGGTTGCTTAGGTTCACTTGCGAATCCTTGGATCTTTGTTCCATAAGCAGATACATCTTTCATACTGGTCTTCATCTAATCGAATGTGTGTATGAACTGGATGTTGACAGAGCTGCCACTATCCAATAATACTCGTCGAACCATGGCCGGTCCAATTCCTACGGACACGGCTATGGGGTTGCGGGTTAGAGCATCCATTCCTTTAGTATCTCGGTTCCAAAATAAGTTATCACTATTCACGGTTCTCTACTGCTGGTAGGAGTTTCATCTTCAATTGCAAAGCATAAATCTTTTAGGGCATGTTTCAATGAGCATACATAACTCTCCATTTCTCCCCAACTCTTTTGCGCGGGATGAGGTCCTCTAGATATTATTCCATTGATGAGCCTTTGGTTGGTCGGACTTGATCCTTCTTTGCTGGTTCTAGCTTGGTTTCCCTGGTCTTTAGGAGCTTGAGGTACAGCAGTCTGGTCAAGATTTCATGGTTTCCTCACATGATATTGAAGCTTGTTTTCCCGTTCTTCAAACAGGTTTTTCAGGGGTTGGCACTTATTAATGCTATGACCATGTGTTTCATGGAAGCGATAGTACTTTCTGGAATGCTTTTGTTGTTTAGTTGCTTCCTTCTTAGGTGGCTTCTTATACTCCTTTGTCCCTTGTGTAGCAAGGTAGATGTTTTCTGGAGTACCATTGAGCGGGGTGTAGTGTTAGGGCCTCAAGCCTTTAAGTCACTTGTTAAATCTGTTTGGTTTGTGGGAATTCTAGTTTTTCCTTTCCTGGTTCCCATCCTTCCCAACGCTTCCAGCAGTGGTCCCGGGGGTGTTTGTGCCTTGGTTAGCTGCCATACCATTCTGGCCAACGTTGATTGGTTGTGGGTTAGCAAGTTTTACTTTTACCTCTTTCACCTCTTTTAATCTCAAGTACTAGCTTACCTTTTGGTTAAAGTCCTACCCAACGATATATTGCTTCATTTTGATCCATTTCTCGACCATATCTTCATTTGTGTTACTTACTTCATTCACTGTGAAGTTGAACCGGATCATGAAGGATTTCAAAGATTCATTTCATCCCTGAAATAGGCCAGTTAAGGATACTACGACTTTTGGTTGTGCCATGTGAAGTTTAAACTGATCAATGAATTTGGTTGGTAATTCATTAAAAGAGGAGATGATTCTAGTAGGAGCCTGGTGAACGATATAGAGAGGCAATTCCCTTTAGGAAGATTGGAAAACATCTATATCGAACAGCATTTGAAGCATTCACTCCATCTATGTACCAATTGTACTTGTACAAGTGGGGTTTTGGATCTCTAGTTCCATCGTAAGACGAAATAGTCAACATAGTAAACTTTTCAGGGTACCGTTCATTTAGAATGGCATCAATGAAGGTAGTCTAGCTTAGAGTGGATCCCCATTCGTCATCTCTCCTATCCTTACTTTCGTTCATCAAGCGCTTGATCAAATCTATGATATATGCCTCTGATGTCCAGTGGTCCATAGGTTGGCTGTCAGTGACTATGCCAAGTCTTTGATTTTGCAAACGACCTCAGTAAGTGGGATAAAGCCTAGGCTCTCCTATCTTCGGTAGAGTTATTCCCTTAGAGTTCCATAAGCTTGGGGTTGGTCCGGTAGGGGAAATTTGGACCTCCCTGTCGTGATTGAGTGCATTGGTATTTTCTTCCAACTTATCATCGTTTAGTTGCGCACCATCTTCAGAGTCGGAGCGATCCGCTACTATATTTTCCCATGGGGTTTTCGCCCCTATATTTAAGTTTGAAGTCGGTTGCTTTACAGTTGGTGGAGTGCTTACGTCTCCTTCAATGGCGATTTCGGCAACTACACCCACTACTCCTTTTCGCTTATGCCTTATGTTTCTCCTATTTAGGCCAGAAATAGAGGAATTTTCTTGCTCTGCTGCAGCCACAACTTCAGGTGCTATTCTAGGAGTATTTAGTGATTGGAGTGCTAAGAGAGTATCTATCTTGTCCATAGGAGTCTTTTGGATGTTTGCCATTTTCTAGTTAATTTCATCAACCATCTGGTTCACTTCCTCCATAGTCACAACTTCATGCTGAGTGGTGGATCCTGGCACTGGATCTTCAGTGTTAGCTCTAAGTTGCAGGTTGTCGGGGTTGTTGATTTCAACTTGCTGAGGGCTTGTCTCTTCTTTGAAAATAGTTTCTCCTGTGCATCTTCGGGAGGTAGTTCTCTTTATTCTCGGTGCCATTTATTCTCAAGAGCAAATCCCCTAAGCAAAGATTGAGGATCAAACTTCTGAGCCAATCCGATCCAAAGTAGATAGCTAGATCTAAGCCTGAGTTGTGAAAACATTAAAATGTTTATCCAAAAAATGGATCAACACCCTGGATTCGGTATGAAAGCACCAGCCTTGTTCTTATAGAGCAATAAAATAGCAAATAAATGTAAAAAGAGCAAAAATAGTAAAAAGATAAGGAGATTTTTATATTGGTTCCGCTGTTAATGAAGCAGACGTCCACTTTGTAACTTTCTATTAACCGACTGCTATTACAAGTTGAATCAGATTATAATAGATTGAATCTTCTATGTCAGATCAACTCATAGGTACAAGAGTTCACCGGAGAATCATAGTGAACGCCTAGATAACTATTATGTGGGAGGTAAAGAGTGAAGAATAATCTCTGTAAAGTTCTAGTAGCCCATCTAGAAGATCATCATTATGTTGCAAGTATGATTAAATTTATATGGGTTGGAGAGCTACTGGGCTAAGCCGCTTTGCCGAATGCCTGCACATGATGCCACGAAGGAGCTCAGAAGTTTGAAGCCGACACCAGCTGACCTGATGGATCGCTAGGGTCCAATTACTTGGAGTATTTTTTTCTCCCCCTTTCCAGAATCCTACACTCGATGATACAAAGGTGCTTTGAAAATTTCATAACGATCCAACATAATCCCATGGATCGCTGGCGATCCATGTACTTAGGAGATTTTAGACTTCTTCCTTTGGAATGCACTCCTTGTCTTATGTAGGTACTCTCCATGTAATTTCATACCTAGTTGCCCTGTTTTGAATATGATTCATACATGAGTTAGATTAATCTATGACTAGAATCAAATGGGTCTTCGCTTCCCAAAATAGGCTGCTTGTAATACTATGAAACTTGGCAAACATCCCTAGAAAAGATACTGATTCATGCTGCAAGAGAACGATCCATGGAGATTCCTTATGGATCTCTAATGATCCATGGATGAAACATTAGTGGATTTTTGAGTGATTCTTGTTGAATTCTTCTTAGTCTATTCTTCTAGTCCTTTTGGTTGATTCTTGAGTTGTTTTGGCTTGACCTAGATGTTCTAACTCATATGCATTCCTGCTTTGGTAAAAAACCAAGTTAACATAAATTCCTTCATAAAACTTCATCTATAAATCTCTTTATAAAACTCCTTTCTATTTATAAAACTTGCTTTATAAATATTCAGATATAATTATAAAACTCTTTTTGTAAATCTCCAAATATAATTCTTATATACTTTTCATAAAATGATTATTCCATATATCACCATAAATTCACCAATGTGATTTATCATTTCAATTTATCAAAATGATAATAATTTTCATTTTATAAAATATCATTTATAAATCTATTCTTTATACAAAAATTTACATAAAACGTTTCACAAGTATTTATCCCAAAATGTTTATATCTTCTTTTAAAACAGATTCACTTCACTATAAAAGATAAATTCCTTTTTATATTCCTTTAAAATAAACATTCATTTTTATTTAAACCTTTCTGTGCAATAAATACTTCCAAAATACTTTTATAACATATCCTTATAAATTAGAAAAGATTAACTAAAGGTTGAAAATAAAACAAAGAAGTTCAAAAGCCATTTCTAAATAAAATGCCATAGAAAATTCACTAAAATCACATTAAAATTCATCATCTAAATCAAAGCCATTTTTAAATCAAAACAGCAAATCATAATATTTCAAAATACTATAATAAGGCCTAGAGCTACCATAGAACTTAATCAATGCTACTACTACCTTTATCACTAAAACGGTTTAACATTTAACACATATTGATGTCTGTCCAATATGGCCAACTACCCAACTTTTAGCATTCAACAAGTTATAACATAAGCATATAAATGGAACTAAAACTAATAGTGGTGAGGAATCCGGATTCCTCCATAAAATTCGCTATATTTCATTTCATATGTCATTTGCTTTTCAAAGCAGGAAATGCAACAAAACCAAACTAATAAATCATTTAAGCATAAAAACAATAACTCATATAATATTCATCCAAAGGTGAGATAACTCACCAAAATTTTAGTTGACACTTAGGTATTCTGATTTGATCTGAAATTTAATGACATTTGATTTTAACCTAAAATTCCACTTACTCTAAGCATGACGAAGTCAAAGCTATTATAAAAGATAACGCTTCTATGAGCGCAATGCAAAAACAACGTCTCGATTGGACCTTATATGAAGAAGTTATGCATTTAAAAGATTTGGGATTTATTAAATAATACAACAACAACAACAATAACAACAGAGCCATTATTACCAAACAAGCTGGGGTCCGCTAGAGATGGAACCCAAAACTAAATGACAAAAGTAATTTAAAGGTTATAACAATAACAATAGCAATAATAAAATTAAGTCAAATAGGTAAATTAATAATAATAGTAGCTAAATAAAATAAAGATAGAAATACATATGTATGTAAATAATAATAGAAATAAATAAAATATAATAAAAAAATGATGATAACAGTACAAATAGTAATAATGGTGCTGATAGTAACATTGATCAAAGACCAAACACTATGTCTTAGGCTCTTTTTCCCTAATCCTATAATCTAAAACTTATAGGACTCATAGCTCATGGTTCTGGTACGTGGACTGCTAACTTCCACAAGCTCCTATCGGTTACCAACTCTTCGGCTATATTCCAACCCTTCAAGTCCCTTTTAACAACTTCCTCCCTTATCAACTTTAGTCGACCTCTAACTCTCTTTGAGAAAATGTGTAGCGACCCGACTACCTATCTCCAAAAAGTCGCATCACTAATGAAGAAAGAAAGGGATAGAAGAAGAAAAGAAAGAGAAAGAAGAAAGACAACAACATCAGAAAACTCACAGCGAAACGAATAAAATATAATATATCACATAAAATATCACATAGTATCATATTACATCAGAGTACAAAACTATACATCTCAATTTAGACAGTTATAACATTTCTGTCTAATCATACAACTCAAGTACACAAGATTAGATACAATATAAAAACAGCGGAACCATAATATATCTACACGTGGAAGCCTCCTGCTCCATATCTCCTCCAGAATTCATCAAACAAACTTGAATCACTTGACTACTCACATATAATATGAGTACCCAAGAGTTTAATAAAACAGAAAATAAACACTCGGGTCAGACAGGGGTCTGGTGTAAGAAACGGTTTAAAATTGCTTAACCTTAGAAAAACCTTTGAAAAGGAAAAGGTATCACGTAAGACTTCCCACACATAAACATGGAAAAGTTTTTACCTTACGCTAACCAAAACATTTGATAGGAAATTCAGTGATATTATAATAGTATCTATGGTTTTCAAGTAAATAAGAAATAGCCGAAATTGTTACATTTATTAAATTCCAGCTACATAGGTATACAAACAAAATCATAGGGTCTCGTAGGGAAAAATGGGTTTCCGTCAAGGGCAGGGCTACTGGGGTACCGCTCGTCATAGTACGTGGCCTAGATCAACATACCGAGGAGTACGCCCGCTCCCCTGCATCACAAGGCCGGGACCACTCCTTACTGAACAGTCCCGAACAAGACCACCCCGTGGTTGGCACGACCAACCATCCACTAAGCCGAAATAGAAAGGGACCTCTAGAGAGGGGTAAATCTCGTCCTACTTGAGCATGACCCACTTAACCTTGCTGCACCTCCCCTGTTTTAGCCATTCCCAGTTGATGAGGCTTGAGGCTGCGATTACCTTTATAGAACACATCTATCTTAGAATGCTCATCGTCCTCCTGACGATGTGCTGAAAGTATTCGATCCATACAAGTTCGTTCCGGGTTCGAACGAAACCGAAGGCACTATCTCGTTGCACTCATTTTCACCCTCAAAGTCAACGACCATACCCCTTGCACTCTGAATCACCATCTCGAACCTATAAGTACTACCTACGTCAAACTCATTACGGAATCACCCATAGAGTTATACTAACGTATAGTTCTTACATCTCGAGTCTTCACTTGCTCCATTGGATTCACGACCTAACATTTAATTGGAATCGATGTGGTTTTCAGATTATCCAAATATGGAAACCCGATCCCGGTCTCACCAAATCCAAACGCCTTTTTAATGTCCAAGTTGTACTTAAGGGTTTTAAACAATTAACTTATATTCAGGATGATATAAACAGATAGATGAATCACATTATCACAATCGATAACTCATATCAACCATTCATCTCACAAAGCAGCATAACACAACATAGATATCCAAATCATCCAGTATCAACCAATCACCCAATATCAATCATCCAATATCAGTCATCCAATATCAACCAATTATCCATAAGCAGAATTGATTAACTCTAAATCAATTTAATTAACCTTTAATTAAATTAATTACTATCCTTTAATCACTTGGATTATCTTAATCCTGCTTTATTGATTTATTACAAATAAATAAATTAATCATCTCTTAATGATCTTCCTTAATTGATCTTCCTTGATTAATTATCTTTTAATTACATTCAAGTAACTATCCTTAACCATATCCAGTAATTAACCTTTAATTACTATCATTAATTACAATAATTAATGATCATTCATTAATTAATTAACTATAATTAATTACATTAATCCTCAATTAATTACAATTAATTAATCATACTTTAATTAATTACTTTTATTAATCAACCTTGATTAATTTCATTAATTATATTAATTAATGATCCTTATTAATTAATTAACCCTTTAATTAATTAAATAATTAACTTATAATTAATCATCTCATTAATCATAAAAAGTAATTAACAATTTGTAATTACTTATCTTAATTAATTAACATCTTAATTAATTATATTTATCCTGATTAATTAATCTAATTAATTAATCTTTAATTACTTCATCAAGTAATTATTAATCAATTAATAAATAATCCTTGATTAATTACTTTATTAATTAATTACATTTTTAATTAATTACACTTAGTAATTAATCCTAAATTAATCACATTCCTTAATTAATTAATCACATTAATCAATTAACTAAATTAATTAAGTAATTAACCCTTAATTACTCACATAAGTAATTACCTTCTAATTACTTCCATTAATAAATCCTGATTATTCTCTAATTAATTACTTAACAAATAATTAATTCCATCATTAAATAATCCTTAATACTTTAATTAATTACTCTATAATTAATTAACTAGCTTCAAACAATTATATTAATTAATTTCTTAATTATTAAAATCAAGTGATTATCCATTAATCACCTCAACTTTAATTACTTCCCTGAGTAATTCCTCTAATTACTTCCATAAGTAATTTCCATTCTTAATTACATTCAAAAATTCAGCATTAATTACTTTATTAAGTAATTATACTTAATTAATCCATAATTAAGTGATTATTTAAAATTAAATAAATAATTAACTAAATATTTAAAAATTAATTAAATAATTAATTAACTTCTTATATTTAAACAAAATTCTTAATTAAGAAAAATCATTAATCTTAATCAATTCTTTACTATTAACAAATTATAATAATTAAGTATTCTTAAGTTCATATCAATAATAATTAACCTTAATTATCGTCACAAATTTAATTATTTGAATTAATCAATAATAACTTGAAGACAAATTATTTATTTGGATTACAAAATTTTAACTTAAACTTTATTTGAAAATAAAGCATTTAGAAACAAATTTGAAATCTAAAACACAAAATCATCTAATTTTAAACTTGTTTATTTCAATATAAATTGAAACTTAATTTTTAAAAACATTACTTTAAAATTTAACTTAAACTTTGTTTTAATAATTAAGTTCAAAACATTCCTTTTAAACTTAAAATTCAAACTTAATTAAGTTAAATTACTTTCAATAAGAAATCATTTTAACCAATTTAAATTTAAAATGAATTCAATTAACACCTTTTAAAAATTTGATTAACTTTTATAAACTTGTTTAAAATTTAAAGCCTCATTTCATTTATTCAAACACAGGCTCACTTTGCTACTTAATTTCATTAACAGGTTTTAAATCAACAATCTTTATCAACACAGAACTAACTAAAAACAACGACCAAAAATACTCGAGCAAAACACGGCATCATCACGAGCCTGCCCCGATCTAATCCCCAGCACAATCTCTTCGAGTCGTCCCAATGAAAATCACGAGTGCTTCCCGAGTTGACCTCGTCTTCCCAACTCCTCTCTCCTACCTGATACGATACTCACGCGTGCACCTTGCACAGTGATCCAAACGACGTCGAACCTCCCTCCTGCTATCTCCAAGTCGGCGGCGACCCCAACATGTCATCCCTCAACCCAGAGCCAAAAACAGGTACGCGAATCAGAATTCGAGCATCTGCTCGAAACTCAGAAAAAACCTCGATCACCAAAATTCCCCCAACGTCGATCACCACGACATTGATGATCCTCGCCGACCACACAACACCTTCGACTCAACTCTCCACTACTCTCGCAAGCCACGCAGTCACTTCTGGCACCATATCCAAGTCGTGAAGTTACAATATTCAAGCCGAACAAAATTATAAGCTTAAACCCTAGTACGATCAATTTAGAACAAATCAGACATTAGAAAAATTCTCTTATATTTTTCCCTAAATCAACAACCCATAAACAAGCTTAAACCAAGATTTCAACCCCTATTATCACGCCGATCAACGGCAATCCACAAAAACCCCTAATTCGAGCAAAACCAAAATTCTCAAGAATTACCCAACTAAAGATTTTGAAACGCATGTCTAAATTCATGATTTTTCATCACGATTACATGTAGGTATTCCAAATTTGAATTTAAAGCAGTTGGTCTTTGACCAAAATTTAAGTTTCACTGTATTATCCTATTTAAACATTATAAATTAATTTAAAATTTACAGAAACTATTTTAAAATCTTCATCAAACATTAACATACAACTTTTATTCAATCACCAAGATCAAATAAGTATGTTATTGGAGGTTTTGGAATTTTGAATCTGGTCCTAAAAACAGAAAACAGAGTGCATATGAATACAACCTATTTCACATATATATACAGATCATATAAATTCAATAATATAAATACTAAAAAGATTTTCATGCAATCACCAATAACCGTTCACAGATAATACATGCATGTAGTAACAACCAAATCAAACTGTTTTTAAAAGAAATTTACTCACCAATTTATTTTGCAGAGCAGGTTTTAGAATTTATTTCCCAGGCTTGAACATTAAATTTGAAAAAGCTTTAAATTTCCTTTGATGCTTGCTCATGAAATGAATTTTTGCATGTTGTAATTGCAGATTGTAAATTTGCAGGTTTGAAGGTTGCAGGTTGATCTGAAGTGTTAAACTGATGATCTTCATTTTGAAATGCAGGTTTTATCTCTGCTTTGTAGATTTGAAGTTGATGTTGCAGATTTGCTTTTCAGGTTTTGATTCAGCATTTAGTTTCTAAATTTTTCAGATTTAAGAAAGATTTTTGATTGAGTTAAGAAAAAGAAACAAAGGAAATAAAAATGTTTGTGAAAACTAATCTTCTTCTTAAAACTTTATTAAAAATTAAAATGAAAACATTGCCACATGTTCTCAAGAATTTACATTTGTCATTCAAGTACTTAATTGTCTTACATGTGTTTTAAGAGGTGTTAATATGTTTACATTTGTACTTAAGCATTTTTAATTAAATTTTTTCTTAATTTATATGTGAATATAACTTACTTAATTTAATTCTCTTAATAAATAAAATTCACATATGTATAAATAAATTTACTTTTAAAAGATGTAACGATCGCGATTTTTCGTTGCCGAAAAATCGAACCGTTAGGGTTTTAGAAGAAGAAAGAGGTAGAAGAAGAAAGAAAAGAAAGAGAAGAGAAAACAGAAAAACAAGTAACAGAACGAGAAACAATAACAGAATCTCACAGTCGCAGCGGAACAACATATAATAGATAAATGAATATTCATTAAAACAAAAGAACTATACATTTTATACATTACATCACATTACATTACATCAATCAGAGTGTACGACAACAACAGCGGAAAGAAATACTATATACAATAGATAATAGACTACGCTATCTGGCTCGCCTCCAGATCTGCACAGCAACTCCCGAATCCAGAATAACCTGATAACCTAACTCTAGACTGCCCGTGTGGAAAATAGTGGGCACCCAGAGTTTAGGAAAGGAACAATAAACTCCAGGTCAGTCATGGGACTGGTGTGAGAACTCAAAACAGTTAATCTTTAAACAAGCAACAAGAAAATTTAAATTTCGAAATCCGCAATGCTTTTTGGAAAATGAAACTACCATAAGGCCTCCCGGCACACACACAATGCAAACGCACACATGGGGGAGATTTCTCCTTATGATAGTCAAACATGCTTACTACGAGAAAAATTCTTTGATATTATTACTAGTGCATAGTGGAAAATATTTCGAAAGTATAATATAAATCCTAGCCAGCATAGGTACCATGATACTATGCCTACTATAGCTGCCATGTTAAATGGCAGGTTCTACAACTAAAACCGTACAAGGCACGTATTGGATGAATGGATTTCCAACAAATGGTCAGGCTAAGGAACTTCCTACTGCCACATGGGATCGCCTCTGGCGGGACGTCCCGAGAACTAACGTTACGGTTAGATCTCTGCCAACACAAGGCCGGGTTACCTCTGTAACTAGGTAACTACTACACGAATATGTCATCCCCCGGTCCTTTGGGACCTTTATCCGAGCGCTCGATACCAACAACACCACACAGAAATAGATATAGTGTTTCCACATGAGTAAATATCTGGGCTCCATACCATGATACCACCCTTTTCCAGAAGGAAATGACATACCCTAAAGGGCGCGACCCTCATAACCTTGCCGCATATTCCTGTTTCGACCATTTCCGGGGAGTGAGGTCCTGACGAAGTCTCGTCCACAAAGCTACGCTTTGTGCAACAAAGCCATGCTTCGGGTCCACAGATGACCAAAGCAATAATCACAAAGATAAATGATCAAACAAATGATCATATCACAAATGACCAACCAATGATCATCACACAGCAGCACTCAGCATGCCACATTACCAGATTGGGAAATATCGCTGATAACCTTCAACTACATAACCTCTGAGCTCGTACGTCTCAGAGAAGGG
This sequence comes from Allium cepa, assembly GCA_030765085.1. Classification (NCBI taxonomy): domain Eukaryota; kingdom Viridiplantae; phylum Streptophyta; class Magnoliopsida; order Asparagales; family Amaryllidaceae; genus Allium; species Allium cepa. Next base: position 618,551,199 of record CM060931.1, read on the forward strand.
TGTTAAGCTAAGAGAATAAATTCTCCGCCACCAACAGAAATGTATTTGAAAGAAATCTGCTCTATATCTCAAAATGTAATGTCAGACATGTAACCATACAAGTCTGTTCCAGGTTCGAACAGAACCGAAGGCACTTCCAAAGAAGCCCTTGCAATCCGGGTATCCACAATCCCGATAAAATTTCCCATCACAAAGGAAATCTCCATATCGTAGCTAACGATGCGGAGACAATCGATAGGTCATCCTATCGTTTTCACAAATACCCGGTCTTCAACACCGGTCTTCAAATGCAATCCAAACGACGTATCGCATATTCGGAATGGGATATATGACACAAAGGTCCTCTCCCGGCTAAACCGAATAGCGAGCGCTTATTTTAAAAATAAGTGTGCATTCAATCACAACAATCACAACAAATACCATCCAAGGGTAAATATTGATAGTCGGTTATTTAACTATCAATAAAGATGCGCCACATCATCAGATTCCAAATAATTTTTCCAAAATTATTAAGTCCCAAAATATCTTTACAAGATATATATATACACAATTTCCAAATAATTGCCCAATTTATTTGCTTTACCAAAACCACTTCACGATAAAATTTTCCACACTTAACTAATTGAAAAACCAATTTTCAATTTACCTTTACCATTTGAAAACCAATTTTCAAATTACATTAACCATTTGCAAACTAATTTCAAATCACCTTAACCATTTGAAAACTAATTTCAAATCACCTTAACCATTTGAAAACCATTCCCATGCTTATTTTAAAAATAAGTAATTCACAAATTTATTTATTTTCAACGATTTGAAAATATTCCATATACTTAAATCACAGTTAAGTATTTATTCCATTCTCTTTAAGAAAACATTCCTTTATTCACATTTATTTGGGTTAAAAACGAATGTTGCGTAAAACATCGTTACGACAACCCAAAAACACTAGTATATGGATTTGAAATTAAAAATAGATATATAAATCCAATACTATACAAATTATCCCCTTCTGTTTCTCGAAAACGTCTATTTCAACAATCAATGTTGAAATCTATGTTTTCAATACTCAATACATTTTAAAACACCTTTAATTCGTTTTAAATTCCTTTTAAAACATTCCTTTCCCAAAAACAAACCCATTTTATTTAATAATCTATTCAATATTCAAAATAGTGAATATAGCCCACTTAACAAATTCCCATATTTCAATTTATCAAATTCGATGAATTTCAAATTTATAAACATAGTTTATAAATTCCATTTCTACTATAAACCCAAATTTTATAAATTCCTTTATTAATCCGATGCAATTTTACATAACCCAATTTCATACCCAAAAGCCATATTGTAAGTTAAATACTTATAATATTATTTATTTACCAAATCGTTCCTTTGGACTTCACCAATTTAAAATCTTATCACTTACAAGATTTCTTTATGGTTTATAATAATTTCAACTAATGAAATCTTCATTTATTAACAATTTCTATAAAATTCCCCTTTTTAATGCCCAAATCCATTTCTATAAGTTAATAACTTATAAACTTAAAATTTTCCAATAACCATTCGTTTTATAAATTTCACATTTATTAATCTATAAATCCTAGTGAAATTCATGTTATACATCAACTTAACACTTTATAAATTTATTCTATAATTTCAATAATTTTTATTTAAAAACATCCATTTATAAAATCCTTTATATAAACCATTAATAATAATAACTCCCCAAAAACCAAATTTAACTATTTTATAAAAACCTATTATTGTTAAAAATTTCTTTTAAGTTATATTTTATAAAAATATAAATTTTTAAAACATAAAAATTTATCCATCTATTTATTTTAAAATTTAATCAATTCAAAATTTTTAATAAACCATATTCTTTGAGAAATCACTTTTAAATCCCTTTTTAAATTCAAAAACCGTATTTTTTAAATTTTTAAAAATTTGAATCCGATGATGCAACAACATCGAATGGTCAATCATGGGAATAACATCATATATCAATGTGATTATCAACAATCAACATAATATTCATAAACAAATAAATATGTGAGGAATCCAGTTGGATCCCTCCAACCTGTTACCCTGCATCCACAGACGTTAGCACAATACCAATTCCACTTCAAGGTGGAATATCGCGGTATATGGGATTTTATAAATATTCCGCTTAATAACGGCGCAATAGGGTCTCATCCGCTATACGAGGCGGGAAATCAAATCCGATATATACATATGCCAATATATATATATCGCTATATATAGTATATATCCTACTATATCTACTAACACAATCAATCAGCAATCAACAATCAATATTAACTATTCAAAATTTTAAACAAAACCTTTCGATTGAGTGAGGAGTTCTCACCTTGATTTTATTTTCGTTTTCGCGTTCGTTTCGAATAAAATTAAACGAACGTTTAATTTTACCCGAAATTCAAACGAGCTCCAATCGACTCCAAACCAGCTGCATTGCGAAGAGCTCGGCGATACGAAGCCAACGCAAAAAATCTCGTTCAATTTGGACCTCGCAGCAAAAAGATATCACGTTTTAAAGTTACACGATTTGAATCTTTAAATTTAAACTAAAAACAAAACAAAAGAAATCACCTCACCCCTCTAACACGCGGGCCCCCCCACCTTTCTTCCTGATCGCGCACGGCAATATCCTCCCAGGCAAACATCACGCAGCCGAACCCATCTAGCATCCATTAGGGTTTTATTTTGCCATCACTTCGCTCAACTAGAACTCGATCAGGACGCTCCATTCCGTAGCTCTACTCATACTCTACCCACGCCCCCAAGCACCTGGAGCTCGGCCCCCCCTTCGCTGTGCAAAACCCCATGAAACGCGCGCCCTTCAATCGTCAATTCCCGTTGATTCGTTTCGCCAAAGACGATCTCCCCCGTTGATCTGCTAGAACACACTGCCCTCTACGTTTCATTAGTTGAACACCTCGCGTGAATGTCGACGGATTGGTGTGGATTTGAGGTGGAAGTTGGGTGATTTCTGGCCTTCGAATTTATTAGGGCCGGCTCCTTTATCTTGGCTAGGGTTTAGAGATAATTGCATTTATAAACAACTATTCTTATTATTTTAATAATAAAATCTCCAATTTAACACTTTTGCAAACGAACTCCAAACGACGCGTGCCGCCAGGCGATCCTAAGGTTTTTCCACATTCCGGACACAATGGAATAGGTTTCGGAAGCTAATTCTATCGTATGTGTGAGATACGGCAATAAACGGTCGATTTAAATTTAAACCGATTTAAGCGATTTCTAGGCGTTTTGGCTTGTACCGGACAAACGATAAATCCAATTGACTTGAAATTTGAAATCTTGCAATAATATCGCATTACGGATCCGATGAAACTGGTTTCGTCAAAATCCGAGACCGTTTGAAAAATGGCTATTTTAACTCGCCGAATTAAAATTAAAACGATATCGATGCGTTTCGAGCTGCCACGGTCAAACGACAACTCCGTTTGCTACGAAATTTGAAATCCGATAATAATTAACTATTACGGATCCAATGGAACTTGTTTCGTTCAATTCCGAGACTGTTCAAAAATTGGCTATTTTTCAGTCGATAATTAAATATTAAAATATTCAATTTTTACGAATTAACTCCAAATTCAATTTTACAAGTTCCAAAATATTTCTATAACTTTAATATGATAAAATAAAATTTTCCAAATCATTTTCAATCATATTTAACCCAATATCTAACTATTTGTGGAATTTCACTATTAAATAAATCGACTTAATTATCCCATTAAATCCAATATTCGAAAAATAAATTATTCGACTTAAAAATTCCACTTATTAATATTAAAAATAAATTAAATATTCAAATTTAAGTTATCAAAAATTCTGGGTCGTTACAATCTTCCCCCCTTAAAAGAATTTCGTCCTCGAAATTGCAAGTTAAGGAGAATAATTCATAATCCGTTTATTATTTTTCCAAAACTAATAGTTTTATCAACCTTCTAACACCAATCTTTTTATTAAAGATTTACTATCATTTCAATTAGCTTTCCAACTTCAATTATAGGTTTCAAACAACATTGTTTACTCAACAATTCAAATTTAAATTTAAATTCAAATTTCAAACTTTCAAAATTTCTCAAAATTTTACTAACTCCCTAAATTTTCGAAAAATTTCGCCAGAGTCTCCTTTGCGCGGCTAGATCGGTACGACTACAAAACGGCTCTACGGCCCCTCAGAATCAAAAAGAAAAGAGAAAGCCAAGTGGCTAGAGAAGGAAATCATCAAATCTCATATAAAAACTGAAATACGTACCTTTTTGTCGAGCAATTCAATTTTTTTTTTTTAACTTCAAAATCAAAATTCCAATCCATTATATACCTGTATATCCTGCTAGCATAATATCCAATTATAATATTCAAACCAATTTGCCAATTCAATTATAAAATTTCCAATACATGCTTCTTATACCACTTTCAGTTTACTATTAAAGTTGCATATTCATTTTCATTCAACTTTGCATTCCAATTTTCATTTGAATTCAATTACATAGCTTTCAAATTTTACTAATTCAATTTCATTAACACTTAATGAATTTACATACAACCAACCAACAAGCAATAACGACCAATGTACATCCAATACAACCAAATTTATTTATTTTACTTACATTCAATTTGGTTCAACTGTTTTAATTCCAATTGGTTTAGCATTCAATTGATTTTCATCCAATTATTCAACTAACTTCAATGAATTTACACTTACATACATCGTTTCATATCAACTTACTTACATTCGATTGATTAACATTCAATCCATTCTTTAATTCAATTGCTAGTTCTTTTTACAAATGAAATTGAATTTCATTTATATAACTTAAGTTCACACCTTTAACAATTTCATTTACTCACTTTATTCATTTACTTTGATATTAACATCAATTCTTTCAACATTACTTAACTTGCATTCCATTTCAACTTTATTTACATCATTTAATTCACTTGATTATTTAACTTTGATACAAATATCAATTTTTTATTCAACTTCACTTAAGTTATTCCATTTAAACATCATTTGTTAATTAAACTTAAGTTTTACTTATCAATTCAATTCGGATTTTAAATTCCAAAGTAAATCCTATTTAACTTTTACTTAAGCCAAATTCATATCAATATTCAAATTCATATTCCATTTTACTTAACTTAATTGTTTAACCACTTCAATAACTGGTTTCACTTACATTTTCCCATTCTATAAGTTATAAAACTTATTATTCAACTTCTAACTTATATTATAAGTTCAAAACTTATTTCGCTTATACTTATCAACTTCAAGTTGAATTTTAATTTCAAATTGATTTATTACAACAAAACTTCAATTTTAAATTCATTATTGTAGCAAATCCATCACATAGAAACTCGAAAATGATACTGATGATGCTGCAGTCATCACCCTTATTATTTCCCAGTGACAATAGTGAAATCAATGCTAAATATTCTTTCAAAAATTTCCTTTCTATTCATAAATCACTTTTATAACCCTTTTACTTATATAATTTTACTTCTTATATACATACATGATTATCTTACAATTGTAAATCATTATTAATTATAATTTCATCTTATGATTCATTGGTTTATACCATTATTCTTTTTACAATAGTTGCTTTTATTAGCTCATTCAAACAACTTTTAATTATTTTATATTTATATCATTTACAACAACCAAGCAATCAATTATATACACACTTCAATAATTCCTGAAAAATTATTTTCTTTTTATATATAAAATATAATCGAGGTAAAATTATTTCATTTACCCAATTTAAAACAATATTGTGTCGAATTGTTCTATTCAAGTGTTTAGGAACCCCTTCGATTCAGTTTTCGAGGCTGCGCCGACGAAGGTTCATATACCACTCAATAAACCAATCATCACAATATAAAACAATTTTATATTCACTAACAAATACGCACTCATATCTATTATTACACTCACACTCATTCTAGAGTACTGCTGACTCTATCTCTAATGAGTAACACCCAACAGAGCAGGTTGTCGCTTAACCATAAGCTCTGATACCAAATGTAACGATCGCGATTTTTCGTTGCCGAAAAATCGAACCGTTAGGGTTTTAGAAGAAGAAAGAGGTAGAAGAAGAAAGAAAAGAAAGAGAAGAGAAAACAGAAAAACAAGTAACAGAACGAGAAACAATAACAGAATCTCACAGTCGCAGCGGAACAACATATAATAGATAAATGAATATTCATTAAAACAAAAGAACTATACATTTTATACATTACATCACATTACATTACATCAATCAGAGTGTACGACAACAACAGCGGAAAGAAATACTATATACAATAGATAATAGACTACGCTATCTGGCTCGCCTCCAGATCTGCACAGCAACTCCCGAATCCAGAATAACCTGATAACCTAACTCTAGACTGCCCGTGTGGAAAATAGTGGGCACCCAGAGTTTAGGAAAGGAACAATAAACTCCAGGTCAGTCATGGGACTGGTGTGAGAACTCAAAACAGTTAATCTTTAAACAAGCAACAAGAAAATTTAAATTTCGAAATCCGCAATGCTTTTTGGAAAATGAAACTACCATAAGGCCTCCCGGCACACACACAATGCAAACGCACACATGGGGGAGATTTCTCCTTATGATAGTCAAACATGCTTACTACGAGAAAAATTCTTTGATATTATTACTAGTGCATAGTGGAAAATATTTCGAAAGTATAATATAAATCCTAGCCAGCATAGGTACCATGATACTATGCCTACTATAGCTGCCATGTTAAATGGCAGGTTCTACAACTAAAACCGTACAAGGCACGTATTGGATGAATGGATTTCCAACAAATGGTCAGGCTAAGGAACTTCCTACTGCCACATGGGATCGCCTCTGGCGGGACGTCCCGAGAACTAACGTTACGGTTAGATCTCTGCCAACACAAGGCCGGGTTACCTCTGTAACTAGGTAACTACTACACGAATATGTCATCCCCCGGTCCTTTGGGACCTTTATCCGAGCGCTCGATACCAACAACACCACACAGAAATAGATATAGTGTTTCCACATGAGTAAATATCTGGGCTCCATACCATGATACCACCCTTTTCCAGAAGGAAATGACATACCCTAAAGGGCGCGACCCTCATAACCTTGCCGCATATTCCTGTTTCGACCATTTCCGGGGAGTGAGGTCCTGACGAAGTCTCGTCCACAAAGCTACGCTTTGTGCAACAAAGCCATGCTTCGGGTCCACAGATGACCAAAGCAATAATCACAAAGATAAATGATCAAACAAATGATCATATCACAAATGACCAACCAATGATCATCACACAGCAGCACTCAGCATGCCACATTACCAGATTGGGAAATATCGCTGATAACCTTCAACTACATAACCTCTGAGCTCGTACGTCTCAGAGAAGGGTGTTAAGCTAAGAGAATAAATTCTCCGCCACCAACAGAAATGTATTTGAAAGAAATCTGCTCTATATCTCAAAATGTAATGTCAGACATGTAACCATACAAGTCTGTTCCAGGTTCGAACAGAACCGAAGGCACTTCCAAAGAAGCCCTTGCAATCCGGGTATCCACAATCCCGATAAAATTTCCCATCACAAAGGAAATCTCCATATCGTAGCTAACGATGCGGAGACAATCGATAGGTCATCCTATCGTTTTCACAAATACCCGGTCTTCAACACCGGTCTTCAAATGCAATCCAAACGACGTATCGCATATTCGGAATGGGATATATGACACAAAGGTCCTCTCCCGGCTAAACCGAATAGCGAGCGCTTATTTTAAAAATAAGTGTGCATTCAATCACAACAATCACAACAAATACCATCCAAGGGTAAATATTGATAGTCGGTTATTTAACTATCAATAAAGATGCGCCACATCATCAGATTCCAAATAATTTTTCCAAAATTATTAAGTCCCAAAATATCTTTACAAGATATATATATACACAATTTCCAAATAATTGCCCAATTTATTTGCTTTACCAAAACCACTTCACGATAAAATTTTCCACACTTAACTAATTGAAAAACCAATTTTCAATTTACCTTTACCATTTGAAAACCAATTTTCAAATTACATTAACCATTTGCAAACTAATTTCAAATCACCTTAACCATTTGAAAACTAATTTCAAATCACCTTAACCATTTGAAAACCATTCCCATGCTTATTTTAAAAATAAGTAATTCACAAATTTATTTATTTTCAACGATTTGAAAATATTCCATATACTTAAATCACAGTTAAGTATTTATTCCATTCTCTTTAAGAAAACATTCCTTTATTCACATTTATTTGGGTTAAAAACGAATGTTGCGTAAAACATCGTTACGACAACCCAAAAACACTAGTATATGGATTTGAAATTAAAAATAGATATATAAATCCAATACTATACAAATTATCCCCTTCTGTTTCTCGAAAACGTCTATTTCAACAATCAATGTTGAAATCTATGTTTTCAATACTCAATACATTTTAAAACACCTTTAATTCGTTTTAAATTCCTTTTAAAACATTCCTTTCCCAAAAACAAACCCATTTTATTTAATAATCTATTCAATATTCAAAATAGTGAATATAGCCCACTTAACAAATTCCCATATTTCAATTTATCAAATTCGATGAATTTCAAATTTATAAACATAGTTTATAAATTCCATTTCTACTATAAACCCAAATTTTATAAATTCCTTTATTAATCCGATGCAATTTTACATAACCCAATTTCATACCCAAAAGCCATATTGTAAGTTAAATACTTATAATATTATTTATTTACCAAATCGTTCCTTTGGACTTCACCAATTTAAAATCTTATCACTTACAAGATTTCTTTATGGTTTATAATAATTTCAACTAATGAAATCTTCATTTATTAACAATTTCTATAAAATTCCCCTTTTTAATGCCCAAATCCATTTCTATAAGTTAATAACTTATAAACTTAAAATTTTCCAATAACCATTCGTTTTATAAATTTCACATTTATTAATCTATAAATCCTAGTGAAATTCATGTTATACATCAACTTAACACTTTATAAATTTATTCTATAATTTCAATAATTTTTATTTAAAAACATCCATTTATAAAATCCTTTATATAAACCATTAATAATAATAACTCCCCAAAAACCAAATTTAACTATTTTATAAAAACCTATTATTGTTAAAAATTTCTTTTAAGTTATATTTTATAAAAATATAAATTTTTAAAACATAAAAATTTATCCATCTATTTATTTTAAAATTTAATCAATTCAAAATTTTTAATAAACCATATTCTTTGAGAAATCACTTTTAAATCCCTTTTTAAATTCAAAAACCGTATTTTTTAAATTTTTAAAAATTTGAATCCGATGATGCAACAACATCGAATGGTCAATCATGGGAATAACATCATATATCAATGTGATTATCAACAATCAACATAATATTCATAAACAAATAAATATGTGAGGAATCCAGTTGGATCCCTCCAACCTGTTACCCTGCATCCACAGACGTTAGCACAATACCAATTCCACTTCAAGGTGGAATATCGCGGTATATGGGATTTTATAAATATTCCGCTTAATAACGGCGCAATAGGGTCTCATCCGCTATACGAGGCGGGAAATCAAATCCGATATATACATATGCCAATATATATATATCGCTATATATAGTATATATCCTACTATATCTACTAACACAATCAATCAGCAATCAACAATCAATATTAACTATTCAAAATTTTAAACAAAACCTTTCGATTGAGTGAGGAGTTCTCACCTTGATTTTATTTTCGTTTCCGCGTTCGTTTCGAATAAAATTAAACGAACGTTTAATTTTACCCGAAATTCAAACGAGCTCCAATCGACTCCAAACCAGCTGCATTGCGAAGAGCTCGGCGATACGAAGCCAACGCAAAAAATCTCGTTCAATTTGGACCTCGCAGCAAAAAGATATCACGTTTTAAAGTTACACGATTTGAATCTTTAAATTTAAACTAAAAACAAAACAAAAGAAATCACCTCACCCCTCTAACACGCGGGCCCCCCCACCTTTCTTCCTGATCGCGCACGGCAATATCCTCCCAGGCAAACATCACGCAGCCGAACCCATCTAGCATCCATTAGGGTTTTATTTTGCCATCACTTCGCTCAACTAGAACTCGATCAGGACGCTCCATTCCGTAGCTCTACTCATACTCTACCCACGCCCCCAAGCACCTGGAGCTCGGCCCCCCCTTCGCTGTGCAAAACCCCATGAAACGCGCGCCCTTCAATCGTCAATTCCCGTTGATTCGTTTCGCCAAAGACGATCTCCCCCGTTGATCTGCTAGAACACACTGCCCTCTACGTTTCATTAGTTGAACACCTCGCGTGAATGTCGACGGATTGGTGTGGATTTGAGGTGGAAGTTGGGTGATTTCTGGCCTTCGAATTTATTAGGGCCGGCTCCTTTATCTTGGCTAGGGTTTAGAGATAATTGCATTTATAAACAACTATTCTTATTATTTTAATAATAAAATCTCCAATTTAACACTTTTGCAAACGAACTCCAAACGACGCGTGCCGCCAGGCGATCCTAAGGTTTTTCCACATTCCGGACACAATGGAATAGGTTTCGGAAGCTAATTCTATCGTATGTGTGAGATACGGCAATAAACGGTCGATTTAAATTTAAACCGATTTAAGCGATTTCTAGGCGTTTTGGCTTGTACCGGACAAACGATAAATCCAATTGACTTGAAATTTGAAATCTTGCAATAATATCGCATTACGGATCCGATGAAACTGGTTTCGTCAAAATCCGAGACCGTTTGAAAAATGGCTATTTTAACTCGCCGAATTAAAATTAAAACGATATCGATGCGTTTCGAGCTGCCACGGTCAAACGACAACTCCGTTTGCTACGAAATTTGAAATCCGATAATAATTAACTATTACGGATCCAATGGAACTTGTTTCGTTCAATTCCGAGACTGTTCAAAAATTGGCTATTTTTCAGTCGATAATTAAATATTAAAATATTCAATTTTTACGAATTAACTCCAAATTCAATTTTACAAGTTCCAAAATATTTCTATAACTTTAATATGATAAAATAAAATTTTCCAAATCATTTTCAATCATATTTAACCCAATATCTAACTATTTGTGGAATTTCACTATTAAATAAATCGACTTAATTATCCCATTAAATCCAATATTCGAAAAATAAATTATTCGACTTAAAAATTCCACTTATTAATATTAAAAATAAATTAAATATTCAAATTTAAGTTATCAAAAATTCTGGGTCGTTACAAAAGAAAATATTCTAAAACTAATTATAGTACAAATAGATCTTTATACCAATATTTTAAAAATCTAAAACATTTATATATACATTTATAACCATTTAATTTAAATACTCAAAGAAAACAAAATAAAACTTTTGTTAAATTCTTTCCAAACTATCATATTAAAAATAAATAATTATCTTATATTTTGAAAACAAATGAATTAATATTTAAATTAACTTTTGAAAAATATTAAGTTTTATAACAAAGCTTTAAATTACAATTCATTCATATATAAATTATCAATAGATTTAAATTAAATTTCAAACGATTCCAAATTATAACATATACATACATATATATTACAATTTAAAAATTCAATCTTTTATTTAAAACAAAAGATCTTCTATTCACAATATATATCAATATATATATATATATATTATAAACAGAATAAATGTTTATTAGCTTTGAAAAACAAATTCTTCATCAGTTTAATTTGTTAGAAAGATATTGATCAAAATTACCAGATTGAAAATTTATTACCCTTTAAAAGATTAAATTCATCAATTTAAATAAAAATTATAAATAAAAATTATCAAATCAATTTAATTATTAATACAGATTATTAAATTGATATTGCCCAAAATTCTGGGTCGTTACAATCCTCCCCCCTTAAAAGAATTTCGTCCCCGAAATTTAAAAGCAAAGATAATTTAATAACCCAACAAAGATTTCAATTTCAAACAGCAAAGCATACCTATCATCCAATTACTAACAACCATAGAAATCTATCAAACAAACAAACCTAACTAATTATCCTGAACAAATCAGAATAGATTCTTCTAGTACTATCTAGAGTTTCCCAATTATAAATTACCGGGAGACTCGCTCTACAAAAGATAAACAAACAACACTGCCAAAATCCAGAGCTCCTCTCATCTCTAGATCCATAAATCTAATCAGAATATCAGACTATACCCAAGTCTAGCTCAACTTCCAAATCCAACTGAACTGCAGTTTCAACAACCAACGATGAATCATAAACGTACTCCCACAGAGATACGCGGAATACAATGAATTCCAGCTATCCAAACTGGCAATTCGATCTTATTCAATCAGAACACAGATAAGAAATCCCAAATGCTTCTAAACTAGCCATCCAAACTTACCTAATATTGGTTCTCCTAACCAGAGAAATCTTAACAACAATGAAGTCTGCAACTTTGAATTCCAAACTCCTTATCTCATATCTACATAACTCAACATATAATTCAAGGCTGCTCATCTTTTTGATCAACTCAACCTATGCTGATGCTTCTAGAAACAACTAGACCAAAGCAAACCAGTTTCTAGATCCTATTCAACAAAAAAGTTTTCCAAAATCCATCAAAATCCAGAACACAAGCTCTACTTCTCAAGCAATAGCAAACTGAACTTACTTCCTTCCTCGTACAGCTGCTACTTCGCTTCCGCTGCACAACTCTGATTCTGAAATAGATGAGATTACTATTGATGAACACGAGTACAAACTTATCCAATATATCAGGGAAATTTTGTTCATCAAATCCATAAAATCTGGGTGACTCATCTGACTCGGTCACACAACCTTATAACAGAATCCAACTCAAAAACTAGATCTGACCAATCCAAATTCCAAAAATTTCTGAGCTGCTATACCAACTCTTCCTTCTCCAGGAACCATCCTACTTCTAGGCTAACCACCAAAATCGCTTATGGAACCAAAACAATATGGAACTCAACTCCAGATGCAGATAAACTTCTGGTTACATCAGTAGCTCCTACTTCCACATGCGAATCCTCAGTCTCTAACAAAAGATAAATTCCCAAACTAATCGCAAGTCACTTTTGCAATCCTACCTAGTTCGGATTCCAAAGAAACTGTCCTCTCTTTACCAATTTGAATAGCCTTAAGCTTTTCCAAACAAGGCTAACCCTCAATAAAACTTACACCATATACCTGGACTGCTGAAAGAAAAGCCACAAAAATTCCTGAACCATCGAAGAAACGGCCACACTGCGGCTTCCAAACTCTACCTCGATGATACTGCAAAGGCAAAAGACCTTCTCGTCAGCACACCGAACACTTCGAGCTGCACTGCTACCACAGCTAACCAAAGACTTCTAATCCAAAGGCTCTCCAAACCCCAAAACTACCAACAAACCACACAACAGACCTTCGAGATGGCAGACATCCTTAAAGAAACTTGGGCACCAAATCAAGCATCAACATCTCGCTCTCCTTAAGAAATGACAAATGAGACCATGCCGAAGCGAAGCAACTTATAGACCTTAGTCTCATATTCCAAAACAGCCAACCTCCTTACTGAAGATCCAGACAACTTCTACACAGATGAGTCTTCCCTGCGGCAGGTAAAAACTGCTCCCCAACCACTTCTAAAACTGCTTCAAGAGAAAACATCTTCGAAAAATATCCATGATACTGCATCTCATCACGTAGTTATCAAGATATCATCACTTACTTCTGCACTTCCAACAGATCCATACTTTCACTTCCAAGATAAACTCCGAATCTTTAAAAGATTTCCTTTGGATGTCAGATAAATCCTTACTCCAAGCTACAAATCTCACTCGAGACGGTATTAGGTCTACAGTCTCGACAAATATACTTCCAACCTCAACATATGGACCTCTTCCATCAGTGGTAGTCGTGTTACACACACACCACTGCTCCATTTACCTCTAAAACTTATGTTGGAAAACCCGAATAGATAACCCAACAAATCAGGTAGATATATATATATATATATATATATATAGTTATATATTAAAATTACAAGTATGCTCTCTCAAGAAAGACACACTCCAAAGCCTAGGTATTCACTCAACCAAATGCTCTGATACCAGCTGTAGCGACCCAGCTTCCTATCTCCAGAAAGTCGCGTCACTAATGAAGAAAGAAAGGGATAGAAGAAGAAAAGAAAGAGAAAGAAGAAAGACAACAACATCAGAGAACTCACAGCGGAACGAATAAAATATAATATATCACATAGTATCATATTACATCAGAGTACACAACTATACATCTCAATTTAGACAGTTATAACATTTCTGTCTAATCATATAACTCAAGTACACAAGATACAGATACAATATAAACACAGCGGAACCATAATATATCTACACGTGGAAGCCTCCTGCTCCATATCTCCTCCAGAATTCGTCAAGCTAACCAGAATCACTTGACTACTCATATATAATATGAGTACCCAAGAGTTTAATAAAATAGAAAATAAACACTCGGGTCAGACAGGGGTCTGGTGTGAGCAAACGGTTTAAAATTGCTTAACTTTAGAAAAACCTTTGAAAAGGAAAAGGTATCACGTAAGACTTCCCACACATAAACATGGAAAAGTTTTTACCTTACGCTAACCAAAACATTTGATAGGAAATCCAGCGATATTATAATAGTGTCTAGGGTTTTCAAGTAAATAAGAAATAGCCGGAATTGTTACATTTATCAAATTCCAGCTACATAGGTATACAAACAAAAGCGTAGGGTCTCTTAGGAAAAAATGGGTTTCCATCAATGACAGGGCTAATGGGGTACCGCCCGTCACAGTACGTGGCCTAGATCAACGTACCGAGGAGAACGCCCGCTCCCCTGCATCACAAGGCCGGGACCACTCCTTACTGAACAGTCCCAAACAAGACCACCCCGTAGTTGGCGCGACCAACCACCCACTAAGCCTAAATAGAAAGGAACCTCTAGACAGGGGTAAATCTCGTCCTACTTGGGCATGACCCACTTAACCTTGCTGCACCTCCCCTGTTTTAGCCATTCCCGGTTAATGAGGCTTGAGGCTGCGATTACCTTTATAGAACACAACTATCTTAGAATGCTCATCGTCCGCCTGATGATGTGCTGAAAGCATTTAATCCATACAAGTACGTTCCGGGTTCGAACGAAACCGAAGGCACTATCTCGTTGCACTCATTTTGGAATCACCCTTAGAGTCAACAACCATAGCCCTTGTACTCTGAATCACCATCTCGAACCTATAAGTACTATCTACGTCCAACTCATTACGGAATCACCCACAGAGTTATGCTGACGTATAGTTCATGTGACGCCCCACCTCTATACCCACGCTAGCCAAGAACACTATGGTGTAATGCTGTCAACTAGCGCGGAGGATAAGGCTGTGGAGGAGTGACCATCCATGTAATTGCTTTGTGCGAGCACCGATATGACAGATAGTAAAACATGAGTTTCATTTCAAGAGGAAATCTGACACACCGATACAAACTCAAATCTACTACACAGTGGCTATAATAATCTTCGAAAACAAATATAGAAATATACATAACACAAATCAGTCACAGACATCCATATCACTAAGGCGGAGAAAGATATGAACATAACACATGAAAGTGTACATCAGAGTAGTTGTCAAACAAGATCCACACTATCACAAAAGAATAGCTATAAGTGCTATACGAAAGAATATGAATACATCCATGAGTCCATATCACAAATGTATACAACAAAAACTATTAATCTATGTAGTTAGCTAAAAGTCTAGGAGATAATCCCAGATGTAAAGTCAAGCAGAAGCACCTATAACATCTCGGTCTGACCCGAGTATTATTTAATAAGAAAATAATAAACGGATCAGTCTAGCTATAAATATCAGATGAAATGATATAGAATAAGAGATATGGTATATACGTATAATAACCATAATGACATACTATGAAAAGTATGTAAATGAATAATCAACAAGAGATTAATCAATATCACAAGAATCTTCTCAAAGATAAAAAGGAATGTCAAACTCCTTAAATTTGTATATACTAAAATTCAATGACACACAAATTCACCAATGCACAAAAATTGATAAATCATATCAATGAAAATCACGAAAATTGGTGAAGCACAAAATTCTAGAAATCTACACAAGAAATCCAAAAATCACAAAAAGGGGGAGGCCTATCACAAAACGGGAGTATGAAAACTCACCAACACGTGTATCACAAAACGAAACGCTATTCCATGGTAGCTAACTATTAATTTTGATCCGAAGCTCCATGAGAACGGCCCGAAGACCATGGGTCGCTACCCCACATATGTGAGTCGAAAAATCACACAAACGGGGTTTTGTCTCCCTCGTAGACAAAGAGACATCGCACATTTGCTAGTCTAAATCACAAAAATGATCATCATCGATCATCAAGAAGTGTCAATTACAGTGAGCTAGTAAACATAAAAGCTTAGCTTCATGTCCCATAACCACTAGCTTAACTTGAATATTTACGAACAAATTGTAGATCTCCACTAGAAAATTGTCAAAAGGGTTTCAATCGAACAAGTCCAAGAATTAAATGACGAAGTAAACGCAAGCGTTTCATACCACTTGTTCTATTAAGCTGTTTAATTAGATTTCTCATACGAGTGAGGTAAAGGTTTGTATATACTAATAGATTGGAAAACGGTTTAAGAAACGAGCTTTGTAATAAAATAGTGTTGAAATCATTTTGAAGAAAGAGTTTTGATATTTACTACTAGTATTGAAACCCTTATATTTTTAAAGTGACAAATCACAAAAATGATTGTAGAAAAAATATTCACAAAAATTCGCATTCGAAGATGTGTATAAAATCCAAGGAAATCAGTTCCAAATGCATCAAAGTAGGAATGCCCCGGCGATATAGCATAATTCAATATAAGAAATTGGCGCGACCTAACATGGCGCGACCTAAGAAGTTAGCACGCCACAAATGGTGTGGCCTAAAGGGAGAGAACGATCAAACATGGTCGAGTAAAGCATTGGAACGACCTAAGGAGTCAAAGCAGGCCGAGAAGTTGCGACCTAAGGTGGTGCTAAGGCCGAGCGACCTAATTAATCGCGACTTAAGGAGGTGGTAAGGCCGAGCAACTTATCTAGGCAATAGAACGAGCAACCTAACGGTGAGCGACCTAGACGAGGTGAGCATGCGACCTAGGTGGTGCGACCTAAGGGGTACACAACCAAAGGAGTACGCGGCCTAAGATGAACGTGCGACTTAATGGGCCGAACGACCCAAGCATGGAACGACCCATATAGTTGCGAGCCAGGCATGCCGAACGACCTAAGCATGAACGACCTAACGTGTCGCGACCTAAGCATGCGTGACCTAACGCTGCCGGGAGACTTAACGCCAGCAACGACCTATATGCAGGTGCGACTTTTCAAAGGCCAAACGACCTAAGCCCAGAAAATGCAAAAACACATGAAAAATTGGGATTTTCACCAATTCAATCCAAACCAAAAGCAAATGCACATGAAAAAGAGTTAGGAATTCATACCCAACAATCAAAGATAGTTATAGACAAAGATATGAGATAAAAATCTCACCTTTTCACAAAATCAATGAAGGAGAAGCTTGAAAGCAAAGGAAGAAGCAACCACAAGCTTGAATCAATGGCTTCTCTTTGAATTTGGAGTTAGATGTTGGAATTGCAAATGAACAAGAGCTTGAAGTTTCTATTTCCTATTCTCTTCCTCCATTTTTGATGATGCTTTTGTTGTTAGGAAATGAAATGAAGTTGTGAAGAGAAGAGGGGGTTGAGCTTGAGTTATATTGGGCTAAACCAATCCCAAGGCCCAAAGTGTAAAAGTGACAAAATTTCACTAACTCCAAACATATCAAAGTTTATACTCAAAAAGATCGCAAAGGTCGTTTTGGACCCAATGGAAGTGGTCTCGAGTCCTAGTTCGACCGTATGCAAAAAAGTAACTTTTCGGACTATAATCCGACTAACGATAAGATATTTAAATAAGAATATTTAAATACTCAATCGAAAAATATGCGGGTTGTTACAGACTCCCCTCCTTAAAGAAATTGCGTCCTCGCAATATTTAAGAAGAAAATATATAGTAACAACCATAAAAGCACATCAACACAAAAGAACTTTGAAATAAGAAGTTCACCTCAAAGAGCAGGAGAAAGTAAGTCCAGATGTGCTCGCTCGACGAATTCTCTAGATTCCCAAGAGCAATCCTTAGGATTTGAGGACCATTGAACTTTCACAAGCGGGACATCTTTATTTCGAAGTCGTTTGACCTCCGAAGCAATAATACGAATAGGATGTTGCTCATAAGTTAAATTCGGCGAAACTTCAATCTCTTCCACAACACCGGGCTCAAGAACAGAATCAAAATCCCGAAGGCATTTCCGTAATTGAGAAATGTGAAACACGTCATGCATAGCAGAAAATTGAGCCGGTAATAAAAGGCGATAAGCCATAGAACCAATGCATTCGGTGATAGGAAATGGACCAATATATCTAGGCGCTAACTTTCCCGATCGACTGAAACGCACAACACCCTTCATAGGTGAAACACGTATAAACACAAGATCTCCTACAGAAAATTCTAATTTCCTTCTTCGGTTATCGGCATAGGATTTTTGTCTACTCTGGTCTTCTTTCATCCTATGACGAATAAGATCAATCTTTTCTGTGGAATCATGAATAAAATCTGTACCTAAAACCAGCTTCTCACCGGCCTCAAGCCAACAAGAAGGAGATCGACATGGCCTTCCATAGAGTGCCTCGAAAGGTGCCATACCAATACTAGATTGGAAGCTATTATTATAGGAAAATTCAACGAGAGAAATATGATCTTCCCAACTTCCACCAAAATCAAAAACACATGCACAAAGAAGATCTTCAAGAGTTTGATTCACACGCTCGGTTTGTCCGTCGGACTGGGGGTGATAAGCGGTGCTAAAATTAAGCTTCGTTCCCAAAGATTTTTGAAGACTCTTCCAAAATCCACTAGTAAACAATGGATCACAATCACTAACAATAGAAGTAGGAACTCCATGCAATTTAACAATCTCTTTGATAAAGAGTTTGGCCAAAAGAGGCACGGTTCGATTAGACCGAACGAGAATAAAATGGACGGATTTAGTAAGTCTATCGACTATCACCTATAAGCTATCATGACCCGAACGAGAACGGGGAAGGCCATCAATAAAATCCATGGAAATTTGATCCCACTTCCAAATTGGAATTTCTAAAGGTTGCAATAACCCATCAGGCCTTTGATGTTCGGCCTTGACAAGTTGGCATGTCATGCAACACTTAACAAAGTTAGCAATATCAGATTTCATTCCCTCCCAATAATAAAGTCGCTTCATATCCGCGTACATTTTACTACTACCGGGATGAATGGTAAATTTAGAACGATGAGAATCTTCTAAAATGTCTTTACGAAGATCACTAATATTTGGCACGATAAGTCTACCAAATTTCCGAATGCCACCACGAGAATCAATATCAAAGTCCTTCAAACCTTCAATATCAATTTTATCCTTCAATCTTTGGCTAAGAAGGGCCAATTCGAGATCTAGCCTTTGAGCCTCAAGAATGCGGTCTAAAAGAGAAGGATGAGCCTCAAGGCTGCATAAAACAAGAGATGAACGTAAATCGGAAACACGATCTTGAATCTCACAAGTGGATAAAATTCCGAGATCATTCCATTCGGATATCATCATCGAAACAACCGCTTGTTGCTTGCGACTAAGTGCTTCGGCAACACGATTTCCCTTTCTGGGAGTATAAAGGATATCAAGATCACAAGGTGCAAGGAATTCGAGCCAACGCTGTTGACGCAAATTAAGTTCCTTTTGAGAAAATAAATACTTCAAAGACTTATGGTCGGTGCAAAGAATAAATTTTTCTCCCAAAAGATAATGACGCCAAATACGAAGGGCGAAAACAATAGCCGCGAGTTCTAGATCATGAGTGGCATATCTAGTCTCTACTGGCTTCAATTTCCTTAAAGCATAAGCAATAACACGTTCTCTTTGCATAAGAACGGCATCCAAACCAACGCGACTAGCATCGATATAAACAATAAAATCTTGATTCCCTTCGGTAATAACAAGAATAGGAACAACAGAAAGGAGTTCTTTTAATTTCTGGAAAGAAGCTTCACATTTGTCCGACCAAATGTATTTAACACCTTTCTTAGTTAAGCTAGTAAGAGGCATGGAGATTTTAGAAAAGTCTTTGATAAAACGACGGTAATAACCCGCCAACCCAAGAAAACTATGGATTTCCGTCACACTCTAAGGTTTCTTCCAATTCTAAATCGCTTCAATCTTTGAAGGATCCACGGAAATTCTGGATTCGGAAATAACATGACCGAGAAACTTCGCACGAGATTCCAAAAGTGGCATTTAGGAAGTTTTGCATTTAATTGATTACTCCTAAGAGTTTCCAGCACAATCTGATGATGCCTTTCATGCTCCTCCTCGCTTTTTGAATACACAAGAATATCATCAATAAAGATGAGAGAAAATCGATCGAGGAAATCTTTGAAAACTCGATTCATGAGGTCGACGAAATAAGCTGGAGCATTCGTCAAACCAAATGGCATAACAAGCCATTCATAATATCCATAACGAGTACGGAGCGATGTCATGGGAATGCTGTCCTCTGCAATACGAAGCTGATGAAAACCGGTAGCCAAGTCCAATTGTGAAAAGACTTTAGCACCACTAAGTTGATCGAATAGATCATCAATCCGAGGTAAAGGGTATTTGTTTTTGATAGTAAGATCATTAAGCTTACGATAGTCAACGCAAAGCCTAAGTGTACCATCGGATTTCTTCACAAAAATTGCCGAAGCTCCCCAAGGCGAGGAACTAGAGCGAATAAATTGCTTCGTCCCCAACTCGGATAACTGTTTGCGCATCTCCTCATTTTCCTTATTGGACATGCGATAAGGAGGACGAGTGATAGGTTGAGCCCTAGGGATGAGATTAATTCTGAACTCAATTGCTCGCTTAGGTGGTAGACCTAAAACGGACTCAAATATGTTGGAAAATTCACGAACAACGTGAATAAGAGAAATGACATCTTCCTCATCATCATTATCGTTATCACGAGGATTTAAAGAATATAAAGATGCAGACAAAGTGAAATCCGAATCTTTGAGAATAATAGAAATCTGCTTAGCAGATTGAGGATGTCGAAGATGAATAGTCCACTCAGGACATAGGATATGAGCTTCATAATGATTAAGCCAATCCATTCCCAAAATCATTCCAAAGCCTAAGTAACGCATAACATGCAAATCGGCTAGGAAAGAAAAATCACACAAAATAATCTTGACATCTTTACAAAGCAAACTAAGTGTCGCGGATCCACCAACCGGATTCGCAATTCTCAAAGATGTCATTAAACACAAAACATCCAAATAAAAAGTATCAACAAGTTCTTTTGAAATTAAAGAGTGGGACGCACCCGTATCAAAAAGAACTCGAATAGGATGATCACGAAATAAAATAATGCCATCAAGGATAGAGTGAGAAATACCTTGATCACGAGATGTGTTGCCAGGGGCTTGAGCCACATTCAGCTTTCCCTCCTTCCTATTTTGAAGTTTGGGACATACATGTATATAATGGTCCGGGCTTTTGCAATAGCGACAAGCACGAGGCTTCGAACACTTGTTCGCATAATGGTCCTTAGAACCACAGTTGTAGCACTGCCCGCTACTAGAAGAAGAAGTTTTTGTTGTCGGAGTTGCTTGCTTCCTTTCTTATTGGGATAAGAGCCTTTGAACTTATTAGGCCTTTTCTTGTTTTTGTTGAAGTTTGGTTTGGCTCCCACAACCTCGACATCACTTTCTTTATCTTTCTCTTCAAGTCGAAGAGCAATATCAATATGTTGGTCAAAAGAAACTTCTAATTTTAGAAGTAATGGCTTCTTGAGATTCTTGTTCAATACATAGACGAATCTCTGATTTTTCTTCAATGGGGTATTTATATATTCAACCCCGTATTTAGAAAGTGACTCGAAGGACGCGACATAATCTGTCATGGAAGATTCGCCTTGAACAAGGTCAATAAAACGGCGAGCCAATGTCACCTTTTCTGCTTCTGGCACAAATTTCAATTCGAATCGTTCTCGGAATTTCTCCCAAGTAATATCCGCTTCATTTATTTCAGAAATAAGAAGTTCGTACCAGTCTAATGCTCTTTCTTGGAGCATACTAGAGGCCACCTGAACACGGTGAAGATCAATAAGATTCATGCAAGAAAAGATTCGATCGCATGTTCTTAGCCAAGCCTGGACTTCAATAATAGTTTCAAAACCTTTGAATGGCTTCCCACCCAAGTTGGTATAATCATTGCACAAGCGTGCAAATCCAGACTATGGGTGAGTAGGTTCCGGATTAGAACCAGCTGCCTGAGCATTCTTTACTAAATTAAGAAGCTGTTGGGCAGTCATAAATACTCCATCCTGGGGAATAGCACTAGATTGACCGGAGCTGGGACGGCCTGTTCTAGCCATTTCTCTACCTTAAGAGAGAAAGAAGAAAAAGGTTATTCACCAAATGAATATCAAGCATTCTTGATAGGTGAAGCAAGGAACCATAAAAGAAAATAGGATAGAACGGTACGAAGACCCGAATAATATCCTAAAGCACGACTCCTAAGATGGACTTAGGACGATGATCCTTGCTAAATTATTCTACATTGTTCCGAAGTTTGGCTCTGATACCAAGCTGTGACGCCCCACCTCTATACCCACGCTAGCCAAGAAAACTACGGTGTAATGCTGTCAACTAGCATGGAGAATAAGACTGTGGAGGAGCGACCATCCATGTAATTGCATTGTGCGAGCACCGATATGTTAGATAGTAAAACATGAGTTTCATTTCAAGAGGAAATCCGACACACCGATACAAACTCAAAGCTACTACACACTGGCTATAATAATCTTCGAAAACAAATATAGAAATATACATAACACAAATCAGTCACAGACATCCATATCACTAAGGCAGAGAAAGATATGAATATAACACAAGAAAGTGTACGTCAAAGTAGTGGTCAAACAAGATCCACACTATCACAAAAGAATAGCTATAAGTGCTATAAAAAAAGAATATGAATACATCCATGAGTCTATATCTCAAATGTATACAACAAAAACTACTAATCTATGTAGTTAGCCAAAAGTCTAGGAGATAATGCCAAATGTAAAGTCAAGCAGAAGCACCTGTAACATCTCGGTCTGACCCGAGTATTATTTAATAAGAAAATAATAAACGGATCAGTCTAGCTATAAATATCAGATGAAATGATATAGAATAAGAGATATGGTATATGTGTATAATAACCATAATGACATACTATGAAAAGTATGTAAATGAATAATCAACAAGAGATTAATCAATATCACAAGAATCTTCTCAAAGGTAAAAAGGAATGTCAAACTCCTTAAATTTGTATACACAAAAAGTCAATGGCACACAAATTCACCAATGCACAAAAATTGATAAATCATATCAATGAAAATCACAAAAATTGGTGAAGCACAAAATTCTAGAAATTTACACAAGAAATCCAGAAATCACAAAAAGGAGGAGGCCTATCACAAAACAGGAGTATGAAAACTCACCAACACGTGTATCACAAAACGAAACGCTATTCCATGGTAGCTAACCATTAATTTTGAACCGAAGCTCCACAAGAATGGCCCGAAGACCATGGGTCGCTACCCCACATATGTGAGTCGAAACATCACACAAACAGGGTTTAGTCTCCCTCATAGACAAAGAGACATCGCACATTTGCTAGTCTAAATCACAAAAATGATCATCATCGATCATCAAGAAGTGTCAATTACAGTGAGCTAGTATATATAAAAGCTTAGCTTCATGTCTCATAACCACTAGCTTAACTTGAATATTTACAAACAAATTGTAGATCTCCACTAGAAAATTGTCACAAGGGTTTCAATCGAACAAGTCTAAGAATTAACCGACGAAGTAAACGCAAGCGTTTCATACCACTTGTTATACTAAGTCGTTTAATTAGATTTCTCATACGAGTGAGGTAAGGGTTTGTATATACTAATAGATTGGAAAACGGTTTAAGAAACGAGCTTTGTAATAAAATAGTGTTGAAATCATTTTGAAGAAAGAGTTTTGATATTTACTACTAGTATTGAAACCTTTATATATTTAAAGTGACAAATCACAAAAATGATTGTAGAAACAATCATTCGCAAAAATTCGCATTCGAAGACGTGTATAAAATCCAAGGAAATCAGTTCCAAATGCATCAAAGTAGGAATACCCCTGCGACATAGCATAACTCAACATAAGAAATTGGCACGACCTAACACGGCGTGACCTAACACGGCGCGACCTAAGAAGTTAGCGCGCGACAAATGGTGCGGCCTATGGGGAGAGAAAAACCTAACACGGTCGGGTAAAGCATTGGAACGACCTAAGGAGTTAAAGTAGGCCGAGAAGTTGCGACCTAAGGTGGTGGTAAGGCCGAGTGACCTAATTAATCGCGACCTAAGAGGTGGTAAGGTCGAGCGACTTATCAAGGCAATAGAGCGAGCGACTTAACGGTGAGCGACCTAAATGAGGTGAGCATGCGACCTAGGAGGTGCGACCCAAGGGGTATGCGACCGAAGGAGTACGCGCCTAAGATGAACGTGCGACTTAATGGGCCGAACGACCTAAGCATGGAACGACCCATATGGTTGCGAGCCAGGCATGCCGAACGACCTAAGCATGAACGACCTAACGTGTCGCGACCTAAGCATGCGCGACCTAACGCTGCCGAGAGACTTAAGGCCAGGACGACCTATATGCAGGTGCGACTTTTCAATGGCCGAACGACCTAAGCCCAGAAAATGCAAAAACACATGAAAAATTGGGATTTTCACCAATTCAATCCAAACCAAAAGCAAATGCACATGAAAAATAGTTAGAAATTCATACCCAACAATCAAAGATAGTTATAGACAAAGATGTGAGATAAAAATCTCACCTTTTTCACAAAATCAATGAAGGAGAAGCTTGAAAGCAAAGGAAGAAGCAACCACAAGCTTGAATAAATGGCTTCTCTTTGAATTTGGAGTTAGATGTTGGATTTGCAAATGAACAAGAGCTTGGAGTTTCTGTTTCCCATTCTCTTCCTCCATTTTTAATGAAGCTTTTGTTGTTAGGAAATGAAATGAAGTTATGAAGAGAAGAGGGGGTTGAGCTTGAGTTATAATGGGCTAAACCAATCCCAAGGCCCAAAGTGTAAAAGTGACAAAATTTCACTAACTCCAAACATATCAAAGTTTATACTCAAAAAGATTACAAACATCGTTTTGGACCTAATGGAAGTGGTCTCGAGTCCTAGTTCTACCGTATGCAAAAAAGTAACTTTTCGGACTATAATCCGACTAACGATAAAATATTTAAATAAGAATATTTAAATATTCAATCGAAAAATATGCGGGTTGTTACATTACACCTCGAGTCTTCACTTGTTCCACTTGGATTCACGACCTAACGTTTAAATGGAATCGATGTGGTTTTCGGGTTATCCAAATATGGAAACCCGATCCCGATCTCACCGAATCCAAACGCCATTTTAATGTCCAAGTTGTACTTAAGGGTTTTAAACAATTAACTAATATTCAGGATGATATAAACAGATAGATGAATCACATTATCAAAATCGATAATTCATATCAACCATTCATCTCACAAAGCAGCATAACACAACATAGATATCCAAATCATCCAGTATCAACCAATCACCCAATATCAATCATCCAATATCAGTCATCCAATATCAACCAATTATCCATAAGCAGAATTGATTAACTCTAAATTAATTTAATTAACCTTTAATTAAATTAATTACTATCCTTTAATCACTTGGATTATCTTAATCCTGCTTTATTGATTTATTACAAATAAATAAATTAATCATCTCTTAATGATCTTCCTTAATTGATCTTCCTTGATTAATTATCTTTTAATTACACTCAAGTTATTATCCTTAACCATATTCAGTAATTAACCTTTAATTACTCTCATTAATTATAATAATTAATGATCCTTCATTAATTAATTAACTATAATTAATTACATTAATCCTCAATTAATTATAATTAATTAATCATACTTTAATTAATTACTTTTATTAATCAACCTTGATTAATTTCATTAATTATATTAATTAATGATCCTTATTAATTAATTAACCCTTTAATTAATTAAATAATTAACTTATAATTAATCATCTCATTAATCATAAACAGTAATTAATTTGTAATTACTTATCTTAATTAATTAACATCTTAATTAATTATATTTATCCTGATTAATTAATCTAATTAATTAATCTTTAATTACTTCATTAAGTAATTATTAATCAATTAATAAATAATCCTTAATTAACTACATTATTAATTAATTATATTTTTAATTAATTACACTTAGTAATTAATCCCAAATTAATCACATTCCTTAATTACTTAATCACATTAATCAATTAACTAAATTAATTAAGTAATTAACCCTTAATTACTCACATAAGTAATTACCTTCTAATTACTTCAGTTAATAAATCCTGATTATTCTCTTAATTAATTTCTTAACAGATAATTAATTCCATCATTAAAATATCCTTAATACTTAAACTAATTAATTACTCTATAATTAATTAACTAGCTTCAAACAATTATATTAATCAATTTCCTAATTATTAATATCAAGTGATTATCCATAAATCACCTCAACTTTAATTACTTCCCTAAATAATTCCTCTAATTACTTCCATAAGTAATTTCCATTCTTAATTATATTCAAAAATTCACCATTAATTACTTTATTAAGTAATTATACTTAATTAGTCCATAATTAAGTGATTATTTAAAATTAAATAAATAATTAACTAATAATTTAAAAATTAATTAAATAACTAATTAACTTCTTATATTTAAACAAAATTCTTAATTAAGAAAAATAATTAATCTTAATCAATTCTTTACTATTAACAAATTATAATAATTAAATATTCTTAAGTTCATATCAATAATAATTAACCTTAATTATCCTCACAAATTTAATTATTTGAATTAATCAAATCTAAATAACTTAAAGACAAATTATTTATTTGGATTACAAAATTATAACTTGAACTTTATTTGAAAATAAAGCATTTAGAAACAAATTTGAAATCTAAAACACATAAATCATCTGATTTTAAACTTGTTTATTTCAAATAAATTGAAACTTA
Organism: Allium cepa; assembly: GCA_030765085.1. NCBI lineage: Eukaryota > Viridiplantae > Streptophyta > Magnoliopsida > Asparagales > Amaryllidaceae > Allium > Allium cepa. The sequence continues at coordinate 618,578,615 of CM060931.1, forward strand.
ATTTTTAAAAACATTACTTTAAAATTTAACTTAAACTTTGTTTTAATAATTAAATTCAAAACATTCCTTTTAAATTTAAAATTCAAATTTAATTAAGTTAAATTACTTTCAATAAGAAATCATTTAACCAATGTAAATTTAAAATGAATTCAATTAACACCTTTTAAAACTTTGATTAACTTTTTTAAACTTGTTTAAAATTTAAAGCCTCATTTCAATTATTCAAACACAGGCCTACTTTGCTACTTAATTTCATTAACAGGTTTTAAATCAGCAATCTTTATCAACACGGAACTAACTAAAAACAACGACCTAAAATACTCGAGCAAAACACGACATCATCACGGGCCTGCCCCGAGCTAATCCCCAGCACCATCTCTTCGAGTCGTCCCAATGAAAATCACGAGTGCTTCCCGAGTCGACCTCATCTTCCCAACTCCTCTCTCCTACCTGATACGATACTCACGCGTGCACCTTGCACAATGATCCAAACGACGTCGAACCTCCCTCCGGCCATCTCCAAGTCGGTGGCGACCCCACCGTGCCATCCCTCAACCCAGAGCCAAAAATAGGTACGCGAATCAGAATTCGAGCATCTGCTAGAAACTCAGAAACAACCTCGATCGCCAAAATTCCCCCAACGCCGATCACCACGACATTGATGATCCTCGCCGACCACACTACACCTTCGACTCGACTACCCACTACTCTCGCAAGCCACACGATCACTTCCGGCACCATATCCAAGTCGTGAAGTTACAATATTCAAGCCAAACAAAATTATAAGCTTAAACCCTAGTACGATCAATTTAGAACAAATCATACATTAGAAAAATTCTCTTATATTTTTCCCTAAATCAACAACCCATAAACAAGCTTCAACCAAGATTTAACCCTTATTATCACGCCGATCAACGACAATCCACAAAAACCCCTAATTCGACCAAAACCAAAATTCTCAAGAATTACCCAACTAATTTTTTTGAAATGCATGTCTAAATTCATGATTTTTCATCACGATTACGTGTAGGTATTCCAAATTTGAATTTAAAGTAGTTGATGTTTGACCAAAATTTAAGTTTCGTTGTATTATCCTACTTAAACATTATAAATTAATTTAAAATTTACAGAAACTATTTTAAAATCTTCATCAAACGTTAACATACAACTTTTATTCAATCATCAAGATCAAATAAGGATGTTATTGGAGGTTTTGGAATTTTGAAGTGAAATATGGCCCTAAAAGCAGAAAACAGAGTTCATATGAATACAATCTATTTCACACATATATATACAGATCATATAAATTCAATAATATAAATACTGAAAAGATTTTCATGCAATCACCAATAACAGTTCACAGATAATACATGCATGTAGTAACAACCAAATCAAACTGTTTTTAAAAGAAATTTACTCACCAATTTATTTTTGCAGAGCAGGTTTTAGAATTTATTTCCCAGGCTTGAACATTAAATTTGAAAAAGCTTTAAATTGCCTTTGATGCTTGCTCATGAAATGAATTTTTTCATGTTGTAATTGCAGATTGTAAATTTGCAGGTTTGAAGGTTGTAGGTTGATCTGAAGTGTTGAACTGATGATCTTCATTTTGAAATGCAGGTTTTATCTCTGCTTTGCAGATTTGAAGTTGATGTTGCAGATTTGCTTTTCAGGTTTTGATTCAGCATTTAGTTTCTAAATTTTTCAGATTTAAGAAAGATTTTTGATTGAGTTAAGAAAAAGAAACAAAGGAAATAAAAATGTTTGTGAAAACTAATCTTCTTCTTAAAACTTTATTAAAAATTAAAATGAAAACATTGCCACATGTTCTCAAGAATTTACATTTGTCATTCAAGTACTTAATTGTCTTACATGTGTTTTAAGAGGTGTTAATATGTTTACATTTGTACTTAAGCATTTTTAATTAAATTTTTTCTTAATTTATATGTGAATATAACTTACTTAATTTAATTCTCTTAATAAATAAAATTTACATATGTATAAATAAATTTACTTTTAAAAGAAAATATTCTAAAACTAGTTATAGTACAAATAGATCTTTATACCAATATTTTAAAAATCTAAAACATTTATATGTACATTTATAACCATTTCATTTAAATGCTTAAAGAAAACAAAATAAAACTTTAGTTAAATTCTTTCTTAACTACCATATTAAAAATAAATAATTATCTTATATTTTGAATAAAAATGAATTAATCTTTAAATTAAATTTTGAAAAATATTAAGTTTTAAAAAAAAGCTTTAAATTACTATTCATTCATATATAAATTATCAATAGATTTAAATTAAATTTCAAACAATTCCAAATTATAACATATACAAACATACACATCTCTATTATGCTTATCTTCTAGACGTATTGGTTTTTAGAAGGCTAACACTCTACACCGTACAACATCACAGGCCTAATTGCCGTTCTATAGAACTTTCCTTCAAGCTTCCGTGGGACTTTCTTGTCACAGAGAATGCTAGATACTTGTCTCTACTTCATACATCCCGCTCGAATTCGAAAAATAACATCTTCATCAATCTCACCATTACACCGCAACATTGATCCTAGATATTGAAAGGATTACTTTTTAGGAACTATTTGTCTGGCCAGAATAACATCTCCATCCTTTGACCTGACACCGCTGAACTCGCACTTCTTACACTCAGTTTTAGTTCTACTAAGCCTAAATCCCTTGGATTCTAAAGTCTTTCTCCACGACTCTATTTTCCTATCAACCTCAATCCTACTATCATAAATTAGCACAACATCATCATTAAATAGCTTACACCAAGGAATCTCCCCTTGTATACTCTTTGTAAACTCATCCATCACTAGGGAAAAATGTAGGGGCTCAAAGCCGACCCTTGATGTAATCCTATGTTAATGGGGAAGCCGCTGGTTACACCATCGCATGCTCTAACACTAGTCACAACATCATCTTATATATCCTTGATAAGGGTAATGTACTTTGTTGGGACTCTCTTCTTTTCAAGATCCACCACATCACCTTTCGTGGAACTTTGTCATAAGCATTCTCCAAATCGATAAAAACCATGTGTAAGTTCTTCTTTTGCTCCTTAAACCTCTCCATAAGTTGTCTTATTAAGAAAATAGCCTCCATGGTGGACCTCCCAGACATGAAACCAAATTATTTTTCTGAAACGCTTTTCAATGTATGATCCATAAGCTTAATTCATCTATAGTTTATGCAACTTTGTATATCTCCTTTATTCTTAAAAATTGGAACTAATATGCTTCTCCTCCATTCATCTGGCATCTTGTTTGATTTGAAAATATTATTGAACAACTTAGTTAGCCAGGCTATCCCTGCATCTCGAAGGCATCTCCACACCTCAATGGGGATGCCATCAGGTCCCAATGCCTTGCCTACTTTCATCCGTTTTAGCGCCTCTTTTACCTCGGATTCTTGAATTCTCCGAACAAAATGCTTACTGTTGTCATCAAAAGAGTCGTATATCTCGACCAAAGTGCTATCACCTTCTTCATTGAATAGCTGATCGAAGTAATCTCTCCATCTACTTCTTATGTCATCGTCCTTCACCAAAAGTCTATTATTATCATCTTTAATGCATTTAACTTGATTAAAGTCTCTTGTCTTCCTCTCACGGAGCTTAGCTGTCCTATAGACGTCTTTTTCACCCTCCCTCATACTTAGCTTATGATACAGGTCTTCAAATGCCCAACCCCTTGCTTCACTCACCGCTCTCTTTGTGTTCTTCTTTACAACTTTGTACCTTTGCATGTTGTCCTTACTCATGTGATTATGCAAGCACTTATAGCATTCCTTCTTCTCTTTGATAGCCTTTTGCACATCACTATTCAACCACCATTAATCTTTAGGATCACTTTTTATTTCCTTTCATTACCCCAAACACCTCAGTAGACACTTTCCAAATGCGCGTTACCATCTCATCCCACATGTGATTTACTTCTCCTTTCAAATTCCATGCCCCTTATCCCATCACCCTATCCTTAAACACCCGTGAAGTGAAGCATCCCTTGAGCTTCCACCATTTCGTCCAACTAATCTTGGCTCCTCTATCCCGTCGAACACATGTCCGAAGATGAAACTCGGATATCAAAAGCTGATGTTGTGAGACAACACATTCTTTAGGTATGACTTTGCAATCTACAGAAGCTCGTTTGCCATCTCTTCTAGTTAAGACAAAATCAATCTGACAACAGTGTTGACCACTACTAAAAGTAACTAAGTGTGACTGTCTCTTTCTAAAGAAGGTATTAGCTATCATGAGGTCATAAGCAATAGCGAAACTCGGTATTTCTTCTCCTTCTTGGTTCCTATCGCCATATCCAAAACCACCATGCACTCTCTCAAACCCACCACTAGCCATACCAACATGCCCGTTGAAATCTCCTCATATGAAAAGTTTTTTGCTACTGGGCACATCTCTAACCATAACATCCAACTCTTCCTAGAAATTCCTCTTAATGACTTCGCTTAGACCTTGCAGGGCGTAGGCACTAATGACATTCAGAATCATATTGCGCACTACCAGCTTTATTAGGATGATCTTGTCCCCTTGTCTCTTAACATCGACAACTCTATTTCTAAGGTTCTTGTCAATTAAGATGCCTACCCCATTCTTGTTACGCCCTTTTCCCATATACCATAACTTGAAGCCTGTATTCTCCACCTCCTTCGCCTTTTGGCCCGTCCATTTGGTCTCCTGAACGCATAAGATATTTACACGTCTCCTAGTCATAGTATTAACTATCTTTCTTAGCTTTCCTGTTAATGATTCTACATTCCAACTACCTAACCGAATCCTACTATCATCGACTAGCTTCCTTGCCCCTCGCACCCGTCGAGTAAAGTGCGAAGACCCTTGCTTATTTATCACTACACCGGGACATCGATGCAGTGTGCCACTAAGGGAGTGACGATCCATCCCTTACTTATTTATCACCATATCCGAGCCTCGATGTGGCGCGCCACTAAGGAAGTGACGACCCAGCCCTTGCTCACTTTTCGCTATACCTGAGCCTTGATATGACACGTCGCTAAGAGGGTTACGCCCCAACGAAATATAATTTGTTTCCATTTCCATAAGAGAGGATGTGGTTTTTATGTTGGCTCACCAAGCCTATCACAACCCTCCGTCTTTATCCTGGCCTCGGACTGGCTGCATAGAAAACTACACAGGCGGAGTTAGAATTTATTAAATAATCAAAAAACTTAATTGGTCCTATTAAATTAATAACCCAGTATTAATACTTCTTCAACCTCCCTAATTACCCTCCTAAACATGCACATGATCACCGCTACCTCACTCGTGCATACATGCTCAATTACAGCTAATACTTGACGAAATTGCAAACCACCACCATCAACGAGCTTCTCTTCTCCTCCACTCTGCATTCCCCACCCCAACAAGATGCGACCTTTAGCCGCGATTCACATCACTAAGCCCCACCCTCCAAATCTTCCACCACACCCTCACCTTGCCACCACGAGAACACAAATCCCTGTTTCACCAATCTTCGCATGAACCTTTGACTAGGTGGAGCCTAAGTTCGGCCATTGAAGGTCGACCATCCCCAAACGTAACTGCATCCAACTAAACTTGTATAAATTTATAGTTCACACTCAAATAAGCACAATAAATCCGGTATGTTGATTTTTTAGTTAAGTGGATTATTTGATTTTTATTTTAAAAGATAGTGGCTTTAATTTTCTTTTATATGGAAAATAAAAAAAAAGTAAAGAGGGGAAGAAGTAAACTAAAAGGCAAAAAAAGAAATGAAAAAAAGTAAGAGGGTGGAGTTTAGTTTATTTACTAATTCCTGTTACTGCGCTACACAACATTTCGTTTGCATACAAACCACGAATGACAGAACAAAAATACGACCGTGCATGAAAATGCGATACGATCCCAAAACATCATCAAAATAAGCTGGTTAACTTATTCTAAGAGATTTGCTAAAAGTTGCGTCAAATGACAATTTAAATATTTGGCAAATTAAAAATTATGAAACAAATCCTATATATTGAAATAAATTTACATCATTAAAAATCAAGTCATTTTGTTAAAAATAATCTTTTTATATTAATTATTATATTTGAATAGGATTTGAAATTAAATTAAGTATTCACATTTGAAACGTTAAAAATTCTTGGTCTTTACATTCTTTTCCCTTAAAAGAATTTCATTCTCGAAATTCCCAAAGGAAGAAAATGTATCCAAACCCTTAACCTTTAAAAACCAATTAAATAAAATAAGTTACTAGTCCTTTAAAATCCCATATGTTATGTAAAATTTCGGCATCACCGCCTTTGCACGGCTCGATTGAAAAAACTGCAAATCATCACAACCAACCCAAATCAAAAAAGAAAACAAAAGTCCAAAATTGGCATCCCATATTTGGGGTATAAAATCATCAACAATAATATATACTTATGATATACCTTATAGAGTGTGTACGACACATATCAAACACACCCGTTAAGCAACAAACACATACCAATTGTCGAGCATTCAAACCCTACCCCATGAAACCAAAAGAAACATGCAAGCTTTTGCTCCCATGTACCTATATCTTACTTAAAAATGCAATCACACCATATAACTTGCATTTCTAATGAAAGAAGCACATGGTTTATTCAAGTCCGTATGATGTACCTATGTCATTCGAATGTAATATCAAATCTGATCACTTGCTCAATCACATAAACTTCACTTTTGAACTAGTATAGCTCACTTGACTTTCCTAGTGCAGACTCCGAACAGGTTCCTTGATTAGAAACCTCTTTTTTTCTTACATATCCATATACTATGATAGAAAACTTTAGAATCATATCAATAATCTATATCAAGTGTTTGTCGTCAAGGTTCAAGTGAAAAATCCTTGTTCGGATTGGTGTAAGTCAGCTCGAAATCATGTAGTCGAATGTGGATCAAGAACAGTTATGCGAATAAAATGATCTATGTACAACTTATGTATTTATTCCATTAGTTTCTTAACTACACCAATTTCTTTTCATTTTAAATCACATTCATTTTTACTTATATTATATTTCTTTTAATACTAAAATCATTTATGAACCATTTCATAAAACCATTACTTAAGTTCATTAACAGTCAAGACTTAAAGTTCATATTTAATACTCCACTATATCTTAAGAGTATATACAAAATATCAAATTTGTTCTACCTAACTAGTATTTTCAAAAAAAATAAAACTTATTTAAATTCTTAATATCTTTTCAAATTTAAAAGTTGCAAAACGTTATTTTCTTATATTTTCACAAAACATTTAGCTTCAATTTCTCAACCAATTCGAAAGTTTTCGACTGTCCAGAATCTACTAAAATTCCATTTCATTCCAGCAGGAGAAAACTACCAAACAACATATCATAATAAAATGCACAAACCAAATTACCCCAATGCAAAGGATATATGCATCCATAAAATAACTTGACTGTAAACTTCAAAATTAAATATTCAGATTTTATTTCAAATCAATTTTAAATAATAATAAACATATCTCCTTTTGTATATCAAATCATACTTTTCAGATCAAATCAAAATATGTTTTACCAAAACAACTCTATAGCAAATTACTGTCATAGCATTCCCAACTTAGAAACTCGAAAACGAATGTCGATGATGGTGCAGTCATCACTAGAATTACTTTCCAATGGTAGAAGTGAGTTCAGTGCTTCCTATCTCTTTTAAAATATTTCTATACACAAATACATTGAAATAATACTATTATTATTTTCTCTAAACTTTGAAAAAATCAATTTCCAGGAACACAAGGATTTAAGTTCTCAAATTCTCAACTTAAATCTTTTTTTAATTATCAAACTCAATTTTATAAACCAAATTTGTAAAATCATTCATAAATGTATATCTTTGTTTAAATTATAGTAAACAACCTTTATTAAAATTAATTTTTAACCCAACATTATCCCCAAACGTCTTATAGTTAAATTGTGAAATTTAATTTATAAAGTGCTCATATTTAAATTAGTCAAACAATAAATGCTCATAAATGGTTGAGCACAACTAATCAAACAACAAATGATAAAAAATGGATATTATAATTTCCTAACAAATAGACACATCATAAATAACTATATCTGTTTCTAAAAATTATTCTTTTATATATAAAATATAAAATCTAGGTAAAATCATTTAATTTACTTATTTTAAAAAAAATGTGTTAGTTTTCCTTGTTCAAGTGTTTAGAAACCCCTATCAATACAGTTGTTCCTTCTGTATCAACCAAAATTCATAAACTACTCAACATGTCAATCAACACAACATAAAATATTTTTATAGCACTAAAAACATGCACTCTTATATATATACACACTCAACTCATTCAAGGGTATTACTAACACTAACTCTAATGTGCCTTCCTCACCAAAGCCTAGGTGTTCGCTCAACCTACGCTTTGATACCATGCTGTAACGACCAGCCTTTTGGACCCTCAAAGTCGACACTAATACAACCACGTATTCACATGCCGAGCATCTAAATGTCAGAAAGATAGATTGTTAGGATAAATGAAAGAAAGGACAAAATAGAAGCTCATATTGTTACAAATAATATATAATATACAACAGGTCTTTACAAAAGAAGACTGTAATATCCATAAATCAATTAGAGTAAACTAACGGATCATCAACTTGGTCAGTTATAACATGTCCTCACAAATGTTAATAAATAAAAAATAACAAATGAAACAGAAATAAAAACATATGTAATTACATCGTGGAGGCATCCAGCTCGTCTCCTGTACTACAAAGCATCCAAACTAAATCTTGAAATATGCTTGGGCTGACCTGAGCATTATAAGGAAATAACGTCCGGATCATTTTGGTAAACCAGTGTGAGAAACATAAATCATCTATATAATGTTATAAAACCTTTTAAAAGTAAACGTATCTCGTAAGACCACACTGCACATAAACATGGATGGGTTATGACAACCAAACCATTTCTATAAGAAGTCCAACTAAATTATAATAACACTTATGGTTTAAAATAAATATACAACATAGCTAAAATGCTTGCATCTTACATACCAACATAGCTAGGCACAACTAAGTCTCTAAGGCACTTAATAGAGGATGGATTCCAATAATGATAAAGTAAGGGACAACCTTGGACGCATCACATCTCTAGGAAAAATGTAAGGAAGCTATAAAATATTTACCCCTTTACCAACATAGAACTGGCTTACCCCATCCTAGATAGTACCGAATATGGTCACCACCCTGGCTGCCAATAGCTTTATCTCCCAACAAACTGTTGTTGAATCATAAGTTTTGATTCATGACAAAGAGCTTAATTAAATCAGTGAATTAAGACTATATAGACAAGTGACAAAAAGAGAAAGAAATATGTTGTTAAAACTACAAAGGAGACAAGGCTACAAAACTTAGTATAGTATGTTAATTTGTCGAAGCTTTTAGTCTTAGAATTGTTAAAATCTACCCTCATGTAGTTCACTCAAACCAAAGTTGTTTTAAGCCTTAAATGTTTTAACATATATTAGAACTATGCACTACTGTCAGGTCAGTCGACTGACCAAATATGGCCAGTCGACTGATTCTTCCCAGGTGCACAGAAACTCCCTGTTTTGCACCAACTTTGAAACATTCAGTTGACTGGTCATTTTGGGTCAGTCGACTGAATTCTGTCAACAGCTTTTTCTGAATAGACTCTTCCATTTGCCAAGAGTTATGATCCAAATTGAAGAGGTATGGATGCTTCCTTTGATCAGAACTTTCATGAATGGTTGCAACTATCTATCTACTATATAAACACATAAGATTCACTTCACAAATCACCGAATTTCTTTTTATTTTCTGATCATACTCTCTACTATCTCTGCATTCTGAAAAGCAATTACAACTTTCATATATTGCTTAAATCTCTGAATCAATGAACTTATTCTTTGATTCAAAGCAATATTCTCCTTTCTAAATCTTTACACACACATATATACTTGAGGAAAAGATTATAGGAAGGTTGTACTATCAAAGACAAATTAGTGTTATCAAGAACACAAAGTGTCAAAGCAATTTAATTGAAACTGTTGAAGTCCTGTTCGGTTGTTCAGGCGGGTAAAGTCCTCTTTCGGTTGTTAGAGGTAGAAAAATCTTGATCGGTTGCTCAAATGTTGTATACCTATTCCTTAGGGTTTAGTGAGGGGTTATTGTGAGAAATTCCAAAGGGAAGTCTGGGACTGGACGTAGAATGGGAAGTTCGAATCAGTATAAAAACTCATGGTGTGCTTTTTCTGATTTACTACTATTATCTGCTTCCACATTTATATTATAATATGTTCCATATTACACGATCCTAAGTGATAACTAGACTCATAGTAGTCAATTTCATTAGGTAAATACTGCAAAATACATAATTCAATCGACTGAAATTTTCGACCAGTCGACTGAATCTGAATACTAAGTGTTTTCAGAACATATTCAGTCGAATGAAAGAAAATAGCCAGTCGACTGAATCATAAAACAGAAAGCATTCTTTCGATATTAAGTCGACTTACATAATATGGCCAGTCGATTGAATCTGAAACAGAGAGTTTCGAGATACTGGTTCAGTCGACTGACCATATTCGATCAGTCGACTAAATGACAACCTGAGCTTCTTTTACACCTTTTTACCTACCTTTTTAACCCACCAACCCTCTATATCCTCTTTCACTTTTTACCTTTACCTTCTAACTTTAGAATTCTAGAACCCTAGCTCTAAAATATTTTCAAAATCCTCTACTACATTACTTTTTTTTAAATGGCTCCTAGTCAACCCAAGAAATCTAGACATGCCCTCTCTTCCTCCTTTAAGCCGATTGATTCTCAGATTGCTCAATGGCTCTATGATGCTAGTCCAAAAGTGGAATAAAATGAAAGAAGCATGATTTTTTAAAGGTTCTTTGGTTGTGTTTTCTGATTTCGCTCCATATAGAATTCAAGAGTTAGCAAGGAGAAGCCATCTAGAGTCACTCCTAGATCACAATCAGAATAATATCAATATAAATCACAACTTGGTAAAACTTTTCGATGTTAATTTGAATTTAGGCCATCAAAACCCACGTAATCGTGATAATTGCGTTTGGAGTTTGGTATGTGGTCGACAAGTACTTCTTTCTTTATATAGAATTGGTCATATTCTTCATACTTCAACGAATGGTATTCTTTTAGAAGAATTACATGTACCCATAGGTGAGCGAGACGAAGTAAGTCATCGGTTCTTAGAAGATGACATGACCGAACTTAAGCCTATCACATTATGACCTACAGCTAGAATTATACATCGAGCTTTAATGCACACAGTTCTTCCCCGTACTGGCTCTTATGAGCTTGTCTATCCAAACAACTTTAAGGCATTGTGTGCTATTTGAGGAGAAGTCCAAATAAATTAGCCGAAACTTATTCTAGAAGATTTCTTATCATTTAACCAAGGTCGTATGAACATTATTTATTATGGAGAATATATTATGCGGCTACTAATGAAACTCCAAGTTTCGATTTCGAAATCCGATACTTCTATTCCCAAACCCTAAATAGCCGCACAATAAGCCTTATGAAATTGCCACCTAGACTTCTAACTATCATGACTTTTCAAGAACTGCAATCTCGACCTCGTCAACAAACTTCTACTCCATAGCAACAAAAATCAAGAGATGACATTCGAACACCAACACCATCCCAAAGCACTCGGGAATCTATTGATTTAATTGTAAAAAATCAAGTCATTTTGGATTCTAACATTAAAAATCTCGATAAGAAAATTGACAAAAAATTTGACAAGATTAAGAGTTTCTTTGGTATTTTATGGGATGCGATATCTTGTTCCTCTTCCACCACTATGGAGACTTCTCAACGTTGTCCAGGCAAACGCCCAGCTCCTTGCTTTACATGGTCAACATTAGAAGAACACACAAAGTTTCGATACAAGCGACAATGGGGGTGACAGACAATTTATGGGATATTCCTCCAGAGGCAAAGTGCAAAGCAAGTGGAACAAGAAGAAGAGACAGAGTTTAACTTTGATTGATGTTATTATCTCTTGGTAGTAGTAAGTTATCTATTTGTTCCAAACATTCTATTTATGAGTTTGTATTAGTAACATTTTCAAATCTATGTTTTTTCTGTGATTGCAATTTTTAGTTAGTTCAATGATTAAATTATTATTATTCCCTTTTTGTCGATGACAAAGAAGGAGAAATTTGTATGACTAACCATTTCTTGCAAGGGTTAAATATGTCGCCACATATTCAGGGGGATATGTATATAACTCCCATTATATATTTCTCAAAATATAGTATCATCTATAACAGGTTGTCATCAATCAAAAAGGGAGAGAATGTTGAATCATAAGTTTTGATTCATGACAAAGAGCTTAATCAAATCAGTGAATGAAGACTATATGGACAAGTGGCAAAAAGAGAAAGAAATATTTAAAACTACAAAGGAGACAAGGCTACAAAACTGAGTATAGTATGTTAATTTGTTGAAGTTTTTAGTCTTAGAATTGTTAAAATCTATCCTCAAGTAGTTCACTCAAACCAAAATTGTTTTAAGTTTTAAACGTTTTAACATATATGAGAACTGTGCACTGACTGTCAGGTCAGTCGACTGACCAAATATGGCCAGTCGACTGAATCTGCCCAGGTGCACAAAAACACCTTGTTTTGCACCAACTTTGAACATTCAGTTGACTGGTCGTTTTGGGTCAGTCGTCTGAATTCTGTCAACAGCTATTTTTCTGAATAGACACTTCCATTTGCCAAGAGATACGATCCAAATTGAAGAGGTATGGATGCTTCCTTTGATCAGAATTCTTCGTGAATGGTTGCAACTATTTATCTACTATATAAACACATAAGATTCACTTCACAAATCACCGAATTTCTTTTCATTTTCTGATCATACTCTCAACTATCTCTGCATTCTAAAAAGCAATCACAACTTCCATATATTGCTTAAATCTCTGAATCAATTAACTTATTCTTCGATTCAAAGCAATATTCTCCTTTCTAAATCTTTACACACACATACATACTTGAGGAAAAGATTATATGAAGGTTGTACTATCAAAGACAAATCAGTGTTATTAAGAAAAAAGTGTCAAAGCAATTTTATTGAAATTGTTGAAGTCCTAATCGGTTGTTAAGGCTAGTAAAGTCCTCTTTCGGTTGTTAGAGGCGGAAAAATCCTGATCGGTGGCTCAGGTGTTGTATATCTATTCCTCCGGGTTAAGTGAAGGGTTATTATGAGAAATTCCAAAGGAAAGTCTGGGACTGGACGTAGAACGGGAAGTTCGAACCAGTATAAAAACTCCTGGTGTGCTTTTTCTAACTTACTTTACTATTATTATCTGTTTCCGCATTTAGATTATAATACGTTCCATATTACACAATCCTAGGTGATAACTAGCCTCACAGTAGTCACTTTCAACTGTGACGACCCAGAATTTTCAATGTTTGAAATTGAAATATTTAATTGATTTAAAATATCTGAATTGTTAATTTAACTTGAATTTCAAGTATCGCCTTTTATTTGGCAATTTAATAATATGAAATTGGATGAAATGTTGTATCTTCAGTTTTTGAGCTTGTTATAAATGATTTCAAGGTTTGTAAAATATTAATAATATTGAAGATAATGGAAGCTTTAGAATTGAATTTGAAAGTGAATTGTTCAGTTTTGAAATTATATAGTTTAAACCGATATTTAAAAATAGCCTTCAGAGGCACAGTCTCATAATTCAACGAAACCAGTTCCATTGGATCTGTAATATTGTATTATTATCGGATTTCAATTGTCATAGTGTTTGGAGTGATCGTTTAACCGCACGATAAGCGTTGAAAATTATTTGAAATTTAATTTAATAACTGGTTCCAAAAAGCTATCTTCTCCATACAATCAAATTTGGCCTCGGAACCTTTTCCATTGCGTTTGGAATAGGGATATAACATTATAGGCGGCACGCACCAATAGGAGGTCGAGATTTTGAGTTTCTAATTGTGGCAGTTTGAATTTAAATTATTTAAATGAGATTATTGCATTAAATTTTTGTGACAGGACCCTGCATAAACACGCATTAAAAATTCTAGCATGCGTCGTTCATGGTTTAACACGTGTTCGAGAAAAAAAAAGAAATTTTTTATATGCATATTTAAAGGTTTTATTAACAGCCAAGTTTATATTCTCTTCTTCTCGTTCAGATGTATTCAAAAGGAAAAAAATACAATGGTCGAGCATCTCAAAATCTATGGCCACGGTTTCAATTTCAACTCCTGTTCAATTGAGTTCCTTCCTTCATTTTTTTAATTGATTCATGAATTCAGTTCAGATATCACGAGTCGATATTGCGATTGAGGGGGAAGGAGTTGCTTGCCTCCTATTTTCGTTTGAAGTTAATGTGGTGGCAACGTTCAATTGGAAGGCCGATGGGTTGCTGCGATTCGCTACGGGGGTTAGGGCTTCGGAATGCAGTGGTGTAGTTGAGGCCGTAGCCGAATGCTTCTATTCGAGCTCGCAAGGGCTTGGGAATATTGGCCGAAGTCAAGGAAGTTGTCACGGCAACATCTGGAATCTCGCGATGCGATGTGGGGAATCGTTCTTTAGGTTTCAGCGGTGTATCTACATGTGCGTGGTATAGGGTCTCGCGATGATCGAGGCCGAGCTTGGGTTCGCCAATGAAAATTTTCAGCCAGTAAGGTATATTGTTTATGGATTTTTAATATTGTGCATGAAAATGGAAGTCATTTTACAGTAAACGGGCTACTGTTAATCAAAAAAAGGAAAAATATAAAAATAAATTTTATTTTTTATTTTTTACAGTAACAGATGTGAAGAAATTTTGTTTTCATTTAATATGCAAGTTTGAAAAGAATTTTTATTTTATATATATATATATATATGTAAAATGTGTACATTACAACTTCATATTGTTTAAGAAAATTTTACATTAAAGTTGGGTTAAATTTATTTGTTTAATAGTATTTGTTTTTAAATTGGTGAAGGTTTATATAAGATTGAATTTTAAAATTTGTAATTTATTTTTGTATAGTGTATATGTAATTTAAAATTTAAAACTATTAGTTTAAAATAAATCACTGGTTAATTTAATCTATTAAATGGAAATTAATTTTTCGGTTAGGGAGATTAATAGTTTAATTAAATAATTAGTTAATTAAATTTATTTAAATGGCGATTGATTATTTGTTTAGATCAAATGTTTTATTTAAAAAAATAAATAGACTTTTGGTGTAAATCTAAATTATTATCTAAAATTAAATAAATAACTAATGATTAATTATTTGATTAATTCAAAATATTAATCAACTAAATAAAATTGTTTATACAATGTCTAATACAATGAAGAGAACAAGTCGGGATGGAAATGAGTTGCATGAGTTAACGAAAGGTGAGATCTTCTCACTCAAATTCAAATAATCGGCGTTTCAGTTATTGGTTTACTGTTGGATGTGGTTGTATATATAGTAGTATATATACATATTTGGAGTGATTGATTTCCTGCATTATATAGCGGATGAGATTCTATGCTCCGCATAATAGCGGATGATATTATTTATCCTATATACCACGATATTCCACCTCGAAGTGGAATTGGTATTTAGTTGTTGACCTAACATCCATGGATGTAGGAAAACAGGTTGGAGGGATCCAACTGGATTCCTCAAATATTTGAATTTATTTCAATGTTGTGTATTGATTTATTTATAATCTGTGTATGATTATATTTGTGATTGAAATCGTTGAAGGCTATGATTTTGCCGAATATATTATTGGTATCATAGGATACTAGAAATATAAAATTGGATTTTTGGAAAATTTGATTTGATATTGGTAATAAATTTGGAAATCAATTTGGAAATTGATTTGGTGTTTAAAAAAATAAATCTTTGGAAAATCGATTTTAAAATTCGATTTGGTGTTGAAAATAAATTTGGAAATCAATTTGGAAATTGATTTGGTGTTTAAATAAATAAATCTTTGGGAAATCGATTTGAAAATTTGATTTGGTGTTTGGAAACAAATTTGGGAATCAATTTGGAACTTGTGGTGATGAAATAATTTAGAAATAAATTTGGAATTTGATCTAGAGTTTGACATAATTTAGAAATCAATTTGGAATTTGATTGGGTGTTTGAAAGTGAATATTTGGAAATCGATTTGAAAATTGTATATCAGTAGATATTTGGAAAGTTAAATTCACAATGGGAATTTATACAGGAAAGAGAAATTTGTTTTAAAAATAAATATTGGTTTATTTTTAAATTGTGGAAAGAAATTTTCGGATTTGGAATGTGAATTGAAATAAATCAAGAAAGATTTACTAATTGATTTAAATGGACCATTTTGAAATGGAAAGATTATTCTTCCTTGGAAAGCCGAGTACGATTTCAAAGTAGCTTAGAAATATAAATTGAAAATTTTTAAGGATGGTTTTAGAAAGGATACTTTGGAGAAATTATTTTCTTATGTTGTTTTCAAATCTTTAAAGTAAAGATTTATTTAATTAATAAAAGAACGGATTATTTTAAAGATTAAATTGATATTTGTTTTAGAAAATGGTTATTTAAATAGTTATACCCTATCTACAAATTTTACTTTAAAATTAACTTGGACTTGAAGTTTTATATAAGATATTGGTATAATGTTTTCATAGCTAATATTTAAATAAGTGTTTAGAAATAGTTTTATTTTAAATATTTCCAAGTATATATGTTTGGATAAGTAATTTGAATTATTTTAAAGTATTTGAAATCGGCAAATTTTCAGTGGAAATAAATAAATATTTGGAAATTTATTACACGTAAGGAAAGTGATTTGAAATTTATTTTCAAAGGGTTAAAGTGTGAAGATATATCTTGCGACGATATTTTGTAAGTAAATAATTAGAAGAAAATTATTTAAAATCTTAGTGTCTATTGTGAATATTGATTGATAGCTAAATAACCGACTATAAATATTGGCCTATAAATGGCATTTGAATTTCGATGCGACCGGGGGTCGGATTCCAAATGGATATTCGAAAACCACATCGAATCTTTATGATGGGTCTTTTGGTTTAAAAGATCAAACTGGAAATTTGTCGTGATTTAGTTGAAATTTGAATGTAATACTTATTTTTAAAACAAGCGCTAGTTAATCGGAATAGCTGGGAGAGTACTTTGTGTCATAAAACCCATTCCGAATAATGATACGATGAAATGGGATTGCATTTGAAGATGGTGTTGAAGATTGGGTTTTTTCGAAAGTGAAAGGATTACCTGTCGAATTTCTCTGCACTGAGTTGCTCCGGTATGAAGATTTTATCACCTTTTGTGATGGGAATACGGACGTGATTGGTGAATATTTGGATTTGCAAGGGCTTCTTTGAAGTGTCTTCGGTTCCATTCGAACTCGGGATGGACTTGTATGGATGTGTGTCTGACATTACACTTTGAGATGTAAAGCTGTTTTCTATCAAATACATTTCTGTTGGTGGCGGAGAATTTATCCTCTTAGCTTAACACCCTTCTTTGAGACGTACGAGCTCAGAGGTTATGTAGTTGATGGTTACTAGTGATACACTCCCAATTTGGTAATGTGGCATACGAAGTGCTGCCGATCATTTGTTGATCGAAGCATGGCCTTTGTGAAAGGCGTAGCTTTGTGGACGAGGCTTCGTCAAACCTCACAACCCGAAAATGGTCGAAACTGGAAGGATGCAACAAGGTTATTGGGGATAGCGCCCTTTAGGGTATGTCCATTCCCTTCTGGAAAAGGGTGGTATCGCGGTATGGAGCCCAGATATTTAAGCTATGTGGTTGCTGAAAATTTATTACTTTCTTGTTGTTGGTGTTAAGGATCCTTGGATAAAGGTCGGTAACGACCATGGAATGGCATACTTGTGTCAGTTGTTACCTAGTTACAGATGTAACCCAACCTTATGTTGGCAGAGATCCGGTTAGGTTCTCGGGGCATCCCTTCAGAGGCGTACCCATGTGGCATAGGAAGTTTCTTAACCTGACCATTTGTTGGAAATCCAAACAAACAATACGCACCCTATATGGTTTTAGTTGTATAACCTACAATGAAATGTGGCGGGAACCTGCTATTGAACATGGTAGCCATAGTAGGCTGTAACATCCCTGAATTTTAGCCAAGATAATTTGATAATTAATTAATTTTTGAATTAAATTGTGAAATTATTTGTGAATTAATTAGAAACTTCTAGAATAAATAAATAAAACTATTTGATTATAAATAGAATTTTGGCTTGAAATTTAAAGATAAGTATTTTTTAATAAAATTGGATTTAATAATAAATGTATTAGAAATAAATTGGATTTGAAAATTTTATAAGAATTTGTTTCTAATTATTTAAATATGCATTTTGATTTGAAAATGATGTTTTGAATTTGATTATAAATTTTTCAAAGGCCAATTAAGAATAAATTTTTTATTCATGTGTAATAATATTGCAAAACCATCTTTTGTTTTAAAAGATTATATAAATGATTAATAAAGAGATGTATTTATTTAAATAAGAAATATAATATAAAGTTATATTTAAAATACTATTTGTAGTATTTAACATATAGTAAAAGTTTGAATGTTGTTTAAAAGCTAAAATTTTATAATATGCATATATGTGATTATTTATAAAAGTATAATTTGTTTTAAAATTCAATTTTTTTTCTTAAGATTTTATAAAGGAAAATGTATTCATTTAATTATAGAAATTGTATAGATAAAAACATAAACATTTAAAAAAAAAGCATATGTTGAGATATGAGAATATAAATGCATAAAGGTGTTAAAACATAAACTATAAATTAATTTAAACAAAAGGGGTAAACATAATTTTTATAATTTTTAACAAGCCTAAGCATTTTTATAAAGTAATTGACAAGTGTTAGCCTAAGTTAAACAAGTGGCATTAATCTCTTCTTGAAATAAATTAAAATTTTATAAACTATATTCATCTTTTTCTTATATTTTCAACACGAAAGAAAAACTGAAATCAGAAAAAAAATTCATCTCAATACTAAAATAAAAAAAGATCAAATTCACTGCAAATTTGTTTCAACCTGAGATCAAAAACCTGGAAACAAAATTTGGTTGCAAATGTAAATCAAAAGGCATTCAAGTTCAGTTCAAAGCAAAACAAAAATAAGCTTCAGGATTCATAGCAACATAAACCTGTAATCAAGCAGAGAAGTTCAAGAACAATAAATCAAACAATGCAGATTTGAAAACAGAAGATCAAGCTTCTGATCTTAAACAACAGCATCAAAAACAAAATAAGATCAAGTTCAAGCAAAATAGGATCAGGCGGGCAAACCTTTAAACTCTCATATATTCTTGAAGTTGTTGTATGTTTGTGATTGTGCATGCATGACTGTGTGAATATTTGATTTTATTGGTCTGTGCATATCTGGAAAACTAGAAGCAATCTGCCTCTGTTCTTAGTTACAGGCACAAGTAAATTTCGAAAATTCAAATCTCTCAAAAGAGTCAGTATTAACCATTGACATTTAAATAAAAGTTGTTTGTTTAAGTATAAAGATGATTATTAAAGTAGTTTTAGAATTTTAAATTCTGCAAATGATTTTTAAAATGAAATAATACAGCGAAAACTTAAAATTATGGCAAATTTGAGTATCACAATTTCGAATTTCATTAACATCATCCAAATCCAATTCGAAAATAATGATTTTTAAAACAAAGATCAGAATTTTTAGTTTTGAATTAAGGTGGCATTTGCGAAGTGAACGAAAAATGGTTTTGGGGAAGATTCTGGTGATCGGCGAATGTTTGGGGGTCGGGTTTGCTTCCAGGGGTGCTGGAAGGATTGTCGAACTCGAGAAAAATGCGAGTTGATTTTTTAATTCATCGTGGAAGTTGGATGAAGTTGATTTGGGATTTAACCCCAGTTTTAATGGAAGCGTGAAAACTGTTCACCGTGACTTCGTCATAGCATCGAACTGCACCAAAGGGGGTGGAATAGAAGGGGGAAGCAAGGCGACGGTTCAGGCGAGTGGACGTGATCTCTAGTGTCGGAGAGAGGTAATGCGCGGCATTTTTTGATGATTGATTTGGGTCCAGTGTTTCAATCGAATGGTCAAAATTCGAATCTTGGCCGAAATTGTACTTCTGAGTGTTCGTGATGCCTACGGGTGTCATCGATGATGGGTTGGTGATCTTGACGTCGGTCAGAGGCGATCGAGTTGATTGTGCATGTTAACAAGTTTACATGCGTGTCTGATGGTGTTTGGGAGATTGAAAGAAACATGAATCTCGGGTTCAAGCACGTGGGAATTGTCGAAAAACTCGAAGCAGTTAAAGTTTTGGTGAGGCTCGAAGTTTTACTCGGTGAAACTAAGGGATTGGCCCGGGTTTGAGAACTTTGTGCAAAAACAGATTTTGAGTTTAAAATTTTAATCAAGTTTTAGAAAGTTTAATTGAGTTTTAATGAATTTTGTAAACAAATTCTCTTATACAATTCATGTTTGTTTTTGTATCAATTAAAGGTTTTAAATATAATTTTTTTTTAAATTTATTTAGTTTAATAAGTGTTTTAAATATATTTAAAAATAACCTTTAATATTTAAAGAAATAAATTTAAGATGAAGGGATTGCCTTTTGATTTGATTAAAGTCTTAAGTGATTACTTGATTTAAGATAATTATTTAATGTAAGAAATTGTAAGGGTAATTACTTAATCAAAGATTGATTAAAGTTAATTAATTTCATAATTAAGAATAAATTAATTAATTAGAAGATTAATTAATATATAAGTAATTAGAAGTAATTAATTACTTAAAGATAATTACTTAGTTAAAAGTAATTAATTAATGGTTGAAGTTAATTAAGTAATTTAGGATAATTACCTATTATAATTAATTAAGCTTAATTAATTAAATGGTAATTAAATTAAGGGTTAATTAATTGATTAATTAATTAAGAATAATTAATTAAGGTTAATTAATTAATTAAGATTAATTCTTTAATAATTAAAGGTTAATTAATTCATTAATTAAGGTTAATTAATAATAATTAAAGGATGATTAATTAACGTAAATTGTGATTAATTAATGTTAATCAACTACGATTAGTGATTTATCTAATTTCAATTAATCACATGATCAATTAACCTTATTTATCGATGACTATATTATATTGACTGCTGTGAATTGTTTGATCTTTACTGTGTGATGCTTTGTGATTTGAATTGTTTTAATTCAAGCTGTGATGAATGTAATTTATTTATCTATAATGCATTTATATTATCTATCTATGATTCTCTGTATATAGATAAGCGTTATAGGGTTATACCGCTTATCGATATTGTTGCGATTGAATCTGTAATGATTGATGATGTTGCACTATTGGGTAAAACCCTTGGACTACACTATACACACATAAATATGGATTACACATGGAAATTGGTTGGGTCACAAATTTTTGAAATAGTTTTAAAATTGAATTTTTGAATCCAAATGGTTTTGGAAATGGATTGGGTTTAAAGTGAAAAGCTTTTGAAAAGGAATTTTAAGGATAAAAGTTATTTTTGAATGATTTAAATTTGAATTCAAAATTTGAAATTGAATTCTATGTTGAGAATTTATGATTCAAAAAGGTTATACAAGTTTACGTGGGTTTTAAACCATTTTTAAAGTGTTGTTTTGGGAATTTGAATTTAACCCAAAGATTTCAACTTGTATAAATGAAATTGGATTTTTTCGAAACGAAAACTGTTTGTTTTCAAATAATAAAAGCTTTCATATAAGAAAAGAAATTTCAATGTGTGTTAAAGGGATTTCAAGTTTGAAATAAAATGGTTTTCCAAGTTATGAATGAATCTTTGGAAACGAGTTTTGAAAGCTATAAGTTAAATCTTTGATTTAAAGATTGGATGGGTTAATCCAAGTTGAAGTGGAAAATTGTTTTGAAATCTGTGAATGAATCTTTGTGAAACTGGGTGAACTTTATGAAATGAATCTTTTTGTTTAAAGATTTGAAATGGTAATTGGTTTAAACCATTTGAAAGGAAAGTTTTGGGTTTTAAAGTTGTGACTTAACTGAAATCCCATATCCATATGTTTTTAAATTTTGCGCTCATTATTCGGTTTAGCCAGGTGAGGACTTTGTGTCATTTAACCCATTTCGAATAATGATATGACGTTATGGATAGCATTTGAAAACCAGTGGTGAAGACCGGGTATTTGCGAGAACGATAAGATAACCTATCGAATGACTCTACACTGAATAGCTACGGTATAGAGATCTCCATATGTTCTGAGGAGTCCGATCAGGATTGTGAGTACCTGGATTGCAAGGGCTTCTTTGGAAGTGCCTTCGGTTCTGTTCGAACCCGGAACAGACTTGTATGGATGTGTGTCTGACATTACACTTTGAGATGTAAAACCAGTTTCTATCAAATACATTTCTATTTGGTGGCGGAGATCTTAGCTTAACACCCTTCTCTAAGACGTACGAGCTCAGAGGTTATGTAGTTGATGGTTACTAGTGATACATTTCCAATTTGGTAATGTGGCATACGAAGCGTTGTTGATCACTTGTTGATCAAAGCATGGCTTTGTGAAAAAGCGTAGCTTTGTGGACGAGACCTCATCGAGCCTCATAACCCGGTAATGGGGAAACTGGAAAGATGCGACAAGGTTTCAGGGGTCGCACCCCTAGGGTATGTCCATTCCTTCTGGAAAAGGGTGGTATCATGGTATGGAGCCCATATACTTATTCATATGGACCCAGTATGTTTATTACCCTGTGATGTTGCTTTGTGGTTGAGGATCCTCGGATAAAGGTCGCAAACGACCGAGGGTGGCATATCTTATGTTTTACTCCCGGGAAGGAAGTACACCGGCCTTGTGTTGGCAGAAAGCTGGGTAAGTTCTCGAGGTGTCCCTCCAGAGGTGTGCCCATGTGGCAATGGGAAGTTCCTTGGCCTGACCATTTGTTGGAAAATCCAAAGAAACAATATGCGCCATGTACGGTTTTAGTTGTATAACTTGCCATGGAATGTGGTAGTAACCTGCAATTGAACATGGTAGCTATAATAGGAATAAGACGAAATGTTGTATGCTGGCTAAGATTAATATTATACTTTCAAAATATTTCCACTATGCACTAATAATAATGTCAAAAGAATTTTGTGTAGTAAGCATTTTTGACTATCATAAGGAGAAATCTCCTTCAATTCTGCGTTTGCATGGCGTGTGTGGCGGGAGGCCTTATGGTAGTTTCATTTTCTAAAAAGCATTGCGGATTTCAAAATTTAATTCTTTTGTTTGTTTTAAAGACAAAATGTTTTTGTTTCTAACACCAGTCCCATGATTGACCTGGAGTTTATTGTTCCCTTTCTAAACTCGGGGTGCCTACAATTTTCCACACGGGCATTCTAGAGTTGGGTTTTTCAGATAATCAATAATAGGTGTAGATTCGATGGCCTTCGAAGTCTTTTGGTTTGGTAGAATTTGGAGATCTTCTTCAGTCTTTTGGATCTTAGAAGTGTTGGTTTAACAATCGCATTCGGGATATCTGCTACAAGTTCAGTTGATGGTGGTTCGAGCTTGAAGTTTTGAGCTTTAGCTTTGGGATTTTGGATTGGAGTTGCAGTTTTGGGTTCTATTGAAGACTTTTCTCGTGTTGAGATGTTTTTCCACTATGGTGTTGAGTTTATTATTTTCTTATGGTGTTGGGTTGTTTATCATGATGTATATCACATTGTATCTATATTGTATATCATTATATTATCTTTTGTTTCCACTGTGTTATTTATAATCTAATGTTGTTGCAAGCCCCGGCGATACGGATTTGATGACGTTTGTCGGACATCGAGTTTGGATCGTCACATAGGCATACTACGAAATGTGTATGCTGGCTAAGATTTATATTATACTTCCGATTTGTTTTCCACACTATGCATTAATGATAATATTAAAACTAATTTTTCATATCAAGCATGTTTGACTACCATAAGGTGAAATCTCCTCCAATTGTGCGCTTACATTATGTGTGTGGTGGGAGGTGTAATGACCCAAGATTTTAGGAATTTATTTTGGAAAATATAAATAAGTTTAAAATAATTTTTAAACCAATTTTAAAGGGAAATTGATATGGCTTCATATGGTGCAACTATAGGGGTGTACATGGGTGCACAGGGAATACACATGAATTGAAGCTAAATCCCTGAATGATATAAATGAACATATGTTGATGTGTATGGGAAAAGTATATATATTTATACAGATAAATAAAGTAAATCCTTAAAAGGCTATATGCAAAAATATACATATAAGGATGCAACTGGTTGTATTTGAGAATACATGTGCAGGTGTGTCAGTATAAAATAATGTATATATATGTGTGTGTACTAATTATTTCTGTAAGACATATAAATACATATATGTATGCTAATCAAGTACGAGAGTTCAAATCAGTAAAATAAAATACACAAACATATTTTAAATATAAGCAGAAAGAAAAGAATGAAGGTATAAAAGGAGTAATCCTTTTATAAATAAATAAAGGAAGTACATACTATTTAAGTGAAAGCTAAAAATAGAAAATAAGATAAAAACAGAGATATGTTTTAAATAGGCAGAATTAAGAAGGATACTTGATATATAGATATATAATAACCAATGGAAATCAAGTCACACTTTTAGCATGATAGTAGACAAGAGGAAAAGTATTTTCTGGAAAAGCAAAATTTTTGAAAATAACCAAAAGAATATAACCACTTTTCTCTTCACAAACTTAAGCCGGGGAGGGTAAGATTTTGGGTTTAGATAAAATGCAAACGACATGATTTCTGGTGGGCAAAAATGTCTTTAGCTAGTGCCTTAAACCCTAAGACAGACCCTGCATAAATAAGCAGTGATATGCGGAACCTCCTCTTCTCCCCGGATAGCTCTTGAGAAAAATATACACATTATATAAAAAAATAAAACAAGTGAAGAAAAGGGTTTGAAGGCAGAAGTTTACCAATCAACTAGGAAAGTGAAAGAAAGCTAGGTGAGAAAACTCACTCAAAATCTAAGGCACTAAGTCCTAATGAAGCCAGCCAGTTCATAAGTTAATCTTTTTCTTAAAAAAATGTATCTTCATATGTGATTGTCTATTTGTGATTTCAGAGGCTAAAAATGCTTTGATTTTTAACTGGTTGTTCTGCTTGTTTTATTATATGAAAGTTCTAACTATTATTAGTATATATATATATATATATATAAATTTTAAAAAGGAAAAAACCTAGATCTCTCTGATATGTTAATGTTTAGAAACATAAGTAAATACCCAGTGAATTAAATGTTGAATATAGGCAAGTAGTGTTGGCTTTGGCTCAACCCAGAAAAATATAAACATGAGCTGCAATATACTTATGCATAAGTGCTGAGGCTTGAGACAAAAAGGAATTAGGGGTGCAATAGGGTTGCCTATGTGCTGATGCTCCTGATTCAATGAAAATACATAAATATTTATACACATAGCAAATAAATTTTGTGATTTAGTAAAACTTAGTCATTCTGAGTTTAACTAAAGCACATATGATTGCAAAAAGGAAAAAGAAAACTCTCTCATAAAGCCATAAGCCAATGTTAGTTGTCTATACCTTTTTTAAAAATTGCCAGAATATATATATATGTATATGTGTAGAACCTATTTAATAGACACCTATGCTTAATTGCCTGATTACCTCTGTTTGTTTATGAATGATGTGGAATGCCATGACATGAATGTTTGTTTTAGTGAAATGATTCACTGAATGGGTTTGCCATGAAAAAAAAAAATCAAAAGTGTCATTACCAAAAAACCTGATTAGGAAATGAGGGTCAAGAGCACTGCATGAATGACTTGTGTTCTTGAGTAATACAAGTTGACACATGGCTGGTTTAAGTCCTCAGATCTGTGTGTAATGGAGTGAATTAGTCCATTATAGTGTGTCCATTGATTCATTTAATTGCAGATGAGACCAAGCTAGATAAATATATCAATGTAAGAGAATTTGGTATAAAGAGGAACTAGAGTTTTCCTGGAATGAAATCTGAGTAGGGAATAAATGATTTAATTCATTTTGGTGATTTATCTGTTTTGCATGGATGCTAATTTGATTTATGACTGAGCTGTATGAATGCATGACTGTACCATATCTCCATAAGGTTCTGGAAAGAAAGACTCAAGTGTGCACATGCATAATGACACAGAACATGCACACATGACTTATTTGTTTTCTAAAAGTAGAGTTATACACATATATACATGTTTCAACTTTAACTTGATTAACAAATTGTTTTAGTGGATTTTCTCATACCAGACATGTGTCTAACCCTAGTGTGCTAATGGCATCTGGGGTGTCTCATTTAAAATGGGGCAGCTTCAAATGCATTTTCAGGGACTGCAACAACTAAGTAGGAGTAGGAGCAAGGCTTTGAGAAGAAGATTATATCATGCTAAAAATTAATTAGATAAGAGCTTAAATGATGTAATTTTCATGTATTGATACTTTTAAATTGTATCTTGTATTAAGTACTAAATGTTGGATGGATATTTTGCTAAGTGTTTTGCTAAGAAATTGATTTGTAACTGGAGTTTATAAATCTAAATATTATATGGAAAATTAAGGAAGTTAATCTATAATTTTGTAAGTATATTGAGCATGGACACTATGATAAATAGGATGGATATATATTTTATAAATGTATTAGTCAATCTTGAGTCTTTGAAAAGGATTAAGTATTCGGAAATATGGACAGTTGAGTCTCAATGAACAACATGATTATTCTTTCATTATGACAATTGTATGCAAGAGTTTAAAGGCATAGGGAAAATGTATTAGGTGTCTGAATGTTTTCAGAATGCAATTTGTACTATGCAAATGTTTTATTCCTTATTCTTGAGGGAAGGAAAGATCTGTAACATAGGAAGTTAAAAACCATGTCCATGATATTTTATATATACATAGAAAATGATAAAAACTTATATCATTTTCAGAACATAAGCACTACATCATTAATTTATGTATAATCATAACATAATCTCCTTGATTTTAGGAATTACACTTTATAAAGAAATCAGTAAGAAATCAAGAGCCGAGGTCTTACAAATATATATATATATATATATATATATATATATATATATATATATATGGAATTTTATCGTATGAGTTAAACTGAACTATGGGTGGATTGATTAAATTTAATCAATCAAATTATCCTCTTGTTTACCATAACTCTGATTAAAACAAGAGGGGCATATACATCTGTGTGTGCATATCTTTGTGAATGCACTGATATATTTATATTGGTAAAAACTTTTGATCCTGGACGAAAATTATTTAGTTGATAAAAGGTAAAATGACTCTAGGCTTTGAAAAATATATACATATATGTTTAATAAATATATATATCTTTTTATGTAAAAAAAATTCTGACAAATTTAGGTATAGAAGAGTGGTCATTTCATTTGGTATCAGAGCTATGTTACTAAAAACATAGTTAAAAAAAAAACTAACCAACTGTGTAAATTATTATTAGCAAACTATGGTAGGAAGACCACCAAATCAAGGAGCAGGACCCTCCAATTCCCCACCAATGGTCAATCTACAAGATTCGGTGAGAGCATTTAGGGATGGGGCAGGACAAAGGAAAGAAAATCCCCGTGAAGAGCTCTCAAAATTACTCAAGACCTATACCCATTTAGGAGGCAAAAACTTTGAAGGGACAGAGAGTATTATGGAAATTCAAGCATGGTTGAGAACATTGGATAGGATTTTCAATGACATGCAGCTTGATGATCACAGGAAGAGGCAAGTGGCTTCAAGACAGCTGAAAGGAGTAGCTTTAAGCTGGTGGGAAGTAATTATTACTGGGAGAAATGAGAATGAAATCACTTGGAATCAATTCAAGGAGATATTGGAAGCAATATTTGTACCATCATCAGCTAAGACCACTTTACTGGAAGAATTTATTAGACTCAGGCAAGAAACATTGAATGTCACTGAATACACTCAAAAGTTTAAGGGGCTTTCCACATATGGAGAAATGCTAGTGGCAGATGAAGCATCTAAAAATGATAGATACATTAAAGGTTTGAACCCAGGACTTAGCAGAGCCATGTTATCTTATGTTGACAGGACATTTGATCAAGTAATAGACTTGGCTTTGAGATTGGAGCAGCATGACAAGGAAAGGGAAAGGTTCAGAAATTTTAAGAATAATAACATCAAGAAGGGTAAGGGAAGATATCACCCTTATGATAAGAAGAAAGAAGAGGTCAGTAACAAGGGCACTGGAGATATTAAAGCTAAGGAAATCAAAAATAAAATTGAGTGTCATCAATGTGGAAAGGAAGGACATATCAAACCAAGGTGTCCAGAATTGAAAGGAGGAGCTTTCAAGTGCTATCTATGTGGGAAAGAGGGCATATGAAGAGAAATTGTCCTGAGTATAAACAGCAAGGAAAATTAGCAAACTTGGAAGGTAAAGGCAAATCCACAGTGGAGATTAATGCTGAGAATCACAGTCAAGTGGAAGGTATACTATTTATTTTTACTATACTCATAGCAGTAGTATATGATACTGGGGCACCTCACTCTTTGATTTCTTATGAATTAGTTAAAATGCTAAAATTAAATTGCATATTGGTCGAAACCCCATTACATATACAAAGTCCACGGGGGAGTTCTAGTGTTTTAGATATGATTTGTGTGGATGTGGAATTAAACATAGGAGGAGATACTTTTATTTCCAATTTATATGTTTTAAACTACCCAAATATAGGTGTTATATTGGGAGTAGACTGGTTAAGACAATTTAAAGCCATAATTAACTTAGACTCATCCACCATATCATTGCAAAACCTTAGAGGCCAGAGGATCACAATTTTGTGTGAAGTGGCTAAGGGAAGGAAATTATATCATTTGATTGACTTGGGAAAAGATTTCAGTGAAAGCATTATTGAAGAAATTCCCATAGTCAATGAATACTTGGATGTTTTTTAGGAGGTTAAGGGTGTTTCAAACCATAGACCAATGGAATTCAAAATCCATTTGGTTCCAGGAGCAAGTTCAGTGATTAAAAATCCAACTAGAATGGGGCCAAATGAACTAAAATAATTAAAGAAATAGTTAGAGGAATTAGAGAATAAGGGTTTTATAAGAACCAGTAATTCTTGCTGGGGAGCACCAGTGGTATTTGTTAAGAAACAAAATGGTTCCTTGAGACTTTGTATAGATTATAGAGAACTGAACAAAGTAACTATTAAAAATAAATATCCATTGCCAAGAATAGATGATCTTTTTGATCAATTAGCTGGGGCAAGAGTGTTTTCTAGACTAGATTTGGGATCTGGTTTTCATCAAATAAAGGTGGAAGAGTCAAGTATCAAGTACACTGCCTTTAACACTAGGTATGGGTTGTATGAATTTCTGGTTATGCTATTTGGCTTGACTAATGCACCATCATACTTTGTAGGTTTAATGAATAGAACCTTTAGAGATTATTTAGACAAATTTGTGCTTATTTTTATAGATGACATTTTAATTTTTTCCAAAACAGTGGAAGAACATAAAAGTCATTTGCATATGGTTTTGTCTAGACTGAGGCAAAAAGATTTAAAGGAAAAATATTTAAAATGTGCATTTTGGAAAGAGGAAGTACATTTCCTTGGCCATGTCATTTCTGCCAAAGGAATTTCTGTGAACCCCAATAAAGTAGTGGCTATTCAAGCATGGAAGAGGCCTAGCACTGTGAGTGAAGTGAGATCATTTATGGGGATGGCAGGGTATTATAGGAGATTTATAAAAGATTTTCAAAAATTTCTACACCACTTACTAATCTAACTAGGATAAACCAAGCTTTTGTTTGGTCATAGAAATTGAGAAGTCTTTTGAACAGTTGAAGGAGGCATTGGTGAATGCTCCAATTTTGAAAGTACCCCAGGGAAATGAAGAATTAGTTGTATACACTGATGCTAGTGGGTTTGGCTTGGGTGCAGTGTTGATGCAACAAGACCAAGTCATTGCATATGCATCCAGACAACTCAAACCCCATGAAGTAAGGTATGCCACACATGATCTTGAATTAGAAGCTGTGATTTATGCCTTGAAACTTTGGAGACATTATTTGTTAGGAACTAAATTTGAACTTTACACTGACCACAAGTCCTTAAAGTATTCATTTCACAAAAAGATTTAAACATGAGGCAACATAGATGGGTGGAGTTCTTAGCAGCTTATGACTTGGACTTACTCTATACACCAGGCAAAGCAAACAAAGTTGCTGATGCTCTAAGTAGACAACATGCTAAATTGGCTATGATGATGATGGAAGAGTTTAAGGACTTGTCTTTGCTGGCTGAGTTAGAAATTGGGGAGAATAGCTGTGTACACATGGATGTGCAAGTGCAAGGTGCACAGGGAAATGGAGGGAAGTTAAGATTGATGACACTTCAATCAGATTTAATTTTGAAGGTAGGAAAAATGCAAGAACAAGACACAAACTTATTGGAGAAGAAAATTCTCATATTGAAAGGGGAGGAGGTGACAAATAACCATATTGATAAAAATGGTTATTTGAGAAACCAGAATAGAATATGTGTGCCAGAAAACATAGAATTGAAGGAGGAGATATTGAATGAATATCATAGAAGTAAGTACTCCATACACCCTGGCAGTACAAAGATATATCAAAATTTAAAAAGAGATTTTTGGTGGAAGGGAATGAAATCAGATGTTGCCAAATATATTGCCAAATGTATGACTTGCCAACAAATCAAGGCTGAAACACAAAAGCCATCAGGGTTGTTGCAATCTCTTAGCATACCACAGTGGAAGTATGAAGATATATCTATGGATTTCATAGATGGACTGCCTAGATCTAAAGGAGGAAACACAAGCATATGGGTGATAGTTAATAGGCTAACTAAAGTGGCACATTTCATCCCAGTCAAATCAGAAAGGAAAGTACCAAAATTAGCAAAAGTATTTATGAAGGAGGTGGTAAAATTGCATGTCATTCCCAAAACCATTGTGAGTGATAGGGATACCATTTTCACCTCAAAATTCTGGAGAAGCTTTCAAGAAGCCATGGGAAGTGAATTATGCTTAAGCACTGCCTACCATCCTCAATCAGATGGGCAGACTGAGGTGGTAAACAAAGTTTTAGAGGACATGTTGAGGGCATGTGCACTGGATTTTGGGGGCAACTGGGAAGACTATCTCCATTTAGCTGAATTTACATACAACAACAGCTATCATAGCACCATAGGAATGGCTCCATTTGAAGCCTTATATGGCAAGCCATGTTTGTCGCCTGCTTGTTGGGTAGAAGCAGGAGAAAGGGGTATTTTAGGGCCTGAGTACATATAAGAAACTAAAGAGAAAATTGAGTTGGTAAGGAGAAGAATGGCAGCAGCTCAAGATAGGCAAAAGAAATTTGCAGACATGAAAAGGAAACAGGTGGAATATGAAGTAGGAAATTTTGTTTTCATCAAAATCTCACCTATGAAAAATGTACTGATATTTAGGAAACAAGGCAAGTTAACCCCAAGATATATTGGGCCATACAAAATTCTAAAAAGAATTGGTTCCTTGGCATATAAGTTGGAATTACCAGAAGACATACAAGGGATGCATGATGTTTTTCATGTATCATAATTGAGAAGGTGGGTCCATGATAAGGCAGAAATTCTGGAGACCCCAACCTAAGTGCAAATAAATCCTCCATGATAAGGCAGAAATTCTGGAGACCCCAACCTAAGTGCAAATAAATCCTAATTTGATTTATGAAAAGGATCCAGTAGGAATTTTGGCAAAGGATGTGAAGAAATTAAGGAATAAATCACTGAAACTTGTGAAGGTACAGTGGAGTCATGATCCCATTGATTGCACATGGGAATTAGAAGACAAAGTTAGGATGAACTACCCTAAGCTATTTTCAGATTAAAGGTAATTTTAATTTGTAAATTGTTTTCCTTTTGGATGCATGTATTTTTAGTTATTATGATAGAACTAAAAATCTATTTGATTGAAAATGTACTTGTTCTCTGAATTAAGTTTGAAATTGATTTAAGCTTAGGAAAAATTGTGGACACAATTTCTAAAAGGTGGGGTGTATGTAATGACCCAAAATTTTAGGAATTTGTTTTGAAAAATATAAATAAGTTAAAAATAATTTTTAAATCAATTTTAAAGGGAAATTGATATGGCTTGATATGGTGTAACTATAGGTGTGTACATGGGTGCACAGGGAATACACATGAATTGAAGCTAAATCCCTGAATGATATAAATGAACATATGTTGATGTGTATGGGAAAAGTATATATATTTATATAGATAAATAAAGTAAATCCTTAAAAGGCTATATGCAAAAATATACATATAAGGATGCAACTGGCTGTATTTGAGAATACATGTGCAGGTGTGTCAGTATAAAATAATGTATATATATGTGTGTGTACTAATCATTTATGTAAGACCTATATATACATATATGTATGCTAATCAAGTACGAGAGTTCAAATCAGTAAAATAAAATACACAAACATATTTTAAATATAAGCAGAAAGCAAAGAATGAAGGTATAAATGGAGTAATCCTTTTATAAATAAATAAAGGAAGTACATACTATTTAAGTGAAAGCTAAAAATAGAAAATAAGATAAAAACAGAGATATGTTTTAAATAGGCAGAATTAAGAAGGATACTTGATATATAGATATATAATAACCAATGGAAATCAAGTCACACTTTTAGCATGATAGTAGACAAGAGGAAAAGTATTATCTAGAAAAGCAAAATTTTTGAAAATAACCAAAAGAATATAACCACTTTTCTCTTCACAAACTTAAGCCGGGGAGGGTAAGATTTTGGGTTTAGATAAAATGCAAACGACGTGATTTCTGATGGGAAAAAATGTCTTTAGCTAGTGCCTTAAACCCTAAGAAAGACCCTGCATAAATAAGTAGTGATATGAGGAACCTCCTCTTCTCCCCGGATAGCTCTTGAGAAAAATATATACATTATATAAAAAAATAAAACAAGTGAAGAAAAGGGTTTGAAGGCATAAGTTTACCAATCAACTAGGAAAGTGAAAGAAATCTAGGTGAGAAAAATCACTCAAAATCTAAGGCACTAAGTCCTAATGAAGGCAGCCAGTTCATTAGTTAATATTTTTCTTAAAAAAAATGTATCTTCATATGTGATTGTCTATCTGTGATTTCAGAGGTTAAAAATGCTTTGATTTTTAACTGGTTGTTCTGCTTGTTTTATTATATGAAATTTCTAAGTATTATTAGTACATATATATATATATCTAAATATATATATATATATATATTAAAAAGAAAAAAACCCAGATCTCTCTGACATGTTAATGTTTAGAAACATAAGTAAATACCCAGTGAATTTAAATGTTGAATATAAGCAAGTAGTGTTGGCTTTGGCTCAACCTAGAAAAATATAAACATGTGAGCTGCAATATACTTATGTATAAGTGCTGAGGTTTGAGACAAAAAGGAATTAGGGGTGCAATAGGGTTGCCTATGTGTTGTTGCTCCTGATTCAATGAAAATACATAAATATTTATACGCATAGCAAATAAATTTTGTGATTTAGTAAAACTTAGTCATTCTGAGTTTAACTAAAGCACAGACGATTGCAAAAAGGAAAAAAGAAAACTCTCTCATAAAGCCATAAGCCAATGTTAGTTGTCTGTACCTTTTTTTAAAAAAATTGCCAGAATATATATAAGTTTATGTGCAGAACCTATTTAATAGACACCTATGCTTAATTGCCTGATTACCTCTGTTTTTTTTATGAATGATGTGGAATTCCATGACATGAATGTTTGTTTTAGTGAAATGATTCACTGAATGGGTTTGCCGTGAAAAAAAATCAAAAGTGTCATTACCTAAAAACCTGATTAGGAGATGGGGGTCAAGAGCACTGCAGGAATGACTTGTGTTCTTGAGTAATACAAGTTTACACATGGCTTGTTTAAGTCCTGAGATCTGTGTGTAATGGAGTGAATTAGTCCATTACAGTGTGTCCATTGATTCCTTTAATTACAGATGAGACCAAGCTAGATAAATATATCAATGCAAGAGAATTTGGTATAAAGAGGAACTAGAGTTTTCCTGGAATGAAATCTGAATAGGGAATAAATGATTTAATTCATTTTGGTGATTTCTCTGTTATGTATGGATGATTATTTGATTTATGACTGAGCTGTATGAATGCATGACTGTACCATATCTCCATAAGGTTCTAGAAAGAAAGACTCAAGTGTGCACACGCACAATGACACAGAACATGCACACATGACTTATTTGTTTTCTAAAAGCAGAGTTATATACATATATACATGTTTCAACTTAAACTTGATTAACAAATTGTTTTAGTGGATTTTCTCATACCACACATGTGACTGACCCTAGTGTGCTAATGGCATCTGGGGTGTCTCATTTAAAATAGGGCAGCTTCAAATGCATTTTCAGGGACTGCAGCAACTAAGTAGGAGTATGAGCAAGGCTTTGAGAAGAAGATTATATCATGCTAAAAATTAGTTAGATAAGAGCTTAAATGATGAAATCTGCATGTATTGATGCTTTTAAATTGTATCTTGTATTAAGTACTAAATGTTGGATGGATATTCTGCTAAGTGTTTTGCTAAGAAATTGATTTGTAACTGGAGTTTATAAATCTGAATATTATCTGGAAAATTGAGGAAGTTAATCTATAATTTTGTAAGTAAATTGAGCATGGACATTATGATAAATAGGATGGATATATATTTTATAAATGTATTAGTCAATCTTGAGTCCTTGAAAAGGATTAAGTATTGGGAAATATGGACAGTTGAGTCTCAATGAACAACATGGTTATTCTTTCATTATGACAATTACATGCAAGAGTTTAAAGGCATAGGGAAAATGTATTAGGTGTCTGAATGTTTTCAGAATGCAAATTGTACTATGCAAATGTTTTATACCTTATTCTTGAGGGATGGAAAGATCTATAACATAGGAAGTTAAAAGCCATGTCCATGATAGTTTATATATACATAGAAAATGATAAAAACTTATATCATTTTCAGAACATAAGCACTACATCATTAATTTATGTATAATCATAACACAATCTCCTTGATTTTAGGAATTACACTTTATAGAGAAGTCAGTAAGAAATCAAGAGCTGAGGTCTTACATATATATATATATATATATATATATATATATATATATATATATATATATGGAATTTTATTGTATGAGTTAAATTGAACTATGGGTGGATTGATTAAATTTAATCAATCAAATTATCCTCTTGTTTACCATAACTCTGATTAAAACAAAAGGGGCACATACATCTTCATATGTGTGTGCATATCTTTGTGAATACACTTATATATTTATATTGGTAAAAACTTTTGATCCTGGATGAAAATTGTTTAGTTGATAAAAGGTAAAATGACTCTAGGCTTTGAAAAATATATACATATATATTTAATAAATATATATATATATATATGTAAAAAAAAATCTGACAAATTTTGGTATAGAAAAGAGGTCATTTCCGGAGGCTTTATGGTAGTTTCATTTTCCAAAAGCATAGCGGATTTCTTTTCCTTTCTTTGTGAAAATAACTATTTTTTAGATCTCACACCAGTCCTACGACTGACCTGGAGTTTATTGTTCCCTTTCTAAACTCTGGGTTCCCAAAATTTTCCACACGGGCTTCCTAGAGTCAGGTTATCATTATTTTGGAGCGAAGTCAGAAAAGTATGCTATGGAGATTAGGAGTTCAAGCTAGATGGCAAGGCGTATGACTAGTATATGATATTCTTGTTCGTTGTTTGTTGTGTAACACTCTGATGATGTAATGTTAAACTGACATAGTTCTTTGTTTTAAAGATATTCATTTATCTATTATATGTTGTTCCGCTACGAAATGTGAGATTCTGTTATTGTTTCTATTTCTTCTTCTTTCTTCTTCTTCTTTAACCGTAATGGTTCGGTTTTCCGGCATTCGATTGTTCGATGTTTGATATAGTGGACGTATTGATGTCGACTTTCAAGGGTCGAAAAATTGGATTGTTACAATTTTGGTATCAGAGCATTTTGTTAAGCGACTACCTTGGCTCTGGTGCGGATTACTCATTAGAGATTGAATCAGTAGTACTCTAGAATGAGTTTGAGTGTAATACAGATATGACACGTATTTGTTAGTGAATATAAAATGTTTTATATTGTGTTGACTTATCAGTTGATTGTTTATAGATTTTGGTCAGTGTAGTTTGGCCAACAGTATCGATAGGGGTTTCTAAACTCTTAAACAAGATAAACCGACATAGTATTGTTTTAAAATAGGGTAAATGGAATAATTTTACCCAAATTATTTTTGTACATAAAAGAAATAAATTTTCAGTAAATTATTATAGTATATGGTTGCTTGATTGTTAGGAAGTGATAATGTTAAATAATTATCATTGGTTATTGAATAAGAAATTGAAAATAACCAAAGGTTAAGAAATAAATTTGTATACGAATGGGATTTGTAAATATAAATTGTAAATGTGGTTTATAATTTGAAAATAGAATTCTAGAGAAATATTTGAAAGAATTTGAAAGGATTTGAAAATTTTGAAATTTGGAAAATATTAAATTCCCTTGGAGTTTGAAATTGGTTTTCAAAGGTTTTGAAAAAATGTTTTGAAGGGATAAAAACACTAAACTCTTTACGATCGTTGGAAAATAACTTCGGTGATGATTACAGCATCATCGATGTTCATTTTCGAATCTTCAGGAGAGGAATTGCTGCCGAATTATTTTAAATGGAAATTGTTTGTAAACTGGGTTTGGTTTTGTGAATTCAAAAGATAATTTGAATTGATTTCAAAAGTGATTTTGAAATGTTGAAAAGACTTTGGAATCCTATTTAAAATAATTATGGAATAAAATTTATCAAGGTAGAAAATAAATTTGTGAACGAATGAATGAATTTACAACGGTAAGTAAATGAAATTCAAGCTCAATATTGGAAATTGAATTTGATTTGTGATAAATTAAGTGAAATGGAGAAATTTGTCAAGTTGGACTAAATTGAACTAAGTATTGAAATAAATTTAGTAAGTGAAACTAATTGAAGGATTGACAAATTTAAATATGGTTTAAAATGAATTGAATTCATATGGAATTTGAAATCCAGTCTAAATATAAGTAGATATTAACCGAAGTGGCAAATTGAAAATAAATATAAGAAGTATATAGAATATTTATATTAAACTTAAGAAATAAATTGTGAAATTCTTAAGTAAAATTTGGAGTTGAGAAAATATTCTAAATTAATAATTGAGTGAAGGTTAAACCGGTAATTGTGAATAAGGGAATGAAAATAGTCAATGTGAATAAAAGTAAATTGATATATCTAATAATCAATTGATAAATATGTGGGATGTACGTATATTTTTTTATTCGCATAACGATTTGATCCAGAATACAAGCACAGAATTTCGAGATGATTATATCAATCCTAGTTGGAATATTTCACTCGATTTTCGACGACGAACCTGGATATGGATTCTTTGTTGATTCTGGAAATTCTCTATCATAGTTTACGGCTATGCAAGGAGAATGACGGTTTCTGATCAAGAAACCAAATCTGAGTCCGCACTAGAAAGTCAGGTGGACGATACTAGTTTGGAAGTGAAATTGCATGATCGAGTGAGCGATCGAGTTTGGTATTGCGTACAAATGATACGTGCATCATACGGATTTGAATGAATGTGGAAATTTTTGTAAAGGAATGTTCAAAGCTATGATTGGACATTAATCCTAGTAGGATATACAGTGATTGAAATGCAAAGGGAATTGGATATTGATTTTGAAGATAAATTTTGAATTGCTCAAAAAAGGTATGTATTTAAATTTCGGTATGAAATTTGATGATTTTCTTGTCTAGGCACTTGGCCTTTTTCTTTTGAAGTCTGAGGGCCCGTTGTGGTATTTTGTGGTCGTACCGAGCTAGCCGTGCAAAGGAGACGTTGGCGAATTTTTTTTGAAAATTTAGAAAGTTAGAAAATTTTGAGAAAATTCTGATAATTTAAAATTTGGATTTGAATTGTGAAGTAAACAGTGTTGTTTGGAATTTATGGAAGAATTTTGGAAAGTTAGTTGAAAATGATAATGGGTCTCCAATAAAAAGATTGTTTTGGAAAGTTAAAATCGTTTTTGTTTTGGGAAGATGATAAACGGGTTAAGGATCATTCT
This sequence comes from Allium cepa, assembly GCA_030765085.1. Classification (NCBI taxonomy): domain Eukaryota; kingdom Viridiplantae; phylum Streptophyta; class Magnoliopsida; order Asparagales; family Amaryllidaceae; genus Allium; species Allium cepa. The sequence continues at coordinate 618,616,961 of CM060931.1, forward strand.
TCTTAACTAGTAATTTCGGGACAAAATTCTTTTATGGGGTGGAGAATGTGACGACCTAAAATTTTCAACGTTTGAAATTGAAATATTTAATTGATTTCAGATATCCTAATTGTTAATTTAACTTGAATTTCAAGTATCACCTTTTATTTAACAATTTAATTATTAAATTTAATAATACGAAATTAGGTGAAATGTTGTATCTTTAGTTTTTGAGCTTGTTAAAAATGATTATACTGAAGATAATGGAAGCTTCAGAATTGAATTTGAAAGTGAATTGTTCAGTTTAGAAATTATATGGTTTAAATCGATATTTAAAAATAGCCTTCCAAGGCACAGTCTCGGAATACGACGAAACTAGTTCCAATGGATTCGTAATATTGTATTATTATCGAAATTCAATTTTTGTAGTGTTTGGAGTGATCATTTGGCCATACGATAAGTAAACGCGCTAAAAATTATATTGAAATTTGATTTAATAACTGGTTTCAAAAGGCTATCTTCTCCATACGATCAAATTTGACCCCGAAACCTTTTCCACTGCGTTCTGAATAGGGATATAACATTATAAACGCCTGGTAGCATGCATCGATAGGAGGTCGAGACTTTGAGTTGCGTAATTATGACAGTTTGAATTTAAATTTTAAATTCAAATTTAAATGAGACTAATGCATTATATTTTTGTGAAAGGACCCTGCATAAACACATATTAAAAATTCTAGCACGTGTCATTCATGGTTTAACATGCGCTCCAGCAAAAAAAAATTTATAAGCATATTCAAAGGGAAATTTTTTGTTAACAGTCGAGTTTATATTCTCTTCTCCTCATTCAAATGAAATCAAAAGAAAAAATATATATGATGGTCGAGCATCTCAAAATCGAATCAAAATCTATGGCCGCAGTTTCAATCTCAGCACATGTTCAATCGAGTTCCTTCCTTTATTTTTTTAATTGATTCATGAATTCAATTCAGAAATCACTTGTCGATATCGCGATCGAGGGGGGAGGATTCGCTCACCTCCTATTTTCGTTCGAAGTTAATGGGGTGGCAACGTTCAATTGGGAGGCTGATGGGTTGCCACGATTCGCTGCGGGGTTTAAGGCTTCAGAATGTAGTGGTGTAGTCGAGGCCAAAGTCGAATGCTTCAATTTGAGCTCGCAAGGGCTTAGGAATGTTGGCCAAAGTCGAGGAAGTTGTCACGGCAGCATCTAGAATCTCACGACGCGATGTGGGGAATTGTGCTTTGGGTTTCGACGGCGTGTCTGCAAATGCGAGGTTTAGGGTCTCATGATGATGGAGGCCGAGCTTGGGTTCGCCGATGAAAATTTTCAAGCAGTAAGGTATATTGTTTATGGATTTTTAATATATGTGTATGAAAATGAAGTCATTTTACAGTAAATAGGCTACTATTAATTACAGGAAGGAAAATAAAAAAATAATTTTTTTCACAGTAATAGATGTGAAGAAATTTTGTTTTCATTTAATATACAAGTTTAAGAAGAATTTTTATTTTATATATATATAATGTATATATTTCAACTACATATTGTTTAAGAAATTTTACAGTAATGTTGGGTTAAATTTATTTGTTTAATAGTATTTGTTTTTAAATTGGTGAAGGTTTATATAAGATTGAATTTTAAAATCTGTAATTTATTTTTATATAGTCTATATGCAATTTAACAATTTAAAACTATTAGTTTAAAATAAATCAATGGTTAATTTAATCTATTAAATGGAAATTAATTTTTTGATTATGGAGATTAATAGTTTAATTAAATAATTAGTTAATTAAATTTATTTAAATGGTGATTGATTATTTATTTGGTTCAAATATTTTATTTAAATTTTTTTTAAATAGATTTTTGGTGTAAATCTAAATTATTATCTAAAATTAAATAAATAACTAGTGATTAGTTGTTTGATCAATTAAAAATATTAATCAACTGTAGAAAAAAATTTATACAAGGTCTAATACAATGAAGAGAACAAGTCGGGATGGAAATGGGTTGCATGCGTAAACAAAAGGTGGAATCTTCTCACTCAAATTTAAATAATTGGAATTTCAGTTATTGATTGACTGTCGGATGTAGTAGTATATATAGTAGTATATATAAATATATATATTTGGAGTGATTTATTTCCCACATTATATAGCGGATGAGGCCCTATGCAACGCATAATAGCGGATGATATTATTTTATCCCATATACCGCGATATTCCACCTCGAAGTGGAATTGTATTTAATTATTGTGCTAACATCTGTGGATGTAGGGAAACGGGTTGGAGGGATCCAACTGGATTCCTCAAATATTTGAATTTCTTTCAATGTTGTATGTGGATTTATTTATAATCTGTGTATAATTATATTTATGATTGAAATCGTTGAAGGCTATGGTTTTGCCGAATATATTTTTGGTATCGTAGGATACCAGAAATATAAAATTGGATTTTTAGAAAATTTGATTTGGTGTTGGAAATAAATTTGGAAATTGATTTGGTGTTTAAAAAAAAATCTTTGGGAAATTGATTTGAAAATTTGATTTGGTGTTGGAAATAAATTTGGAAATTGATTTGGTGTTTAAAAAAATAATTCTTTGGGAAATCGATTTGAAATTTGATTTGGTGTTTGGAAACAAATTTGGGAATCAATTTGGAATTTGATTTGGTGTTTGAAATAATTTAGAAATCAATTTGGAATTTGATCTGGAGTTTGAAATAACTTAGAAATCAATTTGGAATTTGACTGGGTGTTTGAAAGTGAATATTTGGAAATCGATTTGAAAATCGTATATCAGTGTATATTTGAAAATTTAAATTCATAATGGAAATTTATAAAGGAAAGGGAAATTTTTTTTAAAAATAAATATTGGTTTGTTTTTAAAGTGTGGAAAGAAATTTGCGGATTTGGAATGTGAATTGAAATAAATCAAGAAAGATTTTTTAATTGATTTAAATGGACCATTTTGAAATTGAAAGCATATTCTTACCTGCAAAGTCGAGTATGATTTCAAAGTAGCTTAGAAATATAAATTGAAATTTTTTAAGGATGGTTTTAGAAAAGATACTTTGGAGAAATTATATTCTTAAGTTGTTTTCAAATCTTTAAAGTAAAGATTTATTTAATTAATTATAGAAGGGATTATTTTAAAGATTAAATTGATATTTGTTTTAGAAAATGGTTATTTAAATAGTTATACCTAATCTACAAATTTTAATTTAAAATCAATTGGGACTTGAAGTTTTATGTTAGATCTTGGTATAATGTTTTCATAACTAATATTTAAATTAGTGTTTAGAAATAGTTTTATTTTAAATATTTCCATGTATATATGCTTGGATAAGTAATTTGTATTATTTTAAAGTATTTGAACTCGGAAAATTTTCAGTGGACATAAATAAATATTTGGAAATTTATTCCACGTAAGGAAAGTGATTTGAAATTGTTTTCAAAGGGTTAAAGTGTGAAGATATATCTTGCACAGATATTTTGAAAGTAAATAATTGGAGGAAAATTATTTAAAATCTTGGTGTTTGTTATGAATATTGATTGATAGTAAATAACCGACTATAAATATTGGCCTATAAATGGTTTTGAATTTCGATGCGACCGGGGATCGGATTCCAAACGAATATTCAAAAACCACATCGAATCTTTATGATGGATCTTTTGGTTTAAAAGATCAAAGTGGAAATTTGTTGTTATTTACTTGAAATCTAAATGTAACACTTATTTTTAAAACAAGCGCTAGTTATTCAAAATAGCTGGGAGAGGACTTTATGTCATAAAACCCATTCCAAATAATGATACGACGAAATGGAATTGCATTCAAAGATGGTGTTGAAGACCAGGTTTTTTCGAAAGCGAAAGGATTACATGTCGAATGTCTCTACACTGAGTTGCTCCGGTATAGAGATTTTATCACCCTTTATGATGGGGAATCTGGACGTGATTAGTGAATATCTAGATTTGCAAGGGCTTCTTTCAAGTGCCTTCGGTTCCGTTCGTACCCGGGACGGACTTGTATGGATGTGTATTTGACGTTACACTTTGAGATGTAAAGCTAGTTTCTATCAAATACATTTCTGTTGATGGCGGAGAATTTATTCTCTTAGCTTAACACCCTTCTCTAAGATGTACAAGCTCAGAGGTCATGTAGTTGATGGTTACTAATGATACATTCCCAATTTGGTAATGTGGCATATGAAGTGCCGCTCATCATTTTTTGATCGAAGCATGGCTTTTGTGAAAGGCGTAGCTTTGTGGACGAGACTTCGTCGAACCTCACAAACCGAAAATGATCGAAACATGAAGGATGCAGCAAGGTTATTAGGGTAGTGCCACTTAGGGTATGTCCATTTCCTTCTGGAAAAGGGTGGTATCATGATATGGAACCCAGATATTTAACCTATGTGGTTGCTGCAAATTTATTACTTTGTGGTTGTTGGTGTTGAGGATCCTCGGATAAAGGTCGGTAATGAGGGGGATGGCATACTCATGTCAGTAGTTACCTGGTTACAGAGGTAACCCGACCTTGTGTTGGCAGAGATCCGATTAGGTTCTCTGAGCGTCCCTCCAGAGGTGTATCCATGTGGCATAGGAAGTTTCTTAGCCTAGCCATTTATTGGAAATCCAAAGAAACAATACGCCCCCTATACGGTTTTAGTTGTATAACCTGCCATGGAATGTGGCGGTAACCTACTACAGAACAAGGTAGCTATAATAGGCATACTACGAAATGTGTATGCTGGCTAAGATTTATATTATACTTTCGAAGTGTCTTCCACACTATGCACTAATGATAATATTAAAAAGAACTTTGTGCATCAAGCATGTTTGACTTCATAAGGAGAAATCTCCTCCAATTGTGCGCTTGCATTGTGTGTGCGGCAGGAGGCCGTATGGTAGTTTTATTTTCCAAAAGCATAGCGGATTTCTTTTCCTTTCTTTGTGAAAATAACTATTTTTCAGATCTCACACCAGTCCCATGACTGACCTAGAGTTTATTATTCCCTTTCTAAACTCTAGGTGACGATAATTTTCCACACGGGCAACCTAGAGTCAGGTTATCATTATTCTGGAGTGAAGTCAGAAAATATGCCGTGGAGATCTAGAGTTCAAGCTGGATGGCAAGGCATATCACTAGTATATGATATTCTTGTCTGCTATTTGTTGTGTAACACTCTGATGATGTAATGTAAAACTGATGTAGTTGTTTGTTTTAAAGATATCCATTTATCTATTATATGTTATTCCGCTGTGAAATGTGAGATTCTGTTGTTGTTTCTATTTCTTCTTTAACCCTAACAAATCTGTTTTCTGGCTTTCGATTGTTCAGCATTTGATACATTGGACGTATTGATGTCGACTTTCGGACGTCGAAAAATTGGATCGTTAACAATTTTGTGGCCACAAGCATACATAATTCGAGAATATCGATCTAGATACAAGTAATGACCATACCATAATGAGAGCGACTCATTTAGCCCCGTTGCATCTACCCTGTTTTATCTATTCCCGGTTTGTGAGGCTTGAATTTACGTTTTATCTTTTAGCAAACCCCACTTGGAATGCTAACATTGCCCTTCAGGCAATAATGGAATGCCAGCATTCATTCATACAAGTTGTTTTGGGACTGAATGAACCGAAGGCACTACTTTTCCTACATCCTCGGGATTATTAGCATAATTGGCACTTCAAAGAACTCTGTCTTTTGAATGCTTATGTCAGTATGAAGTGGTTTTCAGATAATATATCTGTTCTTGGTCCTCTTCGAACCGATAATTGATGGTTTTCAAACTGCCCAAGGTGTGATAGTCGGTTATTTAACTACCAAATAAACAAACAATCCAATCAGAGATTTACTTCCATATGGAAACCAGCCTTGGCTAAGCATATAAGCAACCACTAAGCCTCATTAATTAATCCTTCCATTAATTAAAATCACTTTTCAAATATTTATATTAAATTACCTTTTTCAAAAGATAATTCACGAACCTTCTCTGCTCTTTTTAATGCTTGAGAAATATTGATATACTTATCTCATTTTCAAAAGTATACTTAAAAACATTTCACCTTCAATACTTTGAAAACCGTTCCATATACTTATATCAAAAGTATAAGTATATTCACAAAATACTACATTTCCAATACCTAAAAATATACTCATATACTTATCTCAATGATTTATGTATATTCACAAATCTTTAGAAAGATTTCATTTCCAAAACCATACTTAATTGGGTTAAATAAATATCATTTAAAACATCGGTAGCAATAAACCCAAAAAAATTCAGTGTAATCAAATGGATCATATAGAAATTATACTAGATACCAGCACTTTCCAATTTCAAACTTGTATTATCCCTTGATTGACAACGTAGTTGGACAACTAAGCATATTATTCTTGCTTCGACATACAATCTTAATTCTCATGATAGGGATGAGTTTTCCTACCTTGGAATTTGGTGTGAAGTATAAATAGGATACACTCTACACCACCATAATTTTAAAATGATCATTTACAGATATGAAATCTCATTTTCTTTTATAAATTTCCTTTTTATAAATCCCTTTTATATTTACAAACTCCTTTAAGAAATCTTCTTATAAAACTCGTTTTATAAATCTTCTTATAAAACTTCAATCTCCTATATATAATATCATTTATAAATTCCATTATAAAACTTCATTTACAAATTTACTTTATAAAACTTCATTTACAAATCTCCTTTATAAAACTCCTTTCTATTTATAAAACTCCTTTTATAAGTCTCTAAATATAATTATAAAACTCCTTTTTACGAATCTCCAAACTTAATTCTTATATACTTCTCATAAAACAATTATTCCATATGTCACCTGTGACGACCCATAAATCTGTACCCTTTGAATCGATAATAAACCACACATATCCGATCCAAAAAGCATAGATTGACGAAAAGTCAAGAGAAAGAAAAGAAGAGAGAAGAAGAGAAGAAAGAAAGAAGATAGTACTAAATAGAATAGTACAGAATCTCAGATTGCAGTGGAAAACATATAATATCATATCAATGATCTTTACAAAACAGAGACTGTATATACATACATCAATCAGAGTTGACCAATCAATCACTAATCATCAGCCTGGACAGTTATAATAACTTGTCTTCACAATTGCCGATAATATAAACAACAACTAATCAGTAGATAATCAAAACAGATACGTGTATACAAATTGAAGATCTCCAGCTCTCTTGTTGAAGCTCCAAAAGCACCAAATCTGAACCTGTAAATATACTTGGTCTGACCTGAGCATTGAAAGAGAAGAATGCCTGGATCAATCTCCTAAACTAGCATAAGAAGCACATTTAACTGAATTTATTGCATTACCCAACTTTTCCTTTCAAAACAAAAGTATCTCGTAAGACATGCCCACACGTAAACATGGGCATGTTTTTACCTTACGATAACCAAAAACATTTCATATCAAATCATCCTATATTAGACTTATCTATTGCATAAATAACATTAATCATAGCCAAAATTCTTACATTGTTTAAATTCCAGCATAATGCCCAAAATGGGCAATACAATCAAAATGGCAAGCACGTAGTGGAGTTTGAATTTCCATACAAATGACCAGGTGAAGGGACTACCTTTCGATGGGTACACCTTTATATGGATGTCCCGAGGCATAGAACATCTGCCCTCTGCCAACACAAGACCGGCCTACCTCTGTAACTAGATAGTACTGATATGTCATCCTCTGGTCGTTACCGACCTTTTTCGAGGGCCTTCATAGCATACAAACCACATTAATCAGATACACGATGTCATAGCATGTAAAGATGTATCTAGAAGAGGACGATCATATCCTATTTGGGGAGGAGCCACTTAGCATTGCTGCATCTAACCCTGTTTTTGTCATTTCCAATCGATGGGACCTGAGGTAACGATTACCTTTCACAAATCACAATCACATCACCTTGAATTCCACACAGCCACTTTCGTTGACCACTAATTTCCTTCTATAAAATACAACCCTTGAGCTCGTACGTCTCAAGGAGGGTGTTAACTTAAGAGAAGTTGGCTTCTTCGCCACCACTGATGTACATTTGTAAAAACCAATGTCCGTAATCTTTAGAAATGCAATGTCAGACAAACATCCATACAATTTGTCTAGGAATAGGACAAACTGAAGGTACTTTCCCACCACATCATGTCGGAAAATCCCTAGATTAATAGCGAATAGTCCTTGCATTGGATATTTCATAATGAAGGGACTATTGCTACTATATGTATATTGGGATTTTGACCCTGAACGATCAACAAGCAGTCCTCCACTGTGAAAATCCTAAATACCAATATCATCACAACCAACCTTCACAATCGTCGGATAAATGTTGGTCCGAAGTGGTTTTAAGAGAAATTTGATTCCGGTCACATCGCACCAACAACGCAAAAGCGTTTCTCAACCTCACATAGAAACTAAATCCCGTAGACTTATCACGTCTCCGAATTTCAACTTGCTATCCTTCGGCCAAGAAGGATGCTCGATATATTGCGGTAATACTTCGCACTACACGAATCAACATCCTCAACACAAATGATAATCAAGCCTACAAAGATGGCTACATATCAAGTGTACGACTAAATAGTTCCCACATCAAGTCGAGGAACTAAAATGGCCAAATTTGATAGTCGGTTATTTAACTATCAAAGCAACAAACAAATATTCAGCACCATAAGCAATCACTAGGCTCTTTCAATTAATCTTTTATTAATTAAATCACTTTCCAAATATTCACTTCGAATTATCTTTAAAAAGATATAATTTCAAAATCATTTCAACTTTCTATATTGGAAAACATTTCGATTTACTTATTTAACATTAAGTAATTAACAAATCAATTTATTTTCAACATTAGAAATTATTGCATATATTAAATCAAGATTAAGTATGTATTTTATTCTTTAAGGAAAACATTCTCTTAAACATATTTATTCGACTCGAAATGAATGTTGCGTAAAATATCATTACGACAACCCAAAATCACTAGTATTGGGATTCAAAAATCAGATAGATATATAAATCTCATATACTATACAAAACATCTCCTTTCGAAAATTATTTACTATAACAGCAATGTTGTAGCCCACCATTTCCTTATTTCTCAAAAACGTCTATTTCAACAATGAATGTTGAAATCTATGTATTCAATACTTAACACATTTTAAATATCTTCAAAACATTTAACTCCATTTAAAAATATCACTTCCCAAAAATATCCATTTAAATTTAAAATATTATTCACTTTCCAAAATCGTGAATACAATGCTCTTACCAAATTCATTACTATTGCACATTTAATTTAAAGGATAATTCACTGTCAAAAATCAGGAATATAATTCCTTTACAAAATTCGATACTTCTACACATTTATTTAAAAGATTATCCATTGTCCAAAATCATGGATATATCTCCTTTAATAAGCTTCCACTATTTAACTTATCAGAATATTGTTGATTTCAGATTTATAAAATAATGTTTATAAATTCCATATATATTTTATAAAACTTCAATATATAAAATTCCTTTGTTAACATATTCCATTTATACCTCATTTATATTCCAAAGTCCAATAAAATGTTAATTACTTATAATTCTCCTATTTACAAATTCACTCTTTTTATAAAATCACAAATTATAAATCTTATTTACCTATAAGATCCATTTGTCACTCCATTTCAACATTTAACAAACTCCTTTATAATCCCATTATCTTAATTTATAAAAATTCAATTTTATAAATCTAATATATAAAACCATTTATAATAATTCCAGAATTCTCATTTTATACTATTTCATGATCACTTCATATTTAAAAAATCACATTCTAGTATATTTCACAAAAATCATAATTATTATAAGATAAAAATTATAACTTTTATTTATTTAAAATAAATTCATTTCCTTAAAAATAAAAAAAATGTCTATTTTCAAAATTACTTTGAAAATCCATTTTAATTTGAAATCATCACCTTAATATTTTCAAATTACCAAAAATAGGCCCAATGCTGCAATAGCACTAAATACATCAATCACGACATCTAAAACATCATACATCACATGATAACAGTATGTATATCAATATTTGTAAATAAAATCAACAGTGATGAGGAATCCAGTTGGATCCCCTCAACCTATCACCTGTAACAAATATACGTATTAGAATATGTTTATAATGTCCACTTGAAGGCAGATGCGCGCACAAAGGGTCATCCGCTCATACAATGGAACTTATAGGGTCTCATCTGATCCAATAGGCGGGAATATATCCAAATACCAATCAATATATGGATAATATATCATATATCATTCAAAAAATCATCAATCAACACAAAATAAATTCATTCCCTCTTATATAAAAATACCAATAACTCAGAAAGAGTGAGTTGTACTCACATTGGTTCCGATAGCAGTTGCATTGTTCTATTTTGAATAAAATTACATGGGTGTTTAATTTTACCCAAAATTTACGCTAGGTCCAATCGACTCTAATAGCTCTAAAATGTAGTGCTCGTTAATATGAACACAACGCAACTTGTTTTGCAAAATACGGGTCTCGTATGAAGAAGTTATGACATTTAGAAATTTATACGAGTTTATATATATAATTATTTACAAATTTTATTTAATTTTTTTTTAAACCTTTATGTCGGTCATATAATTCCAAAGTCCAATTCTAGGCCATCGTTTTTCACTTCCTTCTTCGTTTTGTTTCCAGGCTTCGTTCGAAACCAATCACCACGTCGCATCTCTTTATGGCCACACCTCCACGTCGCACTTGAAGATGGTCAGAAACCATGGACTCGAAGCTCTAACTCCACCTCACCTTCGGTGAAGACCGCGGAAGCTCGACTCCATAAATCACGCGAAAATCGTGTGTGAATGTAGGCCTTTTGAACTGAAATTGCCGTCGATTGGCTTCGCCTTAAACGATTATCACCATTGGAGCGATAGATCTTGATGCCCTCTATGTTTTTGTAGTTGATGGTTTTTGATGAAAGTTGATGGATGAGGAGATCGAAGGGAGGGAAATTGGAAGATTTTTGGCCATTGGAAATATATGGTGGCTAGCCCTCGATGCATTGGGGTTTTGTGAAAATTATAAAAAACGTAGCCTTCTATAGAAAATTCATGACACTTTTCATCCGAAATTTTTCCGAACTCCAAACGAAGCATGCTGCCTGGCGTTTATAATGTTTTACCCTTATTCCGAGCACAACGGAATATATATCGAGAGCCAATTCGATCGTATTTGGAAGATAGGTTTTCAAATCGACTTATTTTAAATTTAAAATGTACTTAAAAAAATTTCTTCACGTTTCGGCTTGCCACGACTAAACCGTAAATCTGATTGACCCATAACTTGAAATCCTAAAGTAATATAACATTACGAATCCGATGAAACTGGCTTCGTCGAAATCCAAGACTGTTTGAAAAATGTCTGTTTTTATATGTTAGTTAAATATTAAAATATTCAATTTCTATAAATTAACTTTTAATTCAATTTCAAAAGTTCTCTAACATCATTCTAATTCAAATAGGATTTAATTCAACTTTATAAATCATTCTCATTCTCATTAAATTCAAATTTCAATTATTTCCACAATTTCAAATATTAAATTAACAATTTAGTTATCCAATTAAATCCTTATATTTCAAATGTAAGTTATTCAACTTATGAAATTTACTTGTGAATATTTGAAATAATTAAATATATGAATTTCAAATGACTAAGGTTCTGGATCGTTACATTCTCCCCTACTTAAAAGAATTTCATCCCCGAAAGTACTAAGTAAGAAAAAGTCACCAAATCCATTAACTTTTCAAAATAATTTGTTCCAGCTAGATATCAAATTCATTTAAACATTTTTAAAATTTTGAAAATCCATTAGTTAAACTTCTTATGAAAACATCCCTAAGTATTCAAATCCATACTTAGTTATGTTTTCAAAACCAACTAATATCATTTAACTTTTAACTCAAAATTAAAATTATAGTTATATAAAAAATTTCCTAAAATTCCAAAAAAAATTCTAACACCTTAAACTTACAAATTTTTTTTGCCAACGTCTCCTTTGCGCGGTTCAATCAGAGTAGGATCACAACACACACACACACAGATATATATATATTATAAATATACATCTCATCTTCGAGGATGAGGCATCCCGTAGGGAAAAAATATAAAAGTACGATATATAATCCGAGTTATGTACCTTATATATTATTAGCGAGCATATAGGGCTAATATAGCATGAAAGCAAGCTCCAAAAGTGAAGCATACGCTACCTGCACCTACTAAATACTCAACAAACAAATGAGCAATATGTATATATGAAAGTAATATCAATATGCAACATATACCAATATAACAACTATATATGCCAATATAGCAATGCAATCAAAAACAACAAATCCATCCATCAAACCACTACCATCCAACTAACATCCAACAACTATCCAATCAATCCATAGCCAAATCAATATAAATCCACTTCTCATTTAATATTCATTGAATTGATTTTCAATTTATTCACATTTGATTCGTTTACATTGGGTTTTACAAACATTCATTTATCTATATTCAGTTTGCCTATATTCACTAATTTACATTCAAGTTAGTTCACTTTAAATTCGAATCAAATTCAATTCTATTTAGATTCACTTACTACAAATTTGAATTCAGTTATTTAGCTTTCAATTTCATTAATTCAATTCCATATGAATTTATATACAATCAACTAACATCCATCTAACAACCAGTGCATATCCAACATAACCAAATTTATTTAATTTACGCTTAAACATTCATATTTACTTCGTTTACCTTCCATTTGGTTTAACATTTTTAATTTCAATTAGTTTAATATTCAATTTGGATTGAATTCTATTATTCACTGTATTCACATTTTTATACAACACTTCTAATATTATTATCAATTCACAACTTTCTAACTTAAGTTTTATTCAATTCTTAACGATAAATTTCTAATCCATGTTTATTCACTGATTCACTTTTACAATTAAAGTTGAATTTCTTTATATAACTGAAATTCATATTCATTTAACTACTTCAGTTCATTAACTTCTTATTATTCAACTTTACTTTGCATATTCATTTTATTTATCCGAAATCAGCTTGACTCAACATTACTTAAGTTATGTTTCACTTTATTCACACTTGCATTTACTTCCACTATACAACTTAAGTTCATTTCTTATTTAAATCAAATTCTATTTTACTTAACTTTTATTTAAGTCAATTTACCCTATCGCTTATTCAAATTTAGATTTTGTTTTGCTTAACAAAATTGTTTAACCATTTTAACATTTGGTTTTACTTACACTTTCTCACTTTATACGTTATACAACTTATTTATTCAAACTTCCAAACTCATATTATATAATCACATATCACTTTAGTTCAATTTCCATTTCAATAACATGTCTAATCCAGTTAAGAATTCAAAATAAGAATTCAAAATTATTACAAAATAAGAATTCAAACAATTTGAATTCATTTTCAGACTCAAGTTAGATTCTAAGTTCAGAATTTCAGATTAAATTTAAAACTTTAAAAAAAAAATTCCTAAAAACAGAACAGTTCTGTTTAATAAAAGCCTGAACAATGCAACTCGAGGCAATCCCTTCTACTTCGAGTCAGTTACCCAGCTCCTTCGAGTTATCTCCCCCTTTCCCCGAGACTAACCTGTGTAAAAAAAAAAAAATGCACTGCAAATCAAACATCAACTCCAACCTGAAACAGGCCAACACCACCACCCTTCAAACCTGTCAACGCCGATATTTCACAACTCCGGCCATCATCAACGACCAAACTCCGGCAGTAACTCCATCACTATACCATCCATCAATCCCCAAAATTGCATGGAACTCGATTCATTCTAGATGCAACAGTTCCCAATTTTCCCTAACCCAATAAAATAGGGTTCTTACTGCAATTCCCAAATACAAAACCCAAAATAGAATTGTAAATCAAATTCAAAACTTTTCTACAAATCTTGGATAGTTCCGGCTTCTTCAGTAGCAAATTCAAATCAAACAAATGCCAATATCCACAGTGTTTGTCAAATATGTATAATACTGTGACTTAAAACTGTTCTTAGTTTACAGTATTATAAATACTAATTTTTGATTTAAAATTCATTCATTCACTTGATGTTTTGAGTTCTATTTCTACAACATTGATTTGAAATGTTTTATATATTTACTTATAAAATTTCCTATGCCTTGGTATTTATTCCAGTAAGTAAAATTTGAATTTTACCTTAATGAAATTCTAGAATCCAAACTATAAAACTGCCCTACCATCATAGTTAAATTCTAAAATCTAACAAAGACAAATTAATTATATAATAATTTAATTAGAAACTAGAAATAGAAAACACACAGATCATAGCAATGTAGACAGCATGCATATATACATATGTACTTCATATATCAGACAGTAGGCATTAATTATATGAACACTATTATCTTAGCATGCAACAGTTTTAATCCTTAAATTTATAAAGAAAGTTACTCACCTTTATTCAAAGTGCAGAGCATATTGCAGAGTACCAGACTTGAAAATATGAAATGCAGGCTCTTTTAAATCTTTGATTGTTGCTTTTTAAAACATGCAGGCTTCTACTTGATGTATGCAGGCCTCAAATTTGTTATGCAGGTGCCAGAGTTTCCAAATGCAAGAACATGCAGAGCTTCAGATCCAAACACATGTTGCAGACCTCATTGTTTCAGATGCTTTCATGTTGAAATGCAGGTTCTATGATTGAATTTGCAGTTGCAAAGAAATGCAGGTCTGAATATTTGCTTTATTATGAAGAGGAATTGAATGCATATGTTATCAGGTTTTGAGAAATGCAGTTTTGTATATGGTTTGAGAATGAAGATTTTGGGTTTTTCTTTTGTTTTGAGTTCAAACTGAATTGTTTTTTTTTTTTTCCTTATCTTATGTTTTGAACAGCTTTATGGCTTTGAAAGATGTGAAGCCAAATCTTTTTCTACTATTTTTTTCAGATTTTCTAAGATACTATATGATGGCATATGGGAAGATGTGAAGTTTCTTGTATTTTTGTTTTTTTTTTTTTTAATTTCATTATTTTAAACAAAAGAAATGATGCTATTTGTATGTATATAAACATGTAAGATCTAAAGGTATGATTACATTGTTTGTACATATACATATGTAATATATATATTTTTCATGTTCTACCTCTTTTGTATTATTGATTTGTAAATATGGAAGTGATTTGTATTATTTATATTTTCATACTCCTAACATTTGTAATATTTTTTACATTTCAAATTTTGGAAATATAAAACTATATTCTTTTCCAGAAGAAGATGTATTTTAAATCTTTTTATCAAATCAAATAAAAAAGTACATAATATGGTTGAATTAAAATTCTGAAATAGCTTTTGTAATTTTTTATTTATTTATATCAATTTTATAATATTACTTTTTGAACCAATATTATTTTTAAGCTTAGTTTATTTTATTTTTGAATTAAGACTAGTATACCATTTAAATAAATAATTATCTATATTTATATTATTTCAAATTTTTATTTCTTATTTTATAACCGTTTTGTCCATTATTCCTACTTATTCTAATTTAAAGAAAGGAAATGAATTTTAAACTAATTATGCTTTTAATAAATAAACCCATATAAAATAGTATTTAGTTTTAAACAATTGTTTTGAAAATCATTAATATCTAATTCAAAATAAAATTTTCAAAATCAAAATCTTATTTACAATTTTAACTTTCAATATATACATATTTATTCAAATTATAGTGCATTCTTATCTCTAATATAATTATCCTTAAATTCCAACCAAATTTCTATTTATAATCTAAAATTTTAAGTTTATTTTGTAAATCTCAAATTAATTCACAATTAAATTCACAGTTTAAATCCAAAATCAATTTCATTATTGAATTATTTTGGCTAATATTTCAGGAATGTTACAGATTCCCCTCCTTAAGAAATTTCGTCCTCGAAATTTGCTAGGAAGACGAAAAGAAAAGATGAAAGATAGAGAAATTCCTTTCCAAATCGAACTGGATATAAATTCTGTATTTGGCTCACCAAATAAGAATATCAACAATAGATATGAGAACAATCTCATATAATATTACACAAGATATTTGGGTCCATCGGTCTACGAATATGCAAGGGCATTGACTAGTTCGAAGAGATTAATCGTTCGTAGAATATATCGGATCCCAGAAAATAGATAGATGGATCAAATCTTCATATTAGTTAACCAACTTACTAATTTAAAATTTCCAATTTATTTAATATTTTCAATTTCAAATTCATTAGAGTTTAGATCGAAAAGCTGATAAGAAACCGATGAAGATACGAAGTAAGAATTTCCTACAACAATACGTATGGCCATCATCACACCGAAACTTCTTTCTGGAGCAGCTACGAAGCAATCAAAAGAATTAGAAATCGAATCAAAGGAGATTGATAGAGAAAAGATATTCCCACTGTTGCAGGGTATTGACCATTTGTAGTGGTACTCCCATGTCCCCTATCTCGTTCTCTTCTCGCACTCATACTCACTATCAGTGGATAGTAAGAGAATTTACTGAGGCATTCGAACGGATATCTCAGGGATATACTCATTCTAGGGTTTACTTCACCCTATCTCTAATGAGTTACTTAATGTGTTATACTCCTGAGCTAAAGTTTTAACCTTCAGCTCTGATACCAAATGTAACGATTCGAATTTTTCGCGTTCGAAAATCGACATCCATACTTTACATTGTACTCGAATGCCGCAGATTCGACCGTTCAAATTCGAGTCGCCGGAGCTTATAACACATTAAGTACAACACAGCGGAAGAAATGAATAACATATATCAATGTACAACATTTGATACAATAACTGATACAACAGAATACAATAGAATGGTACAACAAATAATACAATGAATATCAACATTATCAGAGATACAAAGAATAGCAGCGGAAATAAAAGATAACACAAGCAGCGGAACAAAATCTCCAATATAGTCTTCAAGAAAGAACTCCAGTAACAGTAATCTCCATCTCCAAAGCACCAATCCAGAAATAGCTCGAACTCCAAATCAAGATGAAGAGAAGCAACACGATCCAAAATGCGATTGCCAAATCCTAAGGCTGAAAGCTATCGGATCTACACCTACTATAGATTATCTGAAAACCCCAACTCTAGACTGCCCGTGTGGGAAAATAGTGGGCACCCAGAGTTTAGGAAAGGAACAATAAACTCCAGGTCAGTCATGGGACTGGTATGAGCAAACAAAAACATTTGGTCTTTTAAAACAACAAAAGAATTTAAATTTGAAATCCGCAATGCTTTTTGGAAAATGAAACTACCATAAGGCCTCCCGCCACACACACAATGCAAACGCAGAATTGGAGGAGATTTCTCCTTATGATAGTCAAATATGCTTAATACGAGAAAATTTCTTTGATATTATTACTATAAGTGCAAAGTGTGGAAAACCATTTCGAAAATATAATATAAATCCTAGCCAGCATACGACATTTCGTCGTATGCCTACTATAGCTACCATGTTCAATAGCAGGTTACCGCCACATTCCATGGCAGGTTATACAACTAAAACCGTACAGGGCGCGTATTGTTTTGATTGGATTTCCAACAAATGGTCAGGCTAAGGAACTTCCTACTGTCAATGGGATCGCCTCTGGCGGGACGTCCCGAGAAACTAACGTTACGGTTAGATCTCTGCCAACACAAGGCCGGGTTACCTCTGTAACTAGGTAACTACTACACGAATATGCCATCCCCCGGTCCTTTGGGACCTTTATCCGAGGCGCCTCAAAGCAACAACCACACAGTAAATGAGATTGGAGCAACCACATAGGTTAAATACCAGGGCTCCATACCTGATACCACCCTTTACCAGAAGGGAATGGCATACCCTAAAGGGAGCGACCCTCATAACCTTGCCGCATCTTTCCTGTTTCGACCATTTCCGGGGTGTGAGGTCCTGATGCAGTCTCGTCCACAAAGCTACGCTTTGGCACAAAGCCATGCTTTGGGTCAACAGATGATCAAAGCAATGATCACAAAGATAAATGATCAAACAAATGATCATATCACAAATGATCAACCAATGATCATCACACAGCAGCACTCAGCATGCCACATTACCAAATTGGGAATATATCACTGATAAATATCAACTACATAACCTCTGAGCTCGTACGTCTCAGAGAAGGGTGTTAAGCTAAGAGAATAAATTCTCCGCCACCAAGCAGAAAGGTATTTGATAGAGATCAGTTAATATCTCAAAGTGTAATGTCGGACATACAACCATACAAGTCTGTCCCGGGTTCGAACAGAACCGAAGGCACTTCCGAAGAAGCCCTTGCAAATTCGGATAATCCCTAATCACGTCCGGACTTCCCATCACATATGAAGATCTCTATACCGGGGATCAGCCAGTGCAGAGACAATCGATGAGTTATCCTTTTGTTTTTGGAAATATCCGGTCTTCACCACCGGTCTTCAATTGCTATCCATAACGTCGTATCACTATTCGGAATGGGCTATATGACACAAGGTCCTCACCCGGCTAAACCGAATAATGAGCGCCATATTTTAAAACATATGGATATGGGATTTTAGTTAAGTCACAACTTATAAAATCCAAAACTTTTCTTTCAATGGTTAAACAAATTACCATTTTAAATCTTTAAACCAAAAGATTTATTTCACAAAGTTTCACCTAGTTTCACAAAGATCTATTCATAGATTCAAAACAACTTCCATTCCGATTGGATTAACTCAATAAATCTTTAAATTAAAGATTTAATTTATAGCTTTCAAAACACGTTCCAAAGATTTATTTATAACTTGGAATACCATTTTCATTTCAAAACTTGAATTCCTTTTAACATACATTGGAAATCCATTTCTTATATGAAAGCTTCTATTATTTGAAAACGACAGTTTTCGTTTCAGAAAAGTCCGATTTATACAAGTTGGAATCTTGGGTTAATTTTAAATTTCAAAACATCACCTTTTAAAATGGTTTAAAAACCCCATATAAACCCATTTATAAGTTGAATAACTTTTTAAAACCCTAGTTTCCCAATCATAGAATTCAATTCAATTATTGAATTCAAATTTAACTCAAATTATTTAAATTTCAAAACTCAATTAAGTTATTCACATAACTTTTATTTTTTTGAAATTCATTTTTTTCAAAAACTTCAATTCTAATTCCAAAACTATTTTGGATTCAAAAATTCAAATTTTAAAACAATTTCAAAATCTGTGACTTAACCCATTTCCACGTGCAATCCATATTTGTGTGTGTATAAGTGTGGTCCAGGGGTTCAACACAATAGTGCACAACATCATCATCACAGATTCAATCATAAAGATAAGCGGTATAACCCATAGCGCTTATCTATATTCACAGATTCATAGATAAAGTAAATTATCAATCACAAAAATTCACTAATATGATTCGATGTGGGTTTCGGATAACCAGCTGGAATCCGACTCCCTGTCGCATCGAAATTCAAATGTCGTTTTACGGGTCAAAGGGTTTCATATACATACGACAGTATATTCATCACAAATATAGCAGTTCAGCACAAAGTATCACATAGCATCACATCACATATCAAATATATCAATCCATCACACAACATTCAATAACAATCAGCATCTACAATTAAGATGAATAAACTGGGTGGTTTTAAATTTATTACCTACATGATTACTTTCATTTATTATTCCTAATTAATTAACTATCCATATTTATTCAATTAATAAATCTTCAATTATTAATTTGAAATCTAATATCATTCAATTAATGATTTCTTAATTACAAATTAATTATTCTAAGAAAAATTAATCTTAAACTTTAATTAATCCAATTAAAACCCTTAATTACTTTAATTAATTATCCATTTCATTAATTAATTAATTATATTAATTATCCATTTGTACTACCTTAATAAATAAATGAATTACAAATCATTAAACTTTTCTTTATCTTTAGATAAACATTCCTTATTTAAATTATGCATTTAAAAACAAAATGTTTTTAAATTTACATTAAATTCCATTTAACATTTTCTTTAAACTCAAGACTCAAATTTGTCTTAAATAAGAGTTTAAAACAATACACAACTTAATCTTATATGTTTACAAGAAACATATACTTAATTAATAAGTTGAAAAGGATTTAAATTTCAATTCAAATCAAATTCAAATCAATTTTAAAAATTACTTTAAAACTTCAAAATTGAAATACAACTTTCATTCTCATTTTAGTTTTAAATTCTTTAAAACTCTTTCTATAATTTACACCTTTATTTCTAATGCAAATCATTTGAAAGCAATTTAAATTTAAATCTTTACTTTAAAACTGAATTTTAAAAATAGATTTAAAAACTCAGAATTTGAATTCATTTTTAAATCCTTAATTTTAAACACTTAACCTTTCAATTCAATATGCAAAACAACAATGCATTTTATACTTGAGAGTTTAAAATCAAATTTGAATTGAGAAACATAAATGATTTCAAATTCTCAGACAAACAAAACTTGAATTCATTTTCAAACTTTTCAGATTTAACTCCATCTCAAACTCCACTTGCAATTTAAATTTTCATTTTACATATAAAACAGAAACAGTTTTTCTGTTTTATTAAGAAAGATCAAACTTTGAATTTTTCCCCAGAATTTAAACTATTTCAAAAAAAAACATAATTCAAACTTATTTGAATTCATATTTGAATTCAGTTCCAAAATCCAAAGTCACAGTTGTAGTTTGCAAAATATTTCAAATTTTATAAAACTGAAACAGTTTCCTGTTTCTTTATATATATATTTTTTTATTTTTAAACCAAATTTGAATTCTGCATTTAAATTATTACAAAATAAGAATTCAAACAATTTGAATTCATTTTCAGACTCAAGTTAGATTCCAAGTTCAGAATTTCAGATTAAATTTAAAACTTTAAAAAAAAATTCCTAAAAACAGAACAGTTCTGTTTAATAAAAGCCTGAACAATGCAACTCGAGGCAATCCCTTCTACTTCGAGTCAGTTACCCAGCTCCTTCGAGTTATCTCCCCCTTTCCCCGAGACAAACCTGTGTAAAAAAAATAAAAAAAATGCACTGCAAATCAAACATCAACTCCAACCTGAAACAGGCCAACACCACCACCCTTCAAACCTGTCAACGCCGATATTTCACAACTCCGGCCATCATCAACGACCAAACTCCGGCAGTAACTCCATCACTATACCATCCATCAATCCCCAAAATTGCATGGAACTCGATTCATTCTAGATGCAACAGTTCCCAATTTTCCCTAACCCAGTAAAATAGGGTTCTTACTGCAATTCCCAAATACAAAACCCAAAATAGAATTGTAAATCAAATTCAAAACTTTTCTACAAATCTTGGATAGTTCCGGCTTCTTCAGTAGCAAATTCAAATCAAACAAATGCCAATATCCACAGTGTTTGTCAAATATGTATAATACTGTGACTTAAAACTGTTCTTAGTTTACAGTATTATAAATACTAATTTTTGATTTAAAATTCATTCATTCACTTGATGTTTTGAGTTCTATTTCTACAACATTGATTTGAAATGTTTTATATATTTACTTATAAAATTTCCTATGCCCTGGTATTTATTCCAGTAAGTAAAATTTGAATTTTACCTTAATGAAATTCTAGAATCCAAACTATAAAACTGCCCTACCATCATAGTTAAATTCTAAAATCTAACAAAGACAAATTAATTATATAATAATTTAATTAGAAACTAGAAATAGAAAACACACAGATCATAGCAATGTAGACAGCATGCATATATACATATGTACTTCATATATCAGACAGTAGGCATTAATTATATGAACACTATTTATCTTAGCATGCAACAGCTTTAATCCTTAAATTTATAAAGAAAGTTACTCACCTTTATTCAAAGTGCAGAGCATATTGCAGAGTACCAGACTTGAAAATATGAAATGCAGGCTCTTTTAAATCTTTGATTGTTGCTTTTTAAAACATGCAGGCTTCTACTTGATGTATGCAGGCCTCAAATTTGTTATGCAGGTGCCAGAGTTTCCAAATGCAAGAACATGCAGAGCTTCAGATCCAAACACATGTTGCAGACCTCATTGTTTCAGATGCTTTCATGTTGAAATGCAGGTTCTATGATTGAATTTGCAGTTGCAAAGAAATGCAGGTCTGAATATTTGCTTTATTATGAAGAGGAATTGAATGCATATGTTATCAGGTTTTGAGAAATGCAGTTTTGTATATGGTTTGAGAATGAAGATTTTGGGTTTTTCTTTTGTTTTGAGTTCAAACTGAATTGTTTTTTTTTTTCCTTATCTTATGTTTTGAACAGCTTTATGGCTTTGAAAGATGTGAAGCCAAATCTTTTTCTACTATTTTTTTCAGATTTTCTAAGATACTATATGATGGCATATGGGAAGATGTGAAGTTTCTTGTATTTTTGTTTTTTTTTTTTAATTTCATTATTTCAAACAAAAGAAATGATGCTATTTGTATGTATATAAACATGTAAGATCTAAAGGTATGATTACATTGTTTGTACATATACATATGTAATATATATATTTTTCATGTTCTACCTATTTTGTATTATTGATTTGTAAATATGGAAGTGATTTGTATTATTTATATTTTCATACTCCTAACATTTGTAATATTTTTTACATTTCAAATTTTGGAAATATAAAACTATATTCTTTTCCAGAAGAAGATGTATTTTAAATCTTTTTATCAAATCAAATAAAAAAGTACATAATATGGTTGAATTAAAATTCTGAAATAGCTTTTGTAATTTTTTATTTATTTATATCAATTTTATAATATTACTTTTTGAACCAATATTATTTTTAAGCTTAGTTTATTTTATTTTTGAATTAAGACTAGTATACCATTTAAATAAATAATTATCTATATTTATATTATTTCAAATTTTTATTTCTTATTTTATAACCGTTTTGTCCATTATTCCTACTTATTCTAATTTAAAGAAAGGAAATGAATTTTAAACTAATTATGCTTTTAATAAATAAACCCATATAAAATAGTATTTAGTTTTAAACAATTGTTTTGAAAATCATTAATATCTAATTCAAAATAAAATTTTCAAAATCAAAATCTTATTTACAATTTTAACTTTCAATATATACATATTTATTCAAATTATAGTGCATTCTTATCTCTAATATAATTATCCTTAAATTCCAACCAAATTTCTATTTATAATCTAAAATTTTAAGTTTATTTTGTAAATCTCAAATTAATTCACAATTAAATTCACAGTTTAAATCAAAAATCAATTTAATTATTGAATTATTTTGGCTAATATTTCAGGAATGTTACAGTAAACCAGCTTGAGAAACTCACTCAATTGAATTTATTAAATTACCAAACTTTTCCTTTCAAAACAAAAGTATCTCCTAAGACATGCCCATACATAAACACGAAGATGTTTTTACCTTACGATAACTAAAACATTTTAAATCAAATCGCCTTACATTATACTAGCGTCTATTGCACAAATAATATAAATCATGGTCGAAATTGTTATATTGATTAAATTCTAGCATATAGCCCAAAATGGGTAATACAATCAAAATGGAAGGCATATAGCAGAGTTTGGATTTCCTTGCAAATGACCGGGTGAAGGGACTACCTTCCGATGGGTACACCTCTAGATGGATGTCCCGAGGCACAGAACATCTGCCCTCTACCAACACAAGACCGGCCTATCTATGTAATTAGATAGTGCTGAATATGTCATCCTCCCGTCGTTACCGACCTTTTCCGAGGGCCCTTATAGCTACAAACCATATTTGTGACGCCCCACCTCTATACGCACGCTAGCCAGGAACACTACGGTGTAATGCCGTCAACTAGCATGGAGAATAAGGCTGTTGAGGAGTGACCATCCGTGTAATTGCTTTGTGCGAGCATCGATATGTCAGATAGTATAACATGCATTTTTTTTCAAGAGGAAATCCAACATACCGACACAAACTCAAAACTACTACACAGTGGCTATAATATCTTCGAAAACAAATATAGAAATAAACATAACATAAATCAGTCACAGACAATTCATATCACAAAGGTGGAAATAGATATGAATATTACACATAAAAGTGTATATCAGAGTAGTGGTCTGAAAGATCCACAATAACACAAAGGAATAGTTGCAAGTGCAACACAAAAGAATAAGTATACATCATAGGGTCTGTATCTCAAATGTATACAACAAAATGAACTACTAATCTAAGTAGTTAGGCAAAAGTTCAGATGATGGTCCCAGATAAGAAGACATGAGGAAGCACCTGTAAAATCTCAGTCTGACCCGAGTATTATTTAAGAAGAAAATAATAAACGGATCAGTCTAGCTATAAATATCAGATAAAATGATATAGAATAAGAGATATGACAGAAATAAAGGTACGATAACCACATGGCAATATTATAATAATTATGTAACAAAAATCAACCAAAGACTGGTCAATATCACAAGAATCTTCTCAAAGATAAAAAGAATGTCATACTCTATATTTTTATTCACCCAACCATAAATATTGGCAATTAAATCAATGCCAAATTCACAAAAGTCAATGACACACAAATTCACCAATGCACAAATATTGATAGAACTTATCAATGAAATCACAAAAGTTGGTGAAACACAAATTCTGGAAATCATCAATGGAAATCCAGAAATCACAAAAAGGGGGGAAGGCCTATCACAAACGGGAGCACAAAAGGTCCCTACACGTGTATCACAAACGGAACGCTAGTTCCATGGTTGCTAACCACACAAATTGAGCCGAAGCTCCTCCAAACGAGCCGAAGCTCCTCCAAACGAGCCAAAGCTCCTCCAAACGAGCCGAAGCTCCACAAAGTAATCAAACATCGACGCACCTAAATAGATACGATCCATGCGATAAATGAGACGAAGCTCAATAAAACGAGGTACAGTCCTCCATACAGACAAAGAGACATCGCACATTGCTAGTCTAAACCACAAAATGATCATCATTGATCATCAATAAGTGTCAATTACAGTAAGCTAGTAAATATATGAGTTTAGCTTCATGTCCCATAACCACTTGCTTAACTTAAATATTTACGAACAAATTGTAGATCTCCACCAGAAAATTGTCACAAGTGATTCAATCGAACAAGTCCAAGAATTAAACGACGAAGTAAACGCAAGCGTTTCATACCACTTGTTTTACTAAGTCGTTTAATTAGATTTCTCATACGAGTGAGGTAAAGGTTTGTATATACTAATAGATTGGAAAATGGTTTTAAGAAACGAGCGTTGTTATTGAAAATAGAGTTGAAATCATTTTGTTGAAAGGGTTTTGATATCTACTACTAGTATTGAAACCTTTATATTTTTAAAGTGGAAAATCACAAAAATGATTGTAGAACAATCAATCACCAAAATTCACATTCGAAGACGTGAATAAAATCCAAAGAAATCGATACCGAATCCATCAAAATGGATATTCTCAAAAATCACGAAGAAAATGTCATCATAGTCAATAATAAATGATAACAACAAAAAGGGAATCAACAGGAATCGATTAAAATTGGAAATATACTCAAATTAGACAAATAGGCAAAACTAAAGATTTCCAGACGTCTGAGGGGTTGTTCAGACGTCTGGATTTGGTTTCTGGAAATTCCCCAAAAAACCATCCAGACGTCTGAAACCTAAAATCAGACGTCTGAAAAACATTCAGACATCTGGGGGAAAGTCCAGACGTCTGGTTTTGGTTTCAGGAAATATTCCAGAAAACCAACCATACGTCTGAAAACACAAATCAAACGTCTAACCTTATTCTAGACGTCTGAAATAATAATTCAGACGTCTGAAATTAGCCACTGCCTTATTTATTTTTCTGCCATATTTTATTCTTCTCCAGGTTGCAAAACCAGACGTCTGG
The DNA here is from genome assembly GCA_030765085.1 of Allium cepa. Classification (NCBI taxonomy): domain Eukaryota; kingdom Viridiplantae; phylum Streptophyta; class Magnoliopsida; order Asparagales; family Amaryllidaceae; genus Allium; species Allium cepa. The sequence goes on from CM060931.1 coordinate 618,643,052, forward strand.
CATTGGTCTCCAGTCATCTGAAAACCTGGTAAGGGCAACAATTTGCCTAGGCCATATGGCCAAAACGATGTCGGGAGCGATCGAGCGAGCAACGACAATTAAGGATTTACGTCAAATGACAACCCGGCCTTATAGGCTCTTCAATACACCCCAAATATCATGATCAAACATCCATAAAAGGATTTTCACAAAAATTGGAATACTCGCCAATTCGATCCAAATCAGAAGCAAATGAATATGCACAAATGTTAGGAATTCATACCTAATCACAAAGATAGATATAGAAAAAGATGTGAGATAAAAATCTCACCTTTGAACCCAAATTAGTGAAGGAGAAGCTTTTAAAACAAGTTAAGATCGATTCCTCTTCAATAACAACTCAAGAAGCTTCAATCTAAGCTTACAAGTAAAATATTTCTTATGTTAGGTTTAGGAAATTCTGAAATTGAAAGGAGAATGAGTTGGAAAAGAAGAAGGAGATGCTTACTAATGGCTTCTCTTGAGTTTGGAGCTAGAAGATGGATTTGCTAATGAAGACTAGGGCTTGGAGTTTTAGTTTCCTCTTCCACTCCTCCATTGTTATGAAAGCTTGAGTATTAGGAAATGAGGAATGAAGTAATGAAGAGGAGAGGGGGTTGGGACTGAGTTAGTAAGTGGTTAATGGGTTCAGCCCAAACCAAAGCCCTAAGTGAAAAAGTGGCAAAAATCAACTTTGTCCAAACATATCGAAGCTTATACTTAAAAGGTCGCAAACGTCATTTTGAACTCAATGGGGGTGGTCTCGAGTCCCAATTCGACTGTTTGCAAAAAGTAGCTTTTCGGACCAAAATCCGACGAATGGTGAAATATTTAAATATACAATCGATAAATATGCGGGTTGTTGCAGACTCCCCTCCTTAAAAAAAATTGCGTCCTCGCAATACTTAAGAGGAAAATAAGAAGTAACAACTATGGAAGCATATCAAAACAAAAGAAAATTTGACTCAAGAAGTCCACCATAAAGAGCACGAAAGAGTTAGCCCGAACGTGTTCGCTCGATGAATTCTCTGGATTCCCAAGAGAAATCCTTAGGATTTGAGCACCATCGGACTTTCACAAAAAGAACATCTTTATTTCGAAGGTGCTCAACCTCTGAAGAAATGATGCGAATAGAATGTTGCTCAAAAGTCAAATCTGGTGAAACTTCAATTCCTACTATAACACCAGGCTCAAGAATAAAAATAGCAAACCTAAAAGCATTTCCGTAGTAGAAAGACGTGAGAAAACGTCATGAATATCAGAAAATTGAGCTGGTGCAATGACGTAGTATAATAACAGTACGCCCGAGAAACTAGATACTCAAATAATCTGGGACAACAGCGTAGTACAAAGACGGTACGCCCAATGAACCAAAGCTCGAATAATTTCGAAACACCAACATAGTACCAAAACGGTACGTCCAATGAACCGAACACCATAAAAGAACATCAGACACAAGTCCATGAAAGAAATGAGATGAAACTCAGTAAAACGAAGTATATCAAAATGTCCGATGACTTGATAAAAAGATAATTCCACTCAGACATCACCAAAGGATCAACCACTTGTTGCTTACGACTAAACGCGCTGGCAACATGATTTCCCTTTTCGGAATAAAAGAATACCAAGATCGTAAGATGCCAGGAACTCGAGCCAACATGAAGTTCCTTATGAGAAAATAAATATTCCAAAGATTTATGATCAGGGTAGAGAACAAATTTCTCACACAAAAATAATGATGCCAATTTTTTTTTTAAAAGTGAAATCGATAGCCACGAGCACTAGATCATGAGTGGCATATCTAGTCTCAATAGGCATTATGATTTTAGAAGCACAAGAGATAGCACGTTCTCTTTTGCAAGAGAATGACATCCAAGCCAACACGACTAGTATTGGTACAAAAGATAAAGTCTTGGTTCCCATCGGGAATCACAAGAATAAGAGTATCGGAAAAGAGTTCATTTAAATAATCTCCCTTCCCGAAAAGCTAAAACTTTCAAAATTACATTTATCTTTATGTAACCACTTTTCTAGAAAAATTTACATTTTACAAGTCAATATATCGTGTCTGATTGTCTCATCAAAGCGTTTAGGAAATTCCTATCGATTACGTTGATCAAGCGCATCGACCAAAATTCTTAAAGCACTCAATGGGCAATACAACCACAAAATCATCCTCTATATAGTAAACATGTTTCTTAAAAACCTTTAAGAATATTCTTTGCTTGTTTAAGAGCAAATCAAATTGTACTTATAAATAAATCTTATGAAAAAGATCTGCAAAATTTTAAATTACTATTTTCATCCAAAATCAATAAATGCAAAAGTGGATTCATCGAGATATTCGATAGAATGCTCGATACATAAAATGGATGAAATAAGATGGGCAAATTGAATGACATAATAATTCATTCATAGGAATCATAACAAGTGCGGAATGCGGTAAGCAACTTCCGCAACTCGTAGTAAATGAAAACCAGTGGTAAAGTCTAACTGAAAATACCTTAGCACCACACAAAAGATTACTTAGGTGAGAATCCTAAGACAAGCTCAAAATACCAGAAAGTTTAATAAATCATTTAGACAAGAGAAATAACACTTTCCTCACCATGAGGGCTTAAAGAATAAAATGATGCCATCAAGTTGGAATCAAAACCACGAAGAAAAATAGAAATCTGCTTAACAGATTAAAAATGTCGAAGATGAATAGTCCACTCGAGAAAATAGGATATAGGCTTCATAATGATTAAGCCAATCCTATCGCACAAATCAATTCCGAAGCCTAAGTAAAAATATCGGCTCGGAAAGAAAAATCACATAAAATAATTTCAACATCAATAGAAAGAAACAAGTTGAGTGTTACGGATCTACCATTCGGATTCGTAATTCTCAAAGAAGTCATCAAGCCTAAAAATATTTAAAAAGAATCAACAAGTTCTTTTGATATAAAATAGTGAGATGAAACCCATATCAAAAAGAACTCAAATAAGAAGGTCACGAAATAAAACAATGTCATCAAGGATTAAATAAAAAGTACCTTGACCAAGAGAAGTATTATTCAGCTCCCTCTCTCTCTTGTTTTGAAGATTGAGACATGAAGACATATAATGGTCCGCGCCTTTGCAATAGCGGCAAGAGATAGGTCTAGGACACTTATTTATATAGTGGTCCTTAGAGCCACAATTGTAGCATTCTCCACGATTAAGGATTGGAGTCTTTGCTACCGAAGCTTCCGACTTCCCTTTCTTGTTACAATTGGGGCCTTTGAATTTTATAGGCCTCTTCAAGTTATTGTCGAAGTTCTGTTGGGCACGCACAACTTCAACATCACCTTCATTATCGGCCTCTTCAAGGCGAAGAGCGATATCAATAAGCTAATCAAATGAAACCTCAAGTTTCAAAAGTAATGGCTTCTTAAGATTCTTATTCAAGCCATAGAAAAATCTCTGATTTTTCTTCAATGGGGTATTGATATATTCAACCCCGTATTTGGAAAGAGATTCGAAAGATGCGACATAGTCCGTCATAGAAGATTCACCTTGAACAAGGTCAATAAAACGCCGGGACAAAGTTACTTTGTCGGCCTCCGGCACAAATTTCAATTCGAATCTTTCCCGGAATTGATCCCAAGTGAGATCCGCTTCAATGATTTCAGAAATTAACAGCTCATACCAATCTAATGCTCTTTCTTGGAGCATGCTAGAAGCCACTTGGACTCGATGAAGGTCAATAAGGTTCGTGCAAGAAAAGATGCGATCGCATGATTTGAGCCAAGCTTGAATTTCTATAACGCTCTCGGATCCCGTGAATGACCTTCAACCCAAATCGGTATAGTCGCTGCACAAGCGTGCAAATTCGGATTTAGGATGAGTAGGCTCTGGATTGGGACCGGCTGCTTGAGCGTTCTTTACTAGATTAAGAAGCTGCTGAGCAGACATAAATACTCCATCCGAGGGAGTAGTACTAGATTGACCGACGCTGGGGCGGCCTGGTCTAACCATTTCTCTTCTTTAAGAAAGAAAGAAGAAGAAAAGTTATTCTCAAATAAACATCAAGCAATACTTGATAGATAAAGCAAGGAATCACAAAAAGAAAATAGGATGAATCGGTACGAAGACTCGAAGTAAATCCTAAAGCACGACTCCTAAGATGGACTTAGGACGATGATCCTTGTTAAATTATTCTACATTGTTTCGAAGTTTGGCTCTGATACCAAGCTGTGACGCCCCACCTCTATACCCACGCTAGACAAGAACACTACGGTGTAATGCCGTCAACTAGCACGGAGAATAAGGCTGTTGAGGAGCGACCATCCGCGTAATTGCTTTGTGCGAGCATCGATATGTCAGATAGTATAACATGCATTTCTTTTCAAGAGGAAATCCGACATACCGACACAAACTCAAAACTACTACATAGAGGCTATAATATCTTCGAAAACAAATATATAAATAAACATAACATAAATCAGTCACAGACAATTCATATCACAAAGGCGGAAATAGATATGAATATTACACATAAAAGTGTATATCAGAGTAGTGGTCTGAAAGATCCACAATAACACAAAGGAATAGTTACAAGTGCAACACAAAAGAATAAGTATACATCATAGGGTCTGTATCTCAAATGTATACAACAAAATGAACTACTAATCTAAGTAGTTAGGCAAAAGTTCAGATGATGGCCTCAGATAAGAAGACATGAGGAAGCACCTGTAAAATCTCAGTCTGACCCGAGTATTATTTAAGAAGAAAATAATAAACGGATCAGTCTAGCTATAAATATCTAAAATGATATAGAATAAGAGATATGACAGAAATAAAGGTATGATAACCACATGGCCATACTATAATAAGTATGTAACAAAAATCAACCAAAGACTGGTCAATATCACAAGAATCTACTCAAAGATAAAAAGAATGTCATACTCTATATTTTCATTCATCCAACCATAAATATTGGCAATTAAATCAATGCCAAATTCACAAAAGTCAATGACACACAAATTCACCAATGCACAAATATTGATAGAACTTATCAATGAAATCACAAAAGTTGGTGAAACACAAATTCTAGAAATCATCAATGGAAATCCATAAATCACAAAAAGGGGGAAGGACTCTCACAAACGGGAGCATAAAAACTCCTTACACGTGTATCACAAACGGAACGCTAATTCCATGGTTGCTAACCATCACAAATTGAGCCGAAGCTCCTCCAAACGAGCCGAAGCTCCTCCAAACGAGCCGAAGCTCCACAAAGTAATCAAACATCGACGCACCTAAATAGGTACGATCCATGCGATAAATGAGACGAAGCTCAATAAAATGAGGTACAATCCTCCATACGGACAAAGAGACATCGCACATTGCTAGTCTAAACCATAAAATGATCATCACTGATCATCAATAAGTGTCAATTACAGTAAGCTAGTAAATATATGATTTTAGCTTCATGTCCCATAACCACTTGCTTAACTTAAATATTTACGAACAAATTGTAGATCTCCACTAGAAAATTGTCACAAGAGATTCAATCGAACAAGTCCAAGAATTAACCGACGAAGTAAACTCAAGCGTTTCATACCACTTGTTTTACCAAGTCGTTTAATTAGATTTCTCGTACGAGTGAGGTAAAGGTTTGTATATACTAATAGATTGGAAAATGGTTTTAAGAAACGAGCGTTGTTATTGAAAATAGAGTTGAAATCATTTTGTTGAAAGGGTTTTGATATTTACTACTAGTATTGAAACCTTTATATTTTTAAAGTGACAAATCACAAAAATTATTGAAGAACAATCAATCACCAAAATTCACATTCGAAAACATGAATAAAATCCAAAGAAATCGATACCGAATCCATCAAAATGGATATTCTCAAAAATCACGAAGAAAATGTCATCATAGTCAATAATAAATGATAACAACAAAAAGGGAATCAACACGAATTGATTAAAGTTGGAAATATACTCAAAATTAGGCAAATAGGCAAAACTAGGGATTTCCAGACGTCTGAGGGGTTGTCCAGACGTCTGGATTTGGTTTCTGGAAATTCCCAGAAAACCATCCAGACGTCTGAAACCTAAAATCAGACGTCTGAAAAACATTCAGACATCTGGGGGAAGTCCAGACGTCTGGTTTTGGTTTATGGAAATATTCCAGAAAACCAACGAGACGTCTAAAAACACAAATCAGACGTCTAACCTTATTCTAGACGTCTGAAACAATAATTCAGACGTCTGAAATTAGCCACTGCCTTATTTATTTTTCTGCCGTATTTTATTCTTCTCCAGGTTGCAAAACCAGACGTCTGGCATTGGTCTCCAGTCGTCTGAAAACCTGGTAAGGGCAACAATTTGCCTAGGGCATATGGCAAAAACGATGTCGGGAGCGATCAGCGAGCAACGACGATTAAGGATTTACGTCAAATGACAACCCGGCCTTATAGGCTCTTCAATACACCCCAAATATCATGATCAAACATCCATAAAAGGATTTTCAGAAATTGGAATATTCGCTAATTCGATCCAAATCAGAAGCAAATGAATATGCGCAAATGTTAGGAATTCATACCTAGCCACAATGATAGATATAGAAAAAGATGTGAGATAAAAATCTCACCTTTGAATCCAAATTAGTGAAGGAGAAGCTTTTAAAACAAGCTAAGATCAATTCCTCTTCAATAACAACTCAAGAAGCTTCAATCTAAGCTTACAAGTAAAATATTTCTTATGTTAGGTTTAGGAAATGCTGAAATTGAAAGGAGAATGAGTTGGAAAAGAAGAAGGAGATGCTTACTAATGGCTTCTCTTGAGTTTGGAGCTAGAAGATGGATTTGCTAATGAAGACTAGGGCTTGGAGTTTTAGTTTCCTCTTCCACTCCTCCATTGTTATGAAAGCTTGAGTATTAGGAAATGAGGAATGAGTAATGAAGAGGAGAGGGTGCTGGGACTGAGTTAGTAAGTGGTTAATGGGTTCAGCCCAAACCAAAGCCCTAAGTGAAAAAGTGGCAAAAATCAACTTTCTCCAAACATATTGAAACTTATACTTAAAAAGGTCGCAAACGTCATTTTGAACTCAATGGGGGTGGTCTCGAGTCCCAATTCGACTGTTTGCAAAAAGTAGCTTTTCGGACCAAAATCCGACGAACGGTGAAATATTTAAATATACAATCGATAAATATGCGGGCTGTTACAATATTCATCAGAAAGACAACATCATGGCGTGTAAAGATATATCTAGAAGAGGATGATCATATCCTACTTGGGAGCGACCCACTTAGCCTAACTGCATCTAACCCTATTTTGGTCATTTTCGGTTGATGAGGCCTGAGGTAACGATTACCTTTCACAAATCACAATCACATCAGTTTGAATGCCATACAGCCATTTCCGTTGACTACTAATTGCCTTTCACAAAAATACAGCCCTTGAGCTCGTACTTCTCAAGGAGGGCGTTAAGCTAAGAGAAGTTGCCTTTTCCAACACTGCTGATGTATGTTTGTAAAAATCAATGCATGTAATCTTTAGAAATGCATTGTCAGACAAACATCCACACAAGTTGTCCAGGAACAGGACAAACCGAAGGTAACTTACCACATCTTGTTGGAAAATCCCTACCATTTGTAGCGAATATTTCTTGCATTGGATATTTCATAGCGAAGAGACTACTGCTAATGGATGTATGCTGGGATTTTAACTCCAAACGATCAACAAGCAGTCCTCCGCTATGAAAATCCTGAATATCAATATCGTCACAACCAACCTGCACAATCGTCGAATAAATGTTCGTCCGAAGTGGTTTTCAGATAAATCTGATCCCAGTCTCTTCACACCAACAACACAAAAGCATTTCTCAACCTCACACAGAAACTAAGTCTCATATACTTATCACATCTCCAACTTTAAACTTGCTATCCTTCAGCCAAGAAGAAAGCCGGATAGATTGGGGTAATACTCCGCACTACATGAATCAACATCCTCAACACAAACGATAACCATGCCTATACATATGGAAACGTACTAAGTGTACGACTAAATAGTTCCCACATCAAGTCGAGGAACTAAGATGACCAAATTTGATAGTCGGTTATTTAACTATCAAAGCAACAGACAAATATTCAGCACCATAAGCAATCACTAGGCCCTTTTAATTAATCTTTTATTAATTAAATCACTTGCCAAATATTTACTTCAAATTAACTTTAAAAAGATATAATTTCAAAACCATTTCAACTTTCTATATTGGAAAACATTTCAATATAATTATTTAATAGTAAGTAATTCACATATTAATTTATTTCAACACTTAGAAAATATTACATATACTTAAATCACGATTAAGAATATATTTTATTCTTTAAGAGAAACATTTTATTAAACATATTTATTTGGGTCAAAATGAATGTTGCGTAAAACATCATTACGAAAACCCAAAATCACTAGTATAGGGATTCGAAAATTAGATAGATATATAAATCTCATATACTATACAAAAATCTCCTTTTGAAAATTATTTACAATGTTATAGACCATCATTTCCTTATTTCTCAAAAACATCTATCTTAACAATGAATGCTGAAATCCATGTATTCGTTACTTAACACATTTTAAATATCTTCAAAACATTTAACTCCATCTAAAAATATCACTTCCCAAAAATATCCATTTAAATTTAAAATATTATTCACTGTCTAAAATGGTGAATACAATGCTCTTACCAATTTCATTACTATTTCACATTTAATTTAAAGGATAATTTACTATCCAAAATCATGAATATAATTCATTTACCAAATTCGATACTTCTACACATTTAATTAAAGGATTACCTAAAAGTCCATATGATGGATCGTGTAATGTATATACAAATATATGTTACTAACTATATGATGTAACTAATATAAAGTTAATTTAGTAAAATATAGACTAAGCACGCCAGGATTTTATACTGGTTCGGACCTCCCGTCCTACGTTCTACGTCCAGTCTCGAAGCTCCCCTTCGGAATTCGACTATCAAACACCCTCACTTCACCCGGAGGAATAGGCTTGGTTACAATAGCTTGTTCTTGTCAGGTATGTGTTCTTTAACACGGATATTGACTATTAAGTACAAATGCTTCCAATATAAATATCCGAAGAAAATTGATTGAGGAGTTCTTGAATATATGGAAGAGTGAAATACAAATATATGATTGCTAGAGATCAAGAATATATCAGTGTATAAAAGTAAAGATTGCAAGTAAGTAAGGTGAGTTCTTCTCTTTGATTCTTGATGTTATTTATAGTGGTAGAGAGTTTCCTTGAGTAGTTGCATCCATTAACAAGTGTTCTATGGTCGCTTCTGATGGTGATGAAGAGATGCGGCTAAGAGAAGTGAATATTTCTTTTCAAGTGGGACAGTTGTTATTTGAATTTCAAAATTCGAGTTCAGTTCCAGACATCTAGTATATGTTTCAGACGTCTGGCTCTATATATTTTTTGTATACAGTAGCCTTTCAGACATCTGAGTACATTAACCAGACGTCTGATCCTGTCTAGTTTATAATCCAGAGGATTTCTTCAGACGTCTGGCTAGTACACCTAGACGTTTGATCCCTATGCATGTTGTTTTTGTGCTTCTGTGTCATTGCTCTATTGATCCTATCGACTTGTAGTCTCTTGTAATGATCATTGAGCCTTTTTCTTGTCTCTCTAGTGATGTTACTTTAGCAATTACCTATAAATAGAAATATATATATGCATATTTGATTTCCATTGTATAGTTGTTGTCATCGAAACCATAGATTTGATTTCCTAACACTCTCCCCCTTTTTGATGATGACCACTATATAATGTACTCATATATAATTTATAAATCTCCCCCTGAGTATGTGCTTATTTGTAATGTTTTTATAATTATACTTATATTTCTCCCCCTTTGGCATTATCAAAAAGAATTATAAAACTTTAGCCAATCATCAAAGATAAAACACAAAAGAAAATTTCATTAATAATTCAAAATTGATTACATTCATAGATTTTGTCAATTATACAAGAGTTGAAATTCGAAAATCCTAAAATCTATGATTCATTCGGAGAAGCTTTTTCTTGATCATCTCCCGTTTCTTCTTGGAAAGCTAGGCTTTCTAGGAGATGTCGAAGCTTGTTTTAGAGGTTCATCCTTAGAAAGTTTGGAATGTTTCGTGGGAGGAGAAGGTACTGGGGTTGTCTAATCTTTAGGTGGAGGTGTCGAACCGTGGACCGTTGAAGTACTTCTTTGAGAACTGATAGGACATTTGAAAGTGACTCTTCAACTGTTGTTGTGTAGCAAAAGATGTTTCAAAGTTTTCAATACGCCTAGCCAAAAGATTTTGATTTTGAGATAATATATGTTGATTTTTAACGGTGAGATCTCAAATGCTTTCATTTGGATTTGTTTCTATTCGAGTCTCCATAATCTCTTCTTGGCTTGGATAATCAAATGGTGCAGGAGGAGGTGGAGTTGCTTCACGATGTTGTTCCTCCTCTTGAGATGGTTCATTATATGATCGTGGTGGAGGCCCAACTTGTCTGGTTTGATGATTGTGCGTCCAATCTTCAAAAGATATAAATTTTGGGGGAATCTCGGGTAAGTGCATTAGTGAGAAAAACTTGGTAGAAGCATATTTTGGAGAGATTTCTTCAAAATTTGATAAGTATGAGGGGATGCTGTGAGCACGTAGAAGTCTCATAATATATATGGGGTTGATAATTGATGGTCGTGATTGAGTCCAAAAAATTTTGAGCTCCTCAAAGATAAATTTGGCCCAATTCACCCTTGTTCCGCTAAATAGAGCATATAATGCTTTGTGCTCTAACTCGGTTATTTGCTCATGACTTCCAATACGTGGAACGATGATACTGATTATCATTCGAGTAAGAAGTCGTGCTTTTGGACGTAGGTATTTGGAAGCACATTTTGGCATTTCATCCTCCCAAATTTGATGTGTTATACTGTTCCTTGGTTTGAAGCTCATATCGGGAATATTGTATAAATCTTTGCCGGTGTCAGAACATTCTAGAGTTCTACCTAGTATGCCTGGAGTGAGTCTAATCGTGTTGCCATACACGCTAGACCATAGCCAACTATCTTTATCTTCGGTGTTCCATTACGAAGTGCTATCTAAATTTACGTAAAAAAGAAATATTGCCAATTAATTGATTTGGACGTCATTGGGAGTGAACGGTATCAAAGTTTCTAATCCGACATTCTCACACATTTCATCCAAATCACACATTGGAAATTTAAGTAGGTTATAAAATGGACTTGTGTGAAGCATCTTCTTTTGTATATCCTCAAATATCTTGATTGAGTGTGGTGCCCGATTCATCCATCTTTCGATTTGATCATCTGAAAAAACTTAAGGATTTGAGGATGATGTTGGTTGGTCTTGTTTTCTTTCGAATATCTTAGGGTTTTTAGTTCTAGGAGGCATTGTAATCGAGCGACTGGAAAAAGATGGTTTTTTGAAAAAAATCGTCGATCGTATATAATCGGTTGAAAATAAAAGTAAGATGAGAAAAAAATAGACGTTATCTGGGTGTTTTTAAAGTGTTGACTGAATATCAGACGTCTGGAAGTGATTTCAGACATCTGGTTTACCCTAATTCCAACATAGTACATAATTTAAGACGTCTGATTTAATTGTTAGACGTCTGGTTTGGTCAAGTTTTAAAATTTTGATAGGCAGAGAGATTTTCCAGATGTCAAGGTAAAATATCAAACGTCTAAATAGGTCAAGTTTTTAAAGCTTGGTGGCAGAGACATAACTCAGACGTCTGGAGAGAAGTTCAGATGTCTGGATCGAAGTTCAGACGTTTGAAATGGTCTGATTTCAATTTCTAAGAGGCAGATAAAATTTTTAGAATTCTATGTGAGAAATGAGGATTACGGATCTTAAGGCTAAGATTAACACTAGAGGGGGGTGAATAATGTTAATAAAGAATTACTATGCAATATACAGAAACAGGAATAATCACATAAACAAAAAACAGATGCAGAAATAAAATAAAAGCAGTAAAGGAAAGAACACACCGGATTTATACTGGTTCGGAGTTACCCTACATCCAGTCTCGCAACACAAGTACGGATTTCCTTTCAACAGCAATCGTACAATTACACCCTCGGTTTCAAGGCTACGAGGTACACCCTCCAGAATTTCGATCCTCTGGGTAAAGATACTTGATTTCCGGGCCACAAGTCTACCCAATTGATTTACCAAGGCTAAATCACACCTTTTCCCTTTTGATTGATTTCCAAGGCTACAATCACACATTTTCCCGCTTAATAGATTATAAAGAAGTCTATAACTCTGAATAGCACTGAGAATCTTGTAGAGATAGTGATAGAGAATCAAACTGTAAGTAATCGAGTATGATTCAATGTTGATTTCAACAGAGTAATGAAAAGAATATGTATTAAGAAATGAGGAAGAAGAAGAGGAGTGAAAACCAAAAAAAAGTAATTGAAAATTCTTTGAAACTGACCCCTATTTATAGAAGAACAACAGCCATGATCATTCATGAAGAGTTATGGCGAATAGACCCTTCTTTTGAAATTTGAATCAAACTATCACCATGTCGACATGGTACCCATAGGCATGTCGACGTCCCAAAGCATTTTATGATGTTTTGAATTTCTTTGAAAATAACCTTTATCTTATATTAAATCTATTTTAAACTTTATAAATATACTTGACTATAGTTGAAATTCATAAGTAAATATAAAGAATACTATATATAGAATTTAACTACAATTTTATATTTAAATCTAAGTATAAATATTTAAAAATTAAATATATTATTTGAAAAGATATTTTAAAATCAGGAGTAATTTGACTTTGAAATTAAAGATGTTTTTGAGGCTAAAATTATTTAAAATCAGGATCGAGGGTGTTGAATCTTTTTTGAAAGGAAAGTTTTGAAATCATTTTGAAAACAAGATAATTTTGTAAAATCATTTTGAATTAAAATTAGTGGATACAAAACAATGTCCCACTAGATTTTCGTAGGTTCCATCCTACTTAGGGTTCCATCCTTTAACGGGCTCGAAGTGGATTCCATTCCACGAATAAATTGAATTTTAAGATGCCAGTGCTTTTCTACGAGTTTTAGCAAAAATTCCTAATAAAAAATACTTATACTTGAAATCTTGAACTCTTGATAATCTTGATACCATGAGTCTTCTATCTTGATATCCTGAATCTCTATATTGTACAGTGTTCATTCTTAGTACCTGCATGGTTAAATCCTGCATATACATATATATTCAAATTTTTAATGTTAGTATTTATATTTTATAATATACACTAAGGTTGTTGTCATCAAAACCATCATCTCACGGACTAACAATCTCCCCCTTTTTGCTGATTACAACCTTTGTTTATAAAATATTATTTCTATCCTAATAATTCCCCCTAAAACTAATAACCCTCCCTTAATATATGCCTAACTACCTATTTTATATTTCTCCCCCTTTGTCATCAACAAAAACTTACTCCCCCTTTAAAACTTACTCCCCCTCGTTCTTGGACTTCAGTACCTGCATTGATAAACTATACAACGGAATATATAGAATAAGAAATATTTATACTTCTAAACATGATAACTAATTAAAGATTATATACATTTCAATGCATATATATATATATATATATGTTTTACACACCAATCTTCAAATCAATAAGAAATCAATCCACACAAAGTATCAATTCAAACCAAATCAATTCAAACAAATCAAACAAAGCAAACAAAATAAAAAAAATCAAACGTTACGTAGAACTTCCACCCATCCTTCTTCTCCAAAGATTGGGTCTGCCTTGATAGAATCCCAATTACCATTGTCATTGGTGAGAGAGACAGGAGGATGTGCTTCGTTATCATCCTTGTGCAGAGAAGAGATCATCCATCTTATCGCATCGAAGTGCCTTTCTTGTTCCTTTATCATCTGCATTTGACTCAATTCTAAATGACGCTGGTTTCGTAGAATAAATGAGAGAATATTCTTGAACGAATTAAGAGTTTCTTCAAGATTTTTGGATAAATTGTGAATAGGATTAGTCATAGTTGAATTTGTGAAAGAAATGGTGGATATAGATGATAAGAAATAAATTTCAGTAAAGAATTCTAGAAGAAATAGGTATATATAAGTGTAGAAATTCGTTTGAAATGAATAGACAAGTGGTAGTTATTCAAATTTCAAATTCAAAATCAATTGTCATTTCTGACCAGTACATGTCGACACGGTCTTACAGGGGATGTCGACATGGGTTAGTGAAATGTTATGACTAATTTGATTTTGTGAATAATTGTGTATATATATAAATTTATATAATATACTAACATTTATTCTAGAGATATGATAAGGTAGATAACAGATAGGAAATTTCATTTCATTGCATATTACGATAATACAATGATTAAGCACACAACAAACTACATGAACTTTCGAAATAAAGCAAACTAAAACAAATACAACAAGATACGAAAAGATAAAACTAGTTAGAGGATGAAGATGATGAAGATAGTCCAAGTTTCTTGCTGACTTTTGAAAAGAACTTGTTCATCTTCGAAGAAATATTATCCAACTTTTTACTAACGGATCATTTTAGAATCCGTTGACTCTCTACAATAATCTTTTGGTTATTGAGAAGGGTTTTGTTGGATGGATTGGAAGGATATTTGATGCTTTCCATAGAAGTTTCACCTTCTTATTCTTCTTCAATTTCCATTTTATTCCCTTCTTCTTCTTCCTCTTCTTCCATTTCCTCATGTGCTAGACGCTCTTCCTTTTCGGTAAGGGTCTCATATGGTTGAAAAATAAATGGATTTTCATAAGCAAAATGTTGGAATGATTGAAAACTTTTTTGGAGACAAATTCTTCGCCTTTGAAATCCACTCCAAAATAGTTAAAAATCCGAGTGAGATAAATTCCAAGGTATAAAGTATGCTCAACCATTTCAAGATTTTTAGGACGAAGTTCATCCAAAATAAGTTGCGCCCAATTTATGTCATAATTTTCGAAAATAGCAAAAAGAGCTTTGCAAACTTTTGAAGTAGGATTGTTAAAATTTCCTGACCTTGGGGTCAAAGTATGTTGCAAAAGAAGATTAACAATTCTTGCTTTTGGTCGAAAATTTCTATTTTTAAAATCAAAATCATCATCTCTTTCGAAAATGTGATGAAATGTCTCACAATCATGTTCATCGATTTTAAAGTTAGAAATATCCATTCCCGAACTCTTGCAATTGAGAATGATACCCAAAAGATCACAATTCAAAACAATTTGAGTGCCTTTGACACTACTCCAAAATTTCATTTTCATTTCCAACATAAAATCCATGATTTAAATTCGCATAGAAAATTTTGACAAGATTAGGATAGCAAACAAAATCATTATGAGAAGAGTCAATAAGACTAAGAACACCATTGTTTGCAAAAGGAGAATCAATTTCATAAGAAGAAAAATCTTGAAAAATTGCAAATTTTCCGGGATGGACTTTTGCATAATTAGCATAATTGATGTATGCTTTAATTGCCTTCGGATCATTGAATAATTGCTCTTTGATTTTTCTAGAAATTCTCATGGTTGAGGGGTTGCTTGAAGAAGCCATTAGAGTAGAGAGTAAAGATCTTGAAGTTATAAAGAGAGAGTTTGAATTTGAAAATGAAGGTGAAAAGATATGATAAAAGATAGTGAATAAATAGATTCTCAAAGGACATATTCTCTGGTCAAAAAGTATCTTTTCATAGAATTGAATGAAGTGAAAAGGTGGAGGGAAATTCAAACATTTGAATTCAAATTTTGAAATTCAAATTCTGGTAGCCATGTCGACATCATGCTAGGGACCATGTCGACATGTGCTTTGGAATTTTCATGGATTGATTTTTTCCTAAGATCTCTAATATATATTATTATTATTAATGTCTTTTATATATTTCTAAAATATTATTATACTTATAATATATTTCAGAAAGTATTAAAAAAAATAAAAAAATAAAAAATAGAAAATAAATTTTAAAATTCAAACAACACACCAATTCAAAAATCAATCAATCAAACAATCAAGCAACTAATTCTAAGCAAGCAATTTCGACCAATTGTATTGTAAACGTGTACCTTTTTCTGAGTCCGTTTCTCTGAATTCGTCGGAGTCGTGAACAGCTGTAAAACACAAAGTCGAATTATCTATCTTCTAATCATCATCACTTGAGGACGAGTCTGAGTCATCTAGAGTAGCAGTAAATGCACCTTTCCATTTCTTTGCTGGTTCATTGTTCATAGGAGGATTCTGTCTATTTGGATACGGACAGTCTCTTTTGAAGTAGCTTTGTTTATCACAGTTGTAACACTTGTCATCATTTGGCAATATATTCTGATTTCCAGAATTCTTATAGTTGTTTCTCTTGAGATTATTCATCTTTCTGTCTTTCAGGAATTTCCTAGAATTTCTGGTCATAAAGGCTATCTCTTCATCATTATCGCTGTTTGAGTCTGATCCATCAGTCAATGCATTGAATGCCATTGATTTCTTTTCAGATACTTTACTTTCTCTTCTCCCGATCATTTGAACTTCATACGACATTAGATTTCCAATTAATTCTTCTATCTTCAAAATACTGATGTCATTTGCCTCTTCAATCGCAAGTGTCTTTTGATCCTATTCTGGAGTTAGAGAGTTTAAAATTTTTTTGACTTGATCTCCTTCAAAAATTTCCTTTCCTAAAGATATTAGAGAACGCACAATATCCTAAAATCTACTATACATATCTGAAATAGACGGATTAGCATTCATTTTAAATAATTGAAACTGATTTGTGAGCATGTAAATTTTGGTCTGTTTAACTTTGCTTGTTCCTTCGTGAGTAACTTGCAAAGTTTTTCAGATTTCATATGCAGACTTACAAAGTGACATTCTATTGAATTCATTTCTATCAAGTGAATAAAACAGAATATTCATTGCCTTAGAATTATTTTGTGCAACAGTCTTTTGCTCAGCGGTCCACTGTGCAAAATCAGTTGTGGGTTCAGAATATTCAGTTTGTGTGATATTCCAAGTGTCTAACCCTATAGATTGTAAATATATTTTCATCCTACATGCCCAATATGCATACTTACTGCCATTAAAAAGTGGTGGTCTGACAGTAGACTAAACCTCTACAAATGAACTAGTGACAGGGATACTAGTGTTAGTAACAGTACCAGTGTTGGTAGCCATTTTGAAAACTTTTCAAAAATCAGATTATGAAACTTTGAAAACCTTGCTCTGATACTAATTGTGAGAAATGCGGATTATGGATCTTAAGGCTAAGATTAACACTAGAGGGGGGGTGAATTGTGTTAATAAAGAATTACTAAATCTTTTCAATTTATGTTAATTTAGAGACAAAAGTATGCAATATACAGAAACAGGAACAATCACAGAAACAAACACAGATGCAGAAATAAAATAAAAGCAGTAAAGGAAAGAACACACCGGATTTATATCGGTTCGGAGTTACCTTACATCCAGTCCCGCAACACAACTACGGATTTCCTTTCAACAACAATCGTACAATTACACCCTCGGTCTCAAGGCTACGAGGTACACCCTCCAGAATTCCGATCCTCTGGGTAGAGATACTTGATATCCGGGCCACAAGTTTACCCAATTGATTTACCAAGGCTACAATCACACTTTTTCCCTTTTGATTGATTTCCAAGGCTACAATCACACCATTTCCCGCTTAATAGATTACAAAGAAGTCTATAACATTGAATAGCACTGAGAATCTTGTTGAGATAGTGATAGAGAATCAAACTAGAAGTAATCGACTATGATTCAATTTTGATTTCGGCAGAGTAATGATAAGAATATGTATTAAGAAATGAGGAAGAAGAAGAGGAGTGAAAACCAGAAAAAAGTAATTGAAAATTCGTTGAAACTAACCCCTATTTATAGAAGAACAACAACCATGACCATTCATGAAGAGTTATGGTGAATAGACACTTCTTTTGAAATTTGAATTTTTGAATCAAACTTTCACCATGTCAACATGGTACCCATAGGCACGTCGACATCCCAAAGCATTTTATGTTGTTTTGAATTTCTTTGAAAATAACCTTTATATTATATTAAAACTATTTTAAACTTTATAAATGTACTTGACTATAGTTGAAATTCATAAGTAAATATAAAGAATACTATATATAGAATTTAACTATAATTTTATATTTAAATCTAAGTATAAATATTTAAAACTTAAATATATTATTTGAAAAGATATTTTAAAATCAGGAATAATTTGACTTTGAAATTAAAGATGTTTTTGAGGCTAAAATTATTTAAAATCAGGATCGAGGGTTTTGAATCTTTTTTAAAAGGAAAGTTTTAAAATCATTTTGAAAACAAGATAATTTTGTAAAATCATTTTGAATTCAAATTAGTGGATACAAAACAATGTCCCACTAGATTTTCGTAAGTTCCATCCTACTTAGGGTTTCATCCCTTTAACGGGCTCGAAGTGGATTCCATTCCACGAATAAATTGGATTTTAAGATGTCAGTGCTTTTCTACAAGTTTTAGCAAAAATTCCTAATAAAAAATAATTATGCTCGAAATCTTGAACTCTTGATAATCTTGATACTCATGAGTCTTCTATCTTGATATCTTGAATCTCTATATTGTACAGTCTTCATTCTTAGTACCTGCATGGTTAAATCCTGCATATACATATATATCTAAATTTATAATGTTAGTATTTATATTTTATAATATATTCTAAGGTTGTTGTCATCAAAACCATATCTCACGGACTAACAATTTCCCCCTTTTTGATGATGACAACCTTTGTTTATAAAATACTATTTCTATCCTAATAACTCCCCCTAGAACTAATAACTCCCCCTTAATCTATGCCTTACTACCTTATTTTATATTTCTCCCCCTTTGTCATCAACAAAAACTTACTCCCCCTTTAAAACTTACTCCCCCTCGTTCTTGGACTTCAGTACCTGCATTGATAAACTATACAATGGAATATATAGAATAAGAAATAATTATACTTCTAAACATGATAACTAATTAAAGATTATATACATTTCAATGTATATATATATATACACGTTTTACAAACCAATCTTCAAATCAATAAGAAATCAATCCACACAAAGTATCAATTCAAACCAAATCAATTCAAACAAATCAAACAAAGAAAAAAAATAAAAAAAATCAAGCGTTACGTGGAACTTCCACCCATCCTTCTTCTCCAAAGATTAGATCTGCCTTAATAGAATCCCAATTATAATTGTCATTGGTGAGAGAGGCAGGAGGATGTGCTTCGTCATCATCCTTGTGCGGAGAAGAGATCATCCATCGTATCGCATCGAAGTCACACATTTCTCCCAAATCACGCATTTCATCCAAATCACACATTGGAAATTTAAGTAGGTTATAAAATGGACCTGTGTGAAGCATCTTCTTTTGTATATCCTCAAATCTCTTGATTGAGTGTGGTGCCCGATTCATCCATCTTTCGATTTGATCATCTGAGAAAACTTGAGGATTTGAGGATGATGCTGGTTGGTCTTGATTTCTTTTGGATATCTTAGGGTTTTTAGTTCTAGGAGGCATTGTAATCGAGCGAATGGAAAAAGAAGGTTTTTTGAAAAAAAATCGTCGATCGTATATAATCGGTTGAAAATAAAAGTGAGAGGAGAAAAAAAATAGACGTTATCTGGGTGTTTTTAAAGTGTTGATTGAATATCAGACATCTGGAAGTGATTTCATACATCTGGTTTACCCTAATTCCAACATAGTACATAATTTAAGACGTCTGATTTAATTGTTAGACGTCTGGTTCGGTCGAGTTTTAAAATTTTGATAGGCAGAGGGATTTTCCAGATGTCTAGCTAAAATATCAAACGTCTAAATAGGTCAAGTTTTTAAAGCCTGGTGGCAGAGACATAACTCAGACGTCTGGATCGAAGTTCAGATGTCTAGATCGAAGTTCAGACGTTTGAAATAGTCTGATTTCAAATTCTAAGAGGCAGAGAAAATTTTCAGACTTTTGTGTGAGAAATGTGGATTACGGATCTTAAGGCTAAGATTAACACTAGAGGGGAGGGGGTGAATAGTGTTAATAAATAATTACTAAATCTTTTCAATTTATGTTAATTTAGACACAAAAGTACGCAATATACAGAAACAAGAATAATCACAGAAACAAACACAGATGCAGAAATAAAATAAAAGCAGTAAAGGAAAGAACACATCGGATTTATACTGGTTTGGAGTTACCCTACATCCAGTCCCGCGACACACGTACAGATTTCCTTTCAACAGCAATCGTACAATTACACCCTCGGTTTCAAGGCTACGAGGTACACCCTCCAGAATTCCAATCCTCTGGGTAGAGATACTTGATTTCTGGGCCACAAGTTTACCCAATTGATTTACCAAGGCTACAGTCACACCTTTTCCCTTTTGATTGATTTCCAAGGCTACAATCACACCTTTCCCGCTTAATAGATTACAAAGAAGTCTATAGCTCTGAATAACACTGAGAATCTCGTAGAGATAGTGATAGAGAATCAAACTAGAAGTAATCGAGTATGATTCAATGTTGATTTCGGTGGAGTAATGAAAAGAATATGTATTAAGAAATGAGGAAGAAGAAGAGGAGTGAAAACCAGAAAAAAGTAATTGAAAATTCGTTGAAACTAACCCTTATTTATAGAAGAACAACAGCCATGATCATTCATAAAAAGTTATGGTGAATATACACTTCTTTTGAAATTTGAATCAAACTGCCACCATGTCGACATGGTACCCATAGGCATGTCGACATCCCAAAGCATTTTACGATGTTTTGAATTTCTTTGAAAATAACCTTTATCTTATATTAAAACTGTTTTAAACTTTATAAATATACTTGATTATGGTTGAAATTCATAAGTAATAATAAAGAATACTATATACAGAATTTAACTATAATTTTATATTTAAATCTAAGTATTAGTATTTAAAAGTTAAATATATTATTTGAAAAGATAGTTTAAAATCAAGAGTAAGTTGACTTTGAAATTAAAGATGTTTTTAAGGCTAAAATTATATAAAATCAAGATCGAGGGTTTTGAATCTTTTTTAAAAGGAAAGTTTTGAAATCATTTTGAAAATAAGATAATTTTGTAAAATCATTTTGAATTAAAATTAGTGGATACAAAACAATGTCCCGCTAGATTTTCGTAGGTTCCATCCTACTTAGGGTTCCATCCCTTTAACGGGCTCGAAGTGGATTCCATTCCACGAATAAATTGGATTTTAAGATGCCAGTGCTTTTCTACGAGTTTTAACAAAAATTCCTAATAAAAAATACTTATGTTTTGAAATCTTGAACTCTTGATAATCTTGATACTCATGAGTCTTCTATCTTGATATCTTGAATCTCTATACTGTACAGTCTTCATGCTTAGTACCTGCATGGTTAAATCCTACTTATACATATATATCTAAACTTATAATGTTAGTATTTATATTTTATAATCTATTATAAGGTTGTTGTCATCAAAACCATCATCTCACGGACTAACATTCTAGGGGTATAACAGACGTATGACATATGCACAGTACTAAAAAATTCGTGGTATATCAAAGTGTCAGACGTCTGAGGTCCATAACCAGACGTCTGAAATATGCAATTTTTCTAATAATAGCCTAAAATTTAATGGTTTTGCTTATTTCTCGATTTTCTATTTCTATAAAACGAAATGTAGTATTATTTATGTGAATCAAAATAACAAATAAACATAGACACACATACAATAAAAAAATATAATCTATTTAGATGGCGACGGAGTTTTACAATCTTCTGACTTGTTATCCCTCCATGGTTTAAGTGGAGACCATATATTTCCACGTTCGTGGGTTCTCGGGGAGCCAGAGAATCGTCTGGGTGAAGGATCCGAAGGTGTATGATACGAGGAAGAGGGATCTAAGGAACTGCAAGGCATAGGTAGTGGTTCATGGACATCTTTCTCCCGTGAAGTACAAAACTTCATCCCCAATTGTTCCAAAAAGCTTAGTTGATGTGCCGTGACTTTTTGTTCAAAATATTATTCCTGTTGAAGAACTATTTGTTGTTTTTCTATAGTGATGTATTTCATCGATTTTATCCTTTGTGTTAGGAGAAACAAATAAAGATCTTTTGAACTTCTTGCTATTGGGAGTGAATCCCGTGTGATATGAGGATCACCTATACGTCGGTTCCTGATTTGGTGTGGGTGTAGGAAGCCGTTGTGGTGTATCCGCCAAGCTATCCGTTGAAGGTGTCGAGATGGATATATAAGAATTTTCAGAAGTCATGACTATATTTTGTTTCTTGAAAAAAAATTGTATATATTTTTTCTTGTTGTATAACTGTTTATATATAAGTTTTAAAAATTATTTATAGAAAATTTGTAAAAAGTGACTATCTAAAAAACCAAAGGTGCAGAATTTATTAGTTCAATTTGTGGGTAGAAACTAATGGCTAATCATAGATTAAATGAAGGAGTGATTATTAAGCGAGTAGAACATGAAGAGAGCAAAACCCTAAATATCGTCGGAGAGTAATAAAAGTTTGTTCATTTAGTGGTTTTGTAAAGATGTCTGCTATTTGATTCTCGGTATTTACGTATTCTACTGAAATAGTTCCTTTTTCAACATTGTCTCATAAAAATAGACATCGTATATCTATATGCTTAGTTCATGAGTGATTGACTGGGTTTTTTGATAAATTTTTTGCACTCGTGTTATCACAATATATTGGAGATTTATTGATAATTTTGCCGAAATCCGTAAGTATTTTTTGCATGTATATCACTTGTGCACATGCTAGAGCTGCTGAGATATATTCGGCTTCGCAAGTAGATAAAGAAACACAATTTTGCTTTTTGCTAAACCAAGAAACTAATGATTGTCCGATAAAGTAACATATTCCACTAGTACTCTTACGATCTGTTCTACATCCACCGAAATCCGCATCGCTATATGAAACTAGTTCAAACGATGATCCTTTAGGGTAAAATAAACCGTAACCTCTCATACTAGATAAATATCGTAATATACATTTAACGGCTCTTAGATGAGATTCTTTTGGTTTTGCTTGAAATCTAGCACAGAGACATACACTCATCATAATATCGGGCCGACTAGCCGCCAAATAGAGTAAGAAACCAATCATGCTACGATATAATTTTTCATCAAAATCTTTTCAGTTATCATCCTTTTCTAATTGAACAGTAGTACTTATTGATGTTGGTTTGCTCGAAGTTTTACCCATTTCAAAACAACGTAATAGATCGTTTACAATATTTTTCTTGATGAATAAAAGTACCATTTCCAAGTTGTTTCATTTGTAAAACTAAGAAGAAATTTAATTCTCCCATATGTGACATTTCAAATTCATTTTTCATATTTGAAAATTGATCACATAGGTTTTCGTTGGTTAAACCAAATATGATATCGTCAACGTAAATTTGTACTACTAAAATATCGTTATTGTCTCATTTAATAAAAAAGATTGTATCAATTTTGCTTATTTGAAAACCACATGTAATTAAGTGACTTTTTAGACGTTCATACCATGCACGAGGAGCTTTTTTAATCCATATAATGTTTTGTGTAACTTAAAAACATGGTCGGGATATTTTTTGTGAACAAATAATTGGGGTTGTTCTACATATACATTTTCTTTAATAAAACCATTTAAAAAGGTACTTTTGACATCCATTTGAAATAGTTGAAAATTGTGATGAGTTGTAAAGGCGAGTAATGTACGAATGGCCTCCAATCTTACTACTGGAGCAAAGGTTTCATCGTAGTCGATACCTTCTTCTTGATTATATCCTTGAGCAACTAAATGTGCTTTATTTCTAACAATATTTCCATTTTCATCTGCTTAGTTTTTAAATACCCATTTTGTTCCTATAACCGATTAATCTTTAGGCCTTGGTACTAATTCCCAAACAGTATTACATTCAAATTGATTTAATTCTTCTTGCATAGCTTTTTATCCAAAAATTATCATTTGAAGCTTCTTTATAATTTTTTGGTTCAAAATTTGACACAAATGCTATATGGCTTATTTGATAAAGTGGATTTCTAGTTACTTTAGAATTTAGATCTCCAATGATATTATCTTTTGGATGATCCTTAAGAATTCTAGGGAATGGTATTAAAGTATTATTTTGCACATTATTAATTGAGTTTGTTGTATTTGTTTTTGGAATTATTTCTTCATCATCATTAGTATGATGATTAATAAAAATTTCATCGAATGAAACGCGTATACTTCCTTCAATAGTACTATTTCATTTATTAAAAATTCTATATGCTTTGCTTCGATGTGAACATCCAACAAAGATGTCTTCATCAGTCTTCGGATCAAATTTTTCTAAATTATCTTTTGTATTTAATATAAAACATTTTGATCCGAAAGTTTTAAAGTAATGATACTTTAGGTTTTCTTTCAAATAAACATTTCGAAACAAGTTTGTTTAGTCATAGGACGTATGGTTACTCGATTCAACACATGACAAGCTGTGGCAATAGCTTCAGCCTAAAAGTGTTTCGGTAGACCACTACTATTCAGTAGTGTTCGTGTACAATCTTGTAACGTACGATTTTTTCTTTCTACTACACTATTCTATTGAGGTGAGCGAGGAAAAGAAAAATTATGACTTATTCCTTTCTTATTGCAAAAATTAGTAAAAAGATCATTTTCGAATTCTCCACCGTAATCACTTCGAATGTTTTTAATTTTCAAATCCATTTGTGTTTTAATTCTTTTAGCAAATATTTTTAAACACTATTCTTAAGATAATTCTAGTTCTTCTTCTAAGATAATTTTTTCATCTTTTAACATTCCTACTTCAAGTTCTAATCTATTTATTTTGGCTATATGTTCTTTGTTCAATTTTTTAATTTGTCTAAATTTATCATCTAATTCCATGCTAAGTTCTAATGATTCGTCATAGCTAAGTTCGGGACATACCTCATCAGTTTGTGCCATAAAACACACATTAGCTTGTTCTCCGTCACTATCGCCATCACTTTCAGATGATGAAGAATCTGAGTCATCTCATGTTACTTTGAAAGCCTTCTTTTTTGAACTTTCAAATTTGTTCTTCTTTTTATCATTATTGAGCTTGGGGCGGTCTTTCTTCATATGTCCAAATGATCACATTCATAGCATTTGATTGATGTTTGATTCGTTGAGCCTCCTTTCTGAAATTTAGTCATTTTCCTAAACTTCTTGAATTTGTTGTAATTTTTGGCAATAAATACAATTTCTTCTTCGTCTAAGTCGGAGTTTTCATTTACTACTGGGAATGCTACGTTCTTCTTTTCTGAAGTTATTCTTTTCATGCCTGCAAATTAGCTACATAGGATATCAAATTTCCTATCAATTCTTCAACTAAGAGTGCTGAGAGATCATTAGCTTCTTCGATAGCTAATACTTTTCTTTCCCACTCTGGAGTTAAAGAATTGAGTATTCTAGATACTAAATCAAAATTTGTGAATTTGACTCCAAGTGCCATTAAATCATGTTGGATGGTCTGAAATCTAGAGTACAAATCTATTATAGATTCATTTTGTTTCATTTCGAATGATGGAAATTGATTTTGTAAAATTGAAATCTTGGTTTGTTTAACTTTGTTTGTGCCTTCGTGTGTGACATATAAAGTACACCAAATATCAAATGCAGTGTTACATAGCATGAAAGGTGAGAATTCATTTTTATCTAATGAGCAAAATAAAACATTCATAGCTTTGGCATTATTAGAAGCTGTTGTTTTTTGTGCATCGGTCCATGTGTTCATAGCAGTAGTGGGTGCTTCATATTTATCTTGAGTGGCCGACCAAATTTCTAGACCTTTAGCTTCCATAAAAATTCTCATACGTGTTGACCAATATGCATAGTTAGAGCCATTAAAAAGTGGGGGTCGTGTTCTGGATTGTCCTTCTTGAAAAATACTTACCATATTAAAATGATTTAAAAATGTTTTACTGTACTTTGATCAAACCTTGATTTGATACCAATTGAAAGTTTATAGGATGGATCGTGTAATGTATATGCAAGTATATGCTACTAACTATATGATGTAACTAATATAAAGTTAACCTAGTAAAACATAGACTAAGCACACCAGGATTTATACTGGTTCGGATCCCCCGTCCTACGTCCAGTCCCGCGGCTCCCCTTCGGAATTCGACTATCAAACACCCTTACTTTGTCCGGAGGAATAGGCTTGGTTACAATAGCTTGTTCTTGTCAGGTATGTGTTCTATAACACGGATATTGACTGTTATGTACAAATGCTTCTAATATATATATATATATATATATATATATATATATATATATATAAATAATATGTATTGAGGATTTATTGAATATATGGAAGAGTGAAATACAAATATATGATAGCTAGAGATCAAGAATATATCAGAGTATAAAAGTAAAGAGCGCAAGTAAGTAAGGTGAGTTCTTCTTTTTGATTCTTGATGTTATTTATAGTGGTGGAGAGTTTACATGAGTAGTTACATCCATTAACAAGTGTTCTATGGTCGCTTCTGATGGTGATGAAGAGTTGCGGCGAAGAGAAGCGAAGATGTCTTTTCAAGTGTGACAGTTGTTATTTGAATTTCAGAATCCGAGTTCAGTTCCAGACGTCTGGTTTATGTTTCAGATGTCTGGCTCCACATTTTTTTTTATATAGTAGCCTTTCAAACATCTAAGTACATTAACCAGACGTCTGATCATGTCTGGTTTATAATCCAGAGGATTTCTTCAGACGTTTGACTAGTGCACCCAAACGTTTGATCCCTGTGCATGTTGTTTTTGTGCTTCCGTGTCATTGCTCTATTGATCCTATTGACTTGTAGTCTCTTGTAATGTTCTTTGATCCTTGTTCTTGTCTCTTTAGTGAGGTTGCTTTAGCAATTACCTATAAATAGAAATATATATATGCATATTTGATTTCCATTGTATAATTGTTGTCATCGAAACCATAGATTTGATTTCCTAACATTATCCACTGTCCAAAATCGTGGATATATCTCCTTTAGTAAGCTTCCACTACTTAACTTATCAAAATATAGTTAATTTCGGATTTATAAAAAATATTTATAAATTCCATATGTATTTTATAAAAATTTAGTATACAAAATTCCTTTATTAACAAATTCCATACATACCTCATTAATATTCCAAAGTCCAATTATAAGTTAATTACTTATAATTCTCTTATTTGCAAATTCACTCATTTTATAACTTCATAAATTATAAATTTTATTTACTTATAAGATCCATTATAACTCCATTTCAACATTTACAAACTCATTTATAATCCCATTATTTTGATATATAAAAATTCAATTTTATAAATCTTGTATATAAAACCATTTATTATAATTCCAAAATTCTCATTTTATACTATTTCACCAAATAGTTCACTTCATATTTTAAAAATACATTCTGGTATATTTCTTAAAAGCCATAATTTTTATAACATAAAATAATAACTTTTATTTATTTAAAATAAATTCATTTTCTTAACAATTAAAAAATAAACAAAACATCTATTTTCAAAATTACTTTGAAATTCCATTTTAATTTGAAATCATCACTTTAACATTTTTAAATTACCAAAAACAGGCTTAATGCTGCAATAACATTAAATACATCAATCTTGGCATCCAAAACATCATATATCAAATGATAATAGCATATATATCAATACTTGTAAATAAAATCAAAACTAGAGAGGAATCTAATTGGATCCTTCCAACCTGTCACCTGCAACAAATATACATATTTGAATATGTGTACAATGTCCGGTTCGAGGCGAACGCACATACAAAGGGTCATCCGCTCATACACTGGAACGTATAGGGTCTCTTCTGCTCCAATAGGCAGGAATATATCCTAATACCAATCAATATATATATATATATATATAATATCATATATCCATCCAAACTATTATCAATAAACATTGGATAAATTTATTCTCACTTATATAAAAATACAAGCGAGTCAGATAGAGTGAGTTGTATTCACATTGGTTCCAATAGCGGTTGCAGTATTTTATTCCGAAAAAAATTAAACAAGCGTTTAATTTTATCCAAAATTTACACTAGCTACAATTAACTCTAAACCAGCTCTAAAATGCAGTGCTCGTTAATACGAACACAACGCAACTTGTCTCGTCAAAAGTTATGACATTTAGAAGTTCGTATGAGTTTATATTTAAAATTATTTACAAATTTTATTTATTTTTTAAAACTTTATCCCGGCCGTATATTTCCAAAATTGAAATCCAGCTCATCGTTTTTCACTCCCTTCTTCGTTTTGTTTCCAGGCTTCGTTCGAACCCAATCACCACGTCGCATCTCTTGATGGCCGCATCTCCACGTCGCACTTGAAGATGATCAAAAACCACAGATTCGAAGCCCTAACTCCACCTCACCTTCGACTGAAGACCACACAAGCTCGGCTCCATATATCATGCGAAAATCGTGCGTGAATGTTGACCCTTTGAATTAAGATTGTCGTCGATTGGATTCGCCTTAAACGATCATCACCGTTGGATCGATAGATCTTGATGCCCTGTACAGTTTTTGTAATTGATGGTGTTTGATGAAAGTCGACGGATGAGGAGATCGGAGGAAGGGAAATTGGAAGATTTTCGACCATTGGAAATATAATGGTGGCTATCCCTAGATGCATTAGGGTTTTGTGAAAATTATAAAAAACTTGGCCTTTTATAGAAAATTTCATGCATTATTCATCCGAAATATTTCCGAACTCCAAACGAAGCGTGCCGCCTGGCATTTATAATGTTTTACCCCCATTCCAAACACAATGGAAATACATCAAGAGCCAGTTCGATTGTGTTTGAAAGATAGGTTTTCGAATCGACTTATTTTAAATTTAAAATTTACTTAAACAAATTTCTATGCATTTCAGCTTGCCACGACTAAACCATAAATCCGATTGACATGAAATTTGAAATCCTACAATAATATACATTGTGGATCCAATGCAACTAGTTTGGTCAAAATCCAAGACTATTTAAAAAGCCTACTTTGAAACGTTAATTAAATATTAAAATATTCAATTTCAAAAGTTCTCTAACATTATTCTAATTCACATAGGATTTAATTCAACTTTATAAATCATTTTCATTCTCATTAAATTCAAATTTCAATTATTTTCACAATTTCAGATATTAAATTAACAATTTAATTATCCAATTAAATCCTTATATTTCAAATATAAGTTATTCAATTTATAAAATTTACTTGTGAATATTTAAAATCATTTAAATATATGAATTTCCAGTGACTAAAATTCTGGTTCGTTACACTACCATAAATTCACCAGTGTGATTTATTACTCCAATTTATCAAAATGATATTAATTTTCCTTTTGTAAAATATCATATATAAAATATCATCTACAAAATATCATTTATAAATCTATTCCTTTATACAACATTATATATAAAATGTTTCACGAGTATTCATCCCAAAATATTTATATCTTCTTTTGAAACAGAATCACTTTATTATAAAAGATGAATTCCTTTTTTTAGTTTCCACTAAAATAAACATTCATTTTTATATGAACTTTTCTGTAAAATAGATATTTTTAATATACTTTAAAAACATTTCCATATATATTAGAGAATAATAACAAAAAGGTTAAAACAAAGTAAAGAAATTCAAAAGCCATTTCTAAATAAAACGCGGTAGGAAATTCACAAAAATAATATTTAAAATCATCATCTGAATCAAAACCCTTTTTTAATCAAAATAGAAAACCATAGTTTTTCAAAATACTATAATGAGGCCCAGAGCTACCATAACACTTAACCAATGCTGCTACTACCTTTGTCACTAAAAAGGTTCAACTTTCAACATATATCAATGTCATATCTAATATGGCCAACTACCAAACTATTGGCATTCAACGAGTTCTAACATAAGTACATAAATGGAATTAAAATTAATAGTAGTGAGGAATCTAGATTCCCCTACAAAATTCCATGTATTTTATTTATTTTATTTGTAATTTGCTTTTCAAAGTGGGAAATTCAACCAAAATAAACCATAAATCATTTAAGCTCAAAAATAATAATTTATATATAATATATTATATAATATAATATTCAATCAGAGGTGAGATAACTCAACAAAATTCCAGTTGCTGCTTAAGCATTCCAATTTGATATAAAATCAAACGTGTTCGGTTTAGCTAAAAATTCCACTTGCTTTAAACTCGATAAAATCAACTACAATTCGTAGATAGCGCTTCTATGAGCAACAATGCAAAAGACCGTGTCTCAATTAGACCTCGTATGACGAAGTTATGCATTTTAAAAGATTTAGGATTTATTAAATAATTAAATAACTTAATTATTCTTACTAAATTAATAAACTACCCTTAATACATCTTGTTAACCCACCTTTTGGCAAGGCCATGGGCAGGCAGATTTAACAAAATCAATTGAGTTATCGAGGCTAGGATACGATGGATATGGTTCATCATGTATCGTTCGGCCTCAATGATTCGGCGTGTGTCGCCCGGGCACGTGTGGATCGGTTTGGATGGACGGTTAGGTGTCGGTCGCTCGACTAAGACGGCTCAGTCGTACATGGCTCGGTCGAGGAGAGGGAAGTCATGCATGGTTCCGTAAAGGTGTGGAAGTTCACGCATGTCGGTTGGGTATGGTTCGACACTGGTGGTTTTTCACGACTGGCTCGGCCTGAGTGGGTCGACGGATGTGGGTCAGTGGTGATCTGGGTCGGAATTTATGGATCGGTCGAGTTAGAGCCGATCGGCATAAAAGGGAATGGGTCGGGTCGCCGTCCCTGGCTCGGCTTGAATGGAGGGATCGACGATAAATGAGTCGGTAAAAGTGGGAAGCTGCGGTGGTTCAGTTTGGATGGGATCGTCCTCAAGGGGATTGAAGCATGTGGGTCGGCCACATGTGGTTCAGCAAGAGTGGATCGGTGTCTTAAAGGAGTGGGTTCGGCATTGAATTACTTCGAGTTCCAGCCCTGTTTATTTCGAGTCAGGCTTAAGTTCACTTCGAGTCAGTACCCTAGCTACTTCGGGTCGGCTTATCGGGGACTTGGGGTCGGTCGTAATGGAGGATGTTGGCATGGCTATGGTCTTGATGGACCCGGACTACTTAGGAAGCCCAGTAACTCGGTTTTTGCCTATAAATACAACATATGGGGATTCAGATGGGGATCTTCATTCTGTTTCCCTTCATCTTCTACACTAAGGCTGCTCTGCCATTGTTGTTCTAAAAACTCTGGATTGTAATTGTAATTGAGTCTACTATCAATAAAAAGGAAATTTCTGGAGTGAATATAGGCCGGAGTTAACCAAAACACTATAAACATTGTGTCTTTACTGGTTTCTCTTTAATTCTTACCGTTCTTCATACTTATACTCTCTACATAAATTCTATCTGTGACTGTGATTTGGTGCTTTCATTTGGATTTGGGAGTTAGTGACCAATTTTGGCGCTAACACATCTTCTTCATTCCTAATTAACCCTTTGAACATGCACACGATCATCACTTCTGTAACGACCCACCATTTAAACAAGGACAATTGCTTAAATGATAAATAATTATTTAGGGTAAAATAAAATCAATCACAGAACACATATACAGAAATCAGTACAACTCAGAATCTCGCAGTGTAAATTAAATAAGTACACAAATAAGTCATGAAAACTCCAAAAAAGTTACAAGCTCACACACTAAATAACTGGAAAGAAATAACTGCAAATGAAATTAGTTTAACTGACATAACGAACTAAAGTGATGAAATAGAACAAAATCTCCAGCAATGCCTTCGTCTCCACAACAAGCTCTCCAACTGGAAATACTCAGGCTGACCCAAGCATAATGGATAAACACAATACTCGAGTCAGGACTAATATCCTCATGTAAGTCAATAAATCAATGAAAAGTAACTTAAGAGACGTTAAGGGTTTTTCAATCTCTTAAGGAGCCGTCAAACTATCTACATATAATAGTATACGCTACAATAAATAATGTCTATCAGTAAAATAAATATCAAAATAGCATTAAGGCTTTACATTGATTCATCTTAACACATTTATATACAGTTTTAAACCAAAATCTTAATGGGCTCATATAGGGATGAATATTACAAGGCACTTGAGGCAATGCCTACGGTAGGACTCTACCAGTTTACCCTTTTTGGCTGGTCGTAACCCATCCATAGCCGACTGCGACTATCAATCCACATAGAAACGTGCACCCATCGAGTTCAAATCATGACAGTAAAATACAAAAGATCTACGTCGTTAGAGGTAGCTAACCTTGTTGGCCAGACATAGGCTCATGTTTTTGTCATTTTAATTATGACATGAATGTAAAAGCTATCCATCACCGTTCTCTTACTTCAATCCACTAAACATCGCCTG
Organism: Allium cepa; assembly: GCA_030765085.1. Taxonomy (NCBI): domain Eukaryota; kingdom Viridiplantae; phylum Streptophyta; class Magnoliopsida; order Asparagales; family Amaryllidaceae; genus Allium; species Allium cepa. The sequence goes on from CM060931.1 coordinate 618,675,590, forward strand.
TTCAACCACTATATTCTAGATATCATCCGCCGCGTTCACGGTTATCAAAGTGGTTCCAAGATTGACAGAGAGTATGTCAATATCCGGCCTTGTCTCTTTGACACCCCGACATATGTTTTACACACCATTTGGTCAATTATGGTTTAAAAATGATTCATATTAATAATGAACAGAATTTTATTTTTATTTTCCAAATTCCTCAAATCCAATTTCCCATTACCAAATTCTATTCTAAAACATTCCGATTTCAAAAGTCAATTTCCTTTGAAACCTTACATTTTAAAATCCATTTACACCCATACATTGGATCACTTAAATCAAAACTTATTTAAGTCGAATTTTAAATTACATTACAATTTAACCAACCAATTTTCCAATAAATCCCAAAAAATTGATTAAATGATTTTAATCTCCATTATAATCTATTAACAAATTTCTAGTAAATTTTCAATAAGCAATTTAAATCTCCATTATAATTTTATCAACAATTTTCTAATAAATTTCCAAATTTATTAAACAATTCAAAACTCTATTTTTTTATATAAAAATTTAACTCCAAATAAATTTAGTTCGCAAATTTCAATATGGGGAAACAAGTTAATGATTTAAGTTTAAATCTAACTCAAAATTTAACTTAAATTCTTAACTTCAATACCATCAATTTCAAATTTTTGCAATCTTAATTTAAATCAATTTTTTATGGAATTAAATCCAAAAATCAAATTTCTTAGAATATAATATTTCAAATATTTGTCTCTAAATTACCACTTACTAATAAAACCTCTTATTTCACCTACATTTTATTTAAATAATAAATACCAATTTAAAACATAATTTAAATTTCAAATCATTTGTAAATATAAATTTCCAAACGATCTTTGTTTATAAAAATATTTAATTCGATCAAATAGTGCTTTAAATTTAATTTTCTACCTTGGCCAAGTGGAATAATTAAATGTTAAAATATGGGTATGTATCATTTCAACCCTTTCCAATATCATAATTTCAACACACAGTCATATCCAAATATCGACGGGGAAATTTCAACGAATCATAACATAGTGAATATCAATAAGAGGGTAAAATGTGACATGTCCAAATTAAATTTTCTACACTCGTGTACATATATATGACAAGTATATCGTGTCAATATGTGCACATATCATTCAACAATTCATCTAATAACTATATATCAAACCAATTCAAACACAAACATATAATAGTGATAGTTTCGGATGTTATTAACTTGCATCATGATATTAGTTAAGTGTGAATGTATAAATACTCACCTCAATGGCAACGACGATACAAGATAATCCACGATAAGGCTTACGCGCGCAACATGATCCAAATCAATAGCGCATGACCAAATCTTGAACACGTGTGTGATAATATGGGATATCACGCTTCTTCTTCTTTCAATAGAAATTCTTTTTTTAAAAATATATAGGCGACTGGAAAAAAGAAAGGAAGCAAGTCGGGCTCGGGAAAGTCAAGCTAGGCTGGCGCGACAACACTCAAGGTAACTGACGGTGATCGGTTGGTGGAGCTGGTGGTTGAGAATGGTGGTGGAAGAAGGAGGCCAACAATTGTGGAGTATTTTTATGGACTAGAAGGAGAGAGGGCTCTAGCCGGAGATGTGAAGCGGCTGCGGTAGGGGTAAAGGTGGGGCTAGGCGTTGGCGGCAATGCATGCTAGCGGTGGAAGGTGAGGGTGGTCATCTTGGCTGCAACAGCGGCAAACTAGGTTTTACATGCATTTTTTTATATCACAGAGGTGGCGGCGACCGAAGGAGATAGTCTGAGTCTAGGTGCATGGTAAGGAGGGGAGAGCTGAAGTCTCGGCGGTGGTAAGAGGTGGGGAGGGAAGAGTCGACGACAGGGAAGATCGAAATTAAAGGAGTAACTGATACATATTTTTTCTCTGTTATTATGCTTCATTCGAAAATATATTATAACAGAAGTAAACAAAAGAGAGGAAAGGGAGACGTGTCACGTGTATAGAGGGAAATTGGACTGATTACACTGCTTATCAATACCAGTTCAAATATTTGAACGTGCACCCATTCAAAATCTCTAACGTGCATTATTTATATACTTATCCCCTTTTATACATATTTTTTAAAGCGGTTGTTCTTTTACAAATTGATATTAAAATTTCAGTAGCATAATATACAATATACATATCTCTAAATATAAAATAATAGCCACCGTTAACCTGGATTAAAAAAAAATGCACCAAACAAACTGAGAGTCCAAACATGCGAAATGAAATACCGTTGTGCTAAAGGTGTCGATACGAACGCGTTAGCACAGAGAAAATCGGTCATTTAATGCTTAGGTGAAAATTCATTATTTTTGCATTGTTGGTTGTCGCTACTATAAATCGATCATATAAATCGATTTAATCGAAGTTAGCAAATTCGAAATTCGACAAAATGAACGTCAACCTTTTTATTATAAATCTTCCCAAAATATTTTCATGTAAAGTATTTAAATTTCTGAAACCAAAAATTTCACTATTTTATTAACGACTGATTTCTATGTTAAATTTCAAATTACTTAAAATTTCCATTTTATATTTTTTTTTCATATTTTATTCATTCAATCATTCGTACGCAACATTAGTTTTAAATTAAATCTTAAATTTTCGACTTAACCAAGATCAAATCTAATCGAATTTTTTTCAAAATAACGGTAAATTTCGAAGTCGTTACATTTGCCTTCACTCTAAACATTTTATCCTCAAAAAGAGCTAAATGTAATAAGATAACAAGAATCAAGAGATAGATTAAGATTAGAAAGCATACCAAAATCAAATAATTCAGGATTGGAAGCATGGATACTCTTCTCGGTTTCCCAAGTGCAATCTCGATCACCATCGCTCTATTGAACTTTGACGAAATTGATTGATTTACTCATCAACTTCCTCTACTCTTATCTAGAATACAAATGGGCTTCCTCTCAATAGTAAGATGAGGTCGAATCTCCAATTGCGCATGCAACGTGGGTTGAACTATCACTGTTGGGTCATGGATATACTTATGAAGGCTGGAGACGTGGAATACATCATGAACACCAGATAATTTTTCAGGAACCTCAACTCTATAAGCTAGAGTACCAATCCTTTTGGATATACGGAAAGGACCAATATACCTAGGGCCAACTTTCCTTTCTTCCCAAACTGAATTACATTTCACAATAACAAAATCTTGAGATACACAAGATCTTCAACTGCGAATTCCAACTCCTTTCGTCTTCTATCAGCATATTTCTTTTGCCTATCGTGCACAGTTTTCATCCTTCACTTAATCCCTTCAACCTTCTCAGAAGCTTCCAAAATAATCTCAGGCCCAAGAACAAGTCTGTCTCTAGTTTTAATCTAACAAGGCGGAGATTTACATAAACGTCCGCAAAGGGCTTCGAACGGGACCATGTAGATACTAGCCTGAATTAAAGATTTGAATTACAAAGAGTTTTATTTTACATATAGATTTAATTCAAATTTATTTAACAAAGTTATACCTGATTGCTATTATTATAGGTGAATTCAAAAAGATGAAGATGTTCTTCCCAAGAACCAATGAAATCTAGAATACAAGCACAAAGAAAGTCTTCCAAAATTTGATTGATCCGTTCGGTTTGGCCATCCGTCTGTGGGTGATAAGCCGTACTCAGATTCAACTGTATACCTAACGAATCCTGAAGGGCTCTCCAAAAGTTACTTGTGAAAATAGGGTCACGATCACAAACGATGCTAGAAGGAATTCCATGGAGTGGGACAATCTCCTTCAAATAGATTTCAGCTGAATTCGAGGCAGTTCAAGTTAATTTCATAGGAATAAAATGAGCTATCTTCGTCAAACGGTCAACAATCACCCAAATGCTCTCATTACCGCTTCTCGTACTTGGTAAACCATTTAAAAAACCCTTAGAAATCTGATCCCACTTCCATTTCGAAATCTCAAGTGGCTGTGACAAACCTGCCAATTTCTGATGATCGGCCTTAATCTGTTGATAAGTACTACATCTACTCACATACAACGAAATGTCCCTCTTCATTCCTTCCCACCAATAAAGTCTCTTCATATTATGAAACATCTTTGTCACTCTGGGATGAATAGAAAATTTGGGTTTGTGATTCTCTCTAAGTAGTTCCTCCCTTAGTCCATCAACATTTGGAACACAAACCCAACCATTTATTCTTAAAATACCATCCCCATCAACCACTGCATCATACCATCTCCTCGAGTCTTCCCCTCTCTTCAAAAGTTCCTCTGGAATGGCCCTTAAACTTGGGTCTTCACATTCCTTAGCAACTATACGATCCATAAGAATAGATGAAATAAGAAGCTGACAAAGCATAGCATTTTTCCTTCTCAAGGCATCGGCCACTACATTTGCTTTTCCCGGGTTATAGTTGATGTCAAGGCCATATGCAGCCAAGAAATCAAGCCATATCGCTTGCCTTAGATTTAAATCCTTTCGAGAAAAAATATACTTTAGGGATTTTTGATCGTTACAAAGCTCGAATTTGGTACCCAAGAGATGATGCCGCCACAACATCAAGGCGAAAACCACAGCCAACAACTCCAAATCATGTGTTGTGTATTTCAGCTCACGAGGTTGTAACTATCTACTAGCATATGCAATAAATTTTCCATGCTACATTAAAACATCAACAAGCCCATTTCTACGAGCATTAGTATAAACTGTAAGGCCTTCATTACCATTTGGAATAGTAAGAACAAGAGCGGAAGTCAACTTCTGTGTCAATTCATCAAATTCTTTTTGACACCTTTTCTTCCTAAATGAACCTGGCATTCTTTCGAGTTAAAGCTTTAAGAGGAGAAGCAATGCAAGAGAAATGCTCAATGAACCTCCTTTAATAACCAAAAAGGCCTAAGAATCTCCTAACATCGGTGGGTGTCTTAAGAATTTCGCAATCCTGGAATTAGAGATAAGGCGCAAGTCAAAAATTGAAAATTTCGATAATTAAATCGAAAATAAAATAGGAACTTACATTAATTACAGTGATCTTAGAGGGATCCACCGAAACACCATTTTTCAAAATTATATGGCCAAGAAATCAAACTTCCTCGTGCCAAAAATGGCCTTTGGAAAAATTTACCTTCAACCGATGGCTTCTCAAAGTTTCAAACATGAAAGTCAAATGCTACTCATGCTCTTCTTCAGTTTAAGAGAAGACCAAAATATCATCAATAAATACATGCACGAATTTGTTAAGAACATCTCTGAATACATTGTTCATGAGATCTAAAAAATAAGCCAGGGCGTTCGTTAACCCATAAGGCATAACAAGCCGTTCATAAAAACCATCTTCGGTATGGAAAGCAGTCTTATGAATGCTATCCTCAGAAATCCTCAACTGATGGAAACCTGAAGCGTGGTCAAGCTGAGAAAACACATGTGCTTCATAAAGTTGATTGAACATATTATTAATATGAGGCATAGGATATCGGTTCTTATGTGTGAGCTTATTCAACTCTCTATAATCCACACACATACTCAATGGACCATAAGATTTAGTGACAAAAACTACGGCTGCACCCCATTCAGAAAAACTTCTCCTAAGCAAGCCTCTAGTCAGTAAATCATTAACTTGTGTTTTCAACCCTACTCTTTCCTTAGGCGACATCCGTCAAGAGGAAAGTATGACAGGTCTGGCTTCGGTAATAAGATCAATTTGAAATTCGATTTCTCGATGAGATGGAAAACAAGTAACCTCACCAAAAGCATCAGGGAAAAGCTAAATGACTGGAATAGTGTTGAGGTCATTAGAATGAAAATCAAGGGAGAAGACAAAGCTCTTAACAAGATCAAAAGGCATCTTTCATTCAGTAACAAGCTGAGAACCTTTATCATCAACCAAGGAAATTGTCCGATCACTACTAGAAATAACTGCATCGAACTTGGATAGCCAATCCATGCCTAACAACATATCAAATCCACTAAATTCCAATACATAAAAGTCTTCAATGAAACGGTATTTGTCTTTAAAAAGACTGACATCGTTACAAATCATTCCTAAGTTTGCAGGGCCACCAATGGGATTACAGACACATAATGATTCAGAAGCAGGTTTAGGTTTTAAATCATGCTCAAATTTTCTCATATAAATCCACGGATATAAAACTATGAGATGCTCCAGTATCGATTAGAAAACGAATAGGTATATCATGAAAGGAAAGCTTACCTTAAAGTACGGGATCGTTCTCCTCAACCAGAGGGGTGGAAGCAGTGACAACAAAGATACCAGATGGTTTGCCTTTCTTTTAGGTAGGACAGTCCTTCTTGAAATGGCCTGGCTGTAATCAGATATGGCATAAGTCATGCCTAGTCATCTGGACTGGAGGAATGGCTGCTAAGGATGCCAGTGGACAATCTTTGTCATAATGTCCCTTTTTATCGCATTTGAAGCAAGTGATGTGAAACAAGTCCTTTGTCTTCTTATGAGGAAATCCGACTCCTTGACGGCTTTGCCATTTCTTCTTCTGGCTACTAAGATTTGACTTTCTCTTGCCAAGGCTACTAGAGCTGGACTGAGCTGGGGTGTCTGAAACTTATGAAATCCTATTCGGCTTCAAATTCTCAAAAAGATCGCCAAATCAATGATATCATAAAATGGCCTATGCATATGACCAGTCAGCTACTCTCTATACTCCCTACGCATGCCAGTAATGAATTTCTCATTATTATTAAAGGGAATCTCAATCAGATGAAGGCCAGATTTCGATAGCCCATTGAATATCCTTTCATACTCAGTGATAATCATCTCCCCTTGCTTAAGCTCCATAAACTAACTATAAAAATCTGTCCTCCCAGCTTTTGGCATCCACTGGGTAATAAAAGATTTCCTGTAAATTTGGAGAATACTAGGCTAAGCTAAACTTTCATGAGATAGTCATAAGAATATAAAATTCTCATTTAGATAGATGTCACCTAAACTTGGCCTAAGAAATATCTTCCTATGGAGTATGGGTCGTAAAAGAATCCCACCAATCAAGAGCGGCTTTCGGAAGTTGCCAAGATGCTAATTGATGCTTCTGAGCGTCAGTGATGCCAAGTCCAACAAAAATCCTTTCGGCATTCTTAAGCCATTGCTGTGCTCCAACAACACCCTCAGCACCTGTGAACTTCTTTACTCCAAGCTGTGTATACTCTTTACTAAGAGTGGTAAATCTCAATTCGAGAACTACAACGGGTGCAACAGCTTCATTGGGAACATTTCCCCTACCTCTTCCTCTCGTGTTACGATCACTCATCCTATAAAGGAGGGATGAGAGAGAAAATTAATTAGGCGCTGAATCAATTGAAAGAACTTGGTCAAAAGAATTTTTACTAAGGAGGGACACCTTAAAAAAAATCATTTAATATTTTAAACCACTTTTCTTCTCAAACTTTAAAACATGCTCTCTCAAGAAAGATTCTACTCATTCTAGGGTAATTAATTACCCTATCTATAATGAGTTTACCCCCACAGGCTTAGGTATTCATTCAATCATAAGCTCTGATACCAACATTAATGACCCACCATTTAAATAAGGACAATTTCTTAAATGGTAGATAGTTATTTAGGGTAAAATAAAATCAATCATAGAACCCAGCTACTGAAATCAATACGACTTAGAATCTCACGGTGGAAAATAAATAAGTACATAAATAAGTCATGAAAATTCCAAATAAGCTACATTATTCTTACACTAGATAACTGAAATTGAAATAAGTCTAACTAACATAACGACCTAAACTGATGAAGTAACAGAAATAGAACAAAATCTCCAGCAATGCTTTCGTCTCCACAACAAGCTCTCCAACTGGGGAAACTTAGGCTGACCTGAGCATAATGGAAAAACACAATACTCGAGTCAAAATTAATATGCGCATGTAAGTCAATAAATCAATGCAAAATAACTTAAGAGAAGTTATTGGTTTTTCCATCTTCTAAGGATTTCTCAAACTATCTACATATAATAGTGTATGCTACAATAGATAATGTCTACCAGTAAAATAAATATCAAAATAGAGTTAAGACTTTACGTTGATCCAGCTTAACACATTAATATAGTTTTAAACCAAAATCGTAATGGGCTCGTATATGGATAAATATGACAAGGCACATGAGGCAATGACCAAGGTAGGATTCTACCAGCTTACCCTTTCTAGCTGGTCGTAACCCGTTCACGGCCGACCACGATAATCAATCCACACAGAAGGGTGCACCCATCGAGTTATGTCGCTAGAGGTAGCTAACTTCATTGGCCAGACATAGGCTCCTGTTTTAGTCATTTTAATTGTGACACGAATGTCAAAGCTATCCATCATCATTCTCTTAATTCATTCCAGTAAACGTCGCCAATCAACTACTACAATCTGGATAACATCCACTACGTTCACTATTATCAGAGTGGTTTTGGATTGACAGAGAGTATCTCAATATCCGGCCCCGGTCTCTTTGACAACCCAACGTATGTTTTACACACCATTTGGTCAATTGTGCTTTAAAAACAATTCATATTAATAACGAAGGGAATTTTATTTTTATTTTCCAAATTCCTCAAATCCAAATTCCCATTCCAAAATTCCATTCTAAAACATTCCAATTTACAAACTCAATTTCCTTTGAAACCTTAAATTTTAAAGTCCATTTAAACCCATACATTGGATCACTTAAATCAAAACTTATTTAAGTTGAGTTTGTGCTTCCATTACAATTTAACCGATCAATTTTCCAATAAATCCCAAAAACTTATTAAACTACTTAAATCTCCATTATAATTTATCAACAAATTTCTAATAAATTTCCAAAAATTTATTAAACAATTTAAATCTCCATTCTAATTTTATCAACAATTTTCTAATAAATTTCCAAATTTATTAAACAATTTAAAACTCTCTTTTTGGTTAATATATATATTTAACTACAAATAGATTTAGTTCATAAATTTCAATATAGGAAAACAAGTTAGTGATTTTAAGTTTAAATCTGATTCAAAATTTAACTTAAATAACTTCAATACCTTCAATTTCAAAATTTTGCAATCTTAATTTAAATCAAATTTTTACGGAATTAAATCCAAAAAATAAAAAATTTCAAACATTTATCTCTAAATTACCGCCTACTAAAAAAATCACTTATTTCACCTAAATTTTATTTAAATAGTAAATACTAATTTGAAACATAATTTAAAATTTAAAATCATTTGTATATATAAATTTCCAAACGAACTCCGTTTATAAAAATATTTAATTCAACCGAGCGATGCTTTAAATTTAATTTGCTACCTAGGCCAAGTGGAAGAATTAAATTTTAAATATGGGTATATATCATTTAAATCCTTTCCAATATCGTAATTTCAACATACAGTCATACCCAATATCGATGGGGAAATTTCAACGAATCATAACATACTGAATATCAATAACAGGATGAAATGTGACATATCCAAATTAAATATTCTACATATATGTACATACATATGACGTGTATATCATGTCAACATGTGCATATATTATTCAACAATTCATCAACAACTATATATCAATCCAATCCAAACAAAAACATGTAATAGTGATAGTTTTAGATTTTATTAACTTGCATCTCGATATTAGTTAAGTGTGAATGTATAAACACTCACCTCAATGACGACGACACGAGATAATCCATGCTACGGCTTACCCTCGCGACATGATCCGAGTCAATAGCGCATAACCAAAGCTTGCACACGCGTGTAATAAGATGGGACAACACACTTCTTCTTCTTTCGATAGAATTTTTTTTAGAAATATATAGGAGACTGAAAAAAGGAAGGGGGGCAAGTCAGGTTCGGGAAAGTCAAGCAAAGCTGGTGTGGAAACACTTCATGGTGACTGATAGTGATCGGTTGGAGGTGGTGGCGACCGGAGGAGATGGTTGGAGGCTGGACACATGGTTAGGAGGAGAAAGCAGAAGTCTAGGCGGCGGTAAGAGGTGGGGAGGGAAGAGTCGGCGATGGAAGGAGCATGAGATATATAATTTTTCTCTATTACTGTGCTTCATTCGTAAATATATTGTTGCTGAAATAAATAAAAGAAAGGAGAGGAAGACGCGTTAGGGGGAAATTGGACCGATTACACTGCTTGTCAATACCAGTTCAAATATTTGAATGTGCATCAACTCAAAATCTCTAACATGCATTATTATATATACTTATCCCCTTTTATATATATTTTTTAAAACGGCTATTCTTTTATAAACTTATATTAAAATTTCAGTGGAATAATATACTATATACATATCTCTAAATATAAAATAGTAGCCACAGTTAACCCAGATTAAAAACAATGCACCGAACAATCTGAGAGTCCATGAAAAACGAAACACCGTTGTGCTCAGAGTGTCGATACGATTGCATTAGCACACAAAAAACTGGTCATTTAACACTCGGGTGAAAATTCATTATTTTCGTAATGTTGGTTGTCACCACCATAAATTGATCATATAAATTGATTTAATCGGAGGTAGCGAAATTGGAATTCGATGGAACGAATGACGACTTTTTTTGTAAATCTTCCCTAAATATTTTCGAGTAAAGTATTTAAATTTATGAAACCAAAAATTTCACTATTTTATTAATGACTGATTTCTGTGTTAAATTTCAAATTGCTTAAAAAATCTATTTTATATTTTTATTTCAGATTTTATTCATTCATCAATAGTACGCAACATTAATTTTGAATTAAATCTTAAATTTTTGTCTTAAACCAAGATCAAATCTAATCAAATTTCTTTCAAAAGAACAGTAAATTTCGAAATCGTTACAACTTCCTTACCTATGCATGCATGCCCAACCATGACCGATACTCGAAAAAATCGCAAACCACCAGTAGTTTTGATGACAACAACCTTTGTAACTTATTTTTATTATAACTTATATACTAGAACTATTGTCTAGATATATATGAATGTTATTATGCAGGATATATATAAGGAAGGCACTGATTATTGAAGACTGTACAGTATTAAGATCAAGAATAAAGAAATCAAGTTTGAAGACTCATGAGTATCAAGATCAAGATTTCAAGATATGTGTCTATTTTTTATTAAAACTTCATAATAACATGGAAATCTTCATTTCGAATTTCATTGGGATAGAACCCATTTCTACATTCTTAGTGGCTTACAAACCCATGACAAGTGGCTTACAAACCTATGAAAAGTGGCTAACAAACCCACGAACATCCTGGTTTCATACAAGATCTCGAGTCCTGATGTGATGAGATATTCTGCAGGAAGAAGCTTGCAAAACTACTTCAAAATGGTTTTTCAAAATGATTTTCAAAACTACTTTTCAAAATATTTTATCCTTCAAATTATCTTTTCAAATGATTTTTCAAATAGATGTTTTAGCCTTAAAATATTATTTGTTTTTGTTTTAAAATAAACTCTAGTTTCAAACTTCATTTTCAAAAATCTATATAATAAAAATCTATATGAGGTGGTTTGCCTTGGAACAGGACTGGATGTAGGGTAACTCCGAACCAGTATAAAATCCGGTAACTGCTTTTTATTTAATTTTTGCATCTGTGTTTAATTCTGTGATTGTTCTGTGATTAAGTTCTACATTTGTTTATATCATAACTTTAAATTAGTCTATATAAGTCTTAGAATCCATTAAACACTATTTACCCCCCCCCCCCCCCTCTAGTGTTAAATTAGCCTTAAGATCCTTAATCCGTTGTCCCTTTCACCAACGAGCTTCTCTTCTCCTCGTCTTCGTATTCCACACCCCCAACCCAAGCTCGCACCACCCTTGCAAGTTGTGACCTGTGCTTGAGCTCCTCTATAGTGAAAATTCACGATTCACATCCCTAAGCCGCACCATCCTATTCTTCCACTACATACTCCCTTTGCCACCATGAAAACAACAAAACTCCTCATTTCGCCAATCGTCGCATGATCATCGACTCGGTGGAAACCTAATTTCGCCATTAAATATATTAGTTAACTTAATAACAAAATAAAAATATGATTGCACACAAAAATATAATACGATTCCAGAACAATAATAAAATACATTGGTTAACTTATTCCGTGAAATTACAAAAATACCATCGTTTGTCAAAAAATACGTCAAATGATAATTTAAATATTTTTCAAATTAAAAGCTATTGAATAATCTTATAAATTGAAATAAAAATACATCATTAAATATCATGTCATTTTATTAAAAATAGATTTTATTATTATTTATTATATTTGAATTAAATTTGAATATTTAAATAAATTAAATATTCTCATTCGAAACATTAAAAACTCTGGGTCATTACAAGGCCGATCTATTAGAAAGCCATTGGGCACAGTTGAAGATGTTTAAATTCAAATCAAATAATTTTATTTCTATATCAATTTCATAATCCCAAATATGTTTCAAATCTAAATAGACAAATGCCCTTAATATTAGATCGACCCATCTTATCGACCTCAAACGCTACCATAAATTGTATGATTGCTCAACTCCGACTTTCCTTTAGGCATCTAACCATTGAACTAAATATATTTGATCTTAAAAAGCAACCAAGCAATTTTAAAATAGAAGAAGTCGGGATGATAGAAATAATTATAGATGACACATTAGACTTTATTGTTCAGAAAACTTTACTTGCATCAATAGACGTATCTACAATATCTTCTAAAGAACTATTTGAAGATGAGCTTATTTTTCTACACTCCGTGAATGAATATTGGGAATGTCTCGAAGATGATATTAATGCCACATCATCAAAAGAAATTATTCTCAAACATTAAACTTATAGGATAACAATGATCATTATCTTAATAGTATAAATCGCCGTTGTGATAAATTCTTCATGGGGAGGATATTAATTAGAGGATTAACGGACATGTCTTTTGTACCTTACAAATCTAGAGATAAGAACTCATCGGGGATCATGTTTTCTAGAAACAAGTGTGGAGGGAAAGAGGATATCATTCTTCACAATTCATTCATCATCGTATAAATCACATTGTGTGTATGATCCACAATCACATATAGTCATTAAATTGCATTTCATTTTACAAACCATTTTACGCATCATTCATCTTTAGGTATTCTCATTTACATTTAGGAAATATTTTTATAATGCGGACGCTATCTCAAACTAGTTTTGAGGGAGACTGCATTGCATTATATTAATTTTTATTTCTCTTTCATATTTTTCTTTCTGTTTTTTGTGCATTTTAAATAGGAACCTCATGCATTTCAGATTAAATTAACATGCATTTTTAAAAAAAAGTTTTTTGCCATAGTCAATTATCGTGGATCATGGGTTAGTTCATTTGAAAATATATCAAGTTTTAGGTGGTGGGCAATGAATTTAAACTATTCTTTGAAGTATAATGTGTCTTAGAAGTTCCTATCTTAAAACCGATGAGAAAGCTAGTCATATTTCAATAAGATTGATGTTATGAGCTAAGTGTCAATTATGTTAAAAAAATTCGGATGTATAAGTAAAAATAACCAAAAAAAATTAAACTATTCATACACGTGTTGGAAAACTATGAAATGAGCTACTAGTGTGCATTTCTTTTGGCATATCAAGTTCTAAAATCACTGGCCTAAAAGGATAAATGACTCTCCTAGAATTCATCTTCAATTTACCCATGTTAATCCAATCTAAGGGAAGTCAATTTCATCCACGTTTTGACTAAAGCAAAATCTTATATTGGTATACTTACGTATCCTTGTTAGTTATCAAATGATTTTTAAGGTAATGCACTTCATGAAAAATACCAACATTACCTTACCCAATTTTGTACTTAGCTTTAGAAAAATATGCATATTCTGATCTTATGAGTTATTTATTTTATGAAATGTTAACCCAAAAAATGGATCAACACCCTAGTTTGAGTGTGAAAGCAATAACCCTGTTCTTATAGAGAAATAATATAGAAAATAAATGTAAAAGGAGAAGAAAATAGTAAAAAGACAAGTAGATTTTTATAATAGTTCGACGGTTAATGAAGCCCTTTCCACTTTATAACTTTCTATTAACTGACTGCTGTTACAAGTTGAATCGGATTACAATATGATTGAATCTTCTAAGTTAAATCAAGTCACAAGTACAAGAGTTCGCTGGAGAATTACAGCAAACTCCTAGATGACAGTTGTGTGGGGGAAGAAGAGTGAAGAACAACAGTGAAGAATAATCTCTGCAAAGTTCCAACAGCCAGTCTAGAAGATCCTCTTTATGTTACAAGTACGATTATATTTATAAGGGTTGGAGAGCTATTAGGCTAGGCTACTTTCCTAGAAATCTATACATGATGCAAGAAGGAGTTCATAGAGTTTCATGATGACACAAGCTAACCTGATGGATCTCTAACTATCCATAGGTGAAAGATTGCTAGTGATCCATAGGTTCAGATCGTTGACGATCCAATTACATAGAGTACTTTTGCTTCATTCTTTTCGAAAATTTCATAACATTCCACCATAATCTTGTGGGTCGCTAGCGATTCATAGTGCATGGATCCATGTACTTAGAGGATTTTTGGACTTACTCCTTTAGATTGCACTCCTTATCTTCTATAGGTGATCTCCATGTAATTTTGAAGCTAGTTGCCTTGTTTTGACAATGATTCATAAATGAGTTAAACTGATCTATGACTAGAATCAGATGGGTCTTTGCTTCTCGAACTAAGTTGCTTGGAATACTATGAAACTTGGCAAACATCCCTAAAAATCTATTGGTTCATGATGCAAGAGGCTAGAACGATCCATGAAGCTTCCTTATGGATCTGTAGTGACCCATGGGCCTTAGTGAATTTTTGGGTAATTCTCCTTGAATCCTTCTTGGCCTATTCTTCTGCTCCTTTTGGTTGATTCTTGAGCTGTTTTGGCTTGGCCTGGATGTTCTAACTCATCTGCATTCCTCCTTAGGTAAAAAGTCAGTTAACATTTTCCCATCTAGAGTATGCTTTCATTGGAAACAAAGTATGCTCTGGAACAAGACAAGTTTCGGATTACTATTCTGTGAATTACAGTGAATCGTCAGAGTCCATCTCAAGATGTTGTTTTCAATTGACTTACTTCTGACAGTCGTTCATTTTATATTTTGATTTGATTTTCAACTCCTGGTATTGATGGTGCGATCTTTGCTCCGTAGTTTACACAAGGGTTTAGGTCGATAAGTGGGTATATGACGTAGGTTTGGAGTCGACCTATATAGTTTTAACTCGGCCAACGGTAAAGCTAAGTTTTGTCTTGAACGATTGTACGCCGTTCTGAAGCGAAGTCTTGCTCTTTGTATTTAACTATTTCTTTTTTAGGACTTCGTTAATTTCCTATTGTAATTTTGAATTCTAATGCGACTATTATTCCAAAATTGGATGTAATGGATGATTCAATCGTATCACTCTTCTCGTTACTATACTCCTATGATCCTAAAATGAAAAGCTTCCCGCATCACTTCGGACATCGGCTCCATTATCGATCATTGATTGATAACGGGTAAGTGTGGAAGAGATAATTTCAAAGGACAATATGGATTGTTTTTCAAATGTAAGCAAGCTATTCACACTAGATTGTTCGTTGTAGTATTCAGAGTACTGGACTCTTCTCATGTAGATAACACGCTACATCCACCCCGGTCAACGCTCAGAATTTGACCGGTCGACATAAGCCGATTTCCTTGGATTCTAGGCGTTGGTTATATAAGGATATGATTTAATGTAAAACATACCCGATAGAGTTGAATGACAAGTTTTATTATTGAAAATAACTTTCTTGTCATCCAATCTTTAGTCTAAACGGGGGACTTCCACTCCTCCATAAGCTAGGTCCTTCGCAACTTAGGCTTTTCTTATTAACCCTATCATATTAGGATGATTTATTACATTTAAAATACAACATAGCTACTCTTATAACGTTGTAGTTGAAGTTCGATTAGGCATAGTTTCAGTCTTGAAAACTAGCGCATAACTTGTTCGATTGCAATTATCCTTCCTTTGCATTTTTCGAAATTCAACCTGCACACCAGCCTCTGTCTCTAGGGATTATTGGTTTAATTGCTCGATTCCGAGCATTGCTTTTTCTCGCTACTGCACCTCTTGTGATCATGTGTAGCATACTCGTTTACTGCAAATTTATACATGTAAGTAATACTTCTGCGGTCATTTTGGCATATTCTATTTTATAGCTTTGTTCAGCACTATGAGGTAGCTTGGTCTTGCCAGTTCAATATCTAATCCCTACTTATGCTCAATTGCAAAGTGTAGGTGTACTTGCCCTACTCTATAGGGCTAATTTCTCTTAATACTAAGTCTATATGTTTTCAGAAGACTGGGTCTCTAAGGAAATATGTTCGATTACCCTAGTTTGATTAACATGATAGCTCTTATCTCCATGAACTAGGGACTTTGGTGCTTGATTCAAAGCTCTAACTTTTCCAATGATGTATGTCTGTTTCATGACTGTAATTGAATTTCCTCCAAGTTGACATCAGCATCCAATGTCATTCTAGGTACATGTGCTGGAAAGGCGCATCGTCATCTTTCGCTAGAGTGATTTCTTCTGAGTCCAATGTAAAGACCCTAATCATGTATCAGTTTCAATCTTTGGAACCTCATGCATGGATGACCCAACTTTGTATATTTTTCCTTGAATGTTGTGAATCTTCAGATAGCATGAGATGCCATAAGTAGGGTGGAAGATTCAATCAAACTCTTGCTTCTGTTTTCAAAAGATGATGTATCAATAGTTTCATTCTGAGGGTTTCTTCTTAGCATCACCAAACTTTAGGTAATGGCATATATCTGCAAGTTAGAACCAAATGATCTAGTTAGACCATTAGTAGGTCATCGATCCTTCTCGTCATCACCAGACTACGAGCAATGGTTGATGTTTGAATGTTAAATCCTTCATTTCCTTTATTGGTGATTTTGTTTCCAAAATGCTGTATTTTGTGATACAGAACCATTATCTAAACAACCTCGTGGTTATTTGTGTTTTGGACTTAGCAACATTTCTTTCGACAAAGTATTTATGTGTCTATCCCTGCTTGAGGGACTGGCTATTTCGAACACCTGTATTTGGGCGATTGTGAGAGATTGAGAGGTTTGGGACAAATGATTCAATTGCCTCTGGTTTGGCTCTCAATCCTATTATAAGATTGAGTAATTCCGATGGTTTCAGTTCCGACCCTCTATGATTATCCCTACATGTTCTTAGTTGTGCATGTTTTATTTGATTGTTGTCATCACGGATGTTCTGTTCATATGCCAATCCCTGTCTTCGGGAATTGATAAACTAGCGGCTTAGTTCAAAGTAACATTTTCTAGAGGCTCCCTACCTTTTGGCTATATCTAAATTCCTTCTAAGTTAATTTGGAAAATCAATTTGTGCACCAACTTTCATCCTTCGAGGTTAGCACAGGAGCAATTCAATCCTAGGATTTCCTTTCGACGCTGCTTTATTCGTGTGCAATGGCTAATTTATGTGATTAAAGATCGAACCATCCGATTAACCTATGAAAGGTCATGTCTTCCTATTGTTGCCATTTTTGAACAATGGTATTTTTTCAGATAAGGGAATAATCTCAGTTGAGGATCAACTTCTATCTTCGGGAACTACTGCATTGATGGTTTACTACGATGAGTGTTTCTCATCGAACCTGTAGATTAAAGTTTTCCCATCGTTGCTGAGGCAACACCGATACGTAGTGAATAGCAAATTTCCCAGCATTGCTTGGGTAATGTCAATGCATAGGAAATATATGGTATTTTGGCATTGCTGGGGGACACCGATAATTATGAAATAGAAAGTTTCTCGACATTGCCGGGGAAACTCCTATACTTAAGAAATGACAAAAGGCCTTAGCGTTGCTGAGGTAATACCGACACTAAGGAGGCTGGGATTAGTTTTCCCCACCAATACGACAATGATTTTAATCCAAGTGGGCACTAGTTTTAGTCTTTGAAAACCTGCACTTCGATGATTGGATTGTAGAAGTCATGTAGGTTAGGATTGAATCATTCGTCAAATCCCTTTTAACCAAATGTGGCTATTTTTCTCAACATTACTCAACTTCGAGATACGCCATATTCTAGAAGGATGGGAGTCCTAGGCATTTCCATTGCCTAGCCTTGTTTATCTCCATCGATTGTTACCTTGGAAATGCAAGGTTGTTGCTCAACCAATTCCATGGTTATTCTTGTTTATGAAAAATCGGATTTCCTCTAACCGGTTTTTGTTATGATTTGACTTCTATCTACAGAACCCTTCGTTTCCAGATGTCAAATTCTAGATACTTATCGAAAATAAGAAATTGTGGAGTGAGTCATCATATTGCCCACGGTATGATCACGCTCATTCCTATCCTGATCACGGATTGGTAGAGTTTGGTGGTGTTTTTCTTGGATCTATAACACTTAACCTTACTTGTTTTAGGCCATATGTGTTATGATGGGCTGATAGCATTGGTATGGATATCAACCTTATTCATTGGTTCCAATATTCAGGAATCAGTGGTTTGGCTGCTCGATTTCAAGCTTTCTCTCCTTGCCGTTGTCTATCTTAGGATATTAGTTGGTTTTCTACAAGTTGGGGTTTAAGACCTCAGTCGAGCACCTGCTTCTATCTTTGGAAACTGGTATATTGATGATTTGATTATAGAAATGCGTTCCATCGTCATCTGTCTCTGAACGACAGTAAGTTCATCCTTTATTTGCAAGGTGAAGCGATTTTTATCCTAACTAAGTGTTAATGTGCTATGTGCCTCTCAGTCCAAAAGGCTAATTGTTTTGAACAACTAATGTGAGACTTAATGTTTTGAGCGGCTCCCTGGATGCCCACAGTCAAGGTGCATCATAACTCCTATCTCTAGGAACTAGTGACTTGGATGTCTTGAATTTAAACATTTTGTACATTAACTTTGGTCAAAGATTAGAATTCTTTGTTGTTTTCTAGTTTTGCAGAATTGTTGGACTCGCCTCGATTCTATTTTATGGTGGGAGTTGATACTTGTTAATCCTACAATAAACAAGTTTTTGGGTGTTGTCAGGACAATACGATGCTTAGAAAATCTTAACAGTTGTTGATGATGCCGAAACAACACCAAGCCGTGCTTGCATCGTTTATGAAATGCGCGGTTTTTAAGAGTGCATGGGTCACAAAATGCATGGTTTTTGAGAGTGCGCGACTTACAAAATGCATGGCTTTTGAGTGTACACAGCTTAGGAAATGCGCGGATTTTGGGATCGATACGATCCGTCGATCTGGAACGGTTGGGAACTTCTTGATGTTGCCAATCTTCGGGTAACGTAAGGTGTTCATGCTTCAAGAGTGTGGTTCCATGGCTCAAGAAGTGATGCACGGCTCATACGAATGCGTAGCTTATGAGATCGATACGACCCGCCTATCCAGAATGGCTTGGAACTTCTCGACCTTGCCAATCTTCAGGTAATGTAAGGAGTTCGTGCTTCGAGAGCGTGGTTCTATAGCTCAAGAAGTGATGCGTATCTTATGGGAGTGTGCGACTTATGATATCGATACGATCCGTCGATCTAGAATGTTTTGTAATTTTTCAACATTGCCAATCTTTGGGTAAGGTGAGGAGTTCGTGCTTCGTGAGCTTGGTTCCACAGCTCAGGAAGTGATGCACGGCTTATTGGAGTGTGCGGCTTATAAGATCAATACGACCCATCAATTAGGAATGGTTTGAAACTTTTCGACCTTGCCAATCTTCGGGTAACGTGAGGAATTCATGCATTGAGAGCATGGTTCCATGGCTCAAAAAATGATGCGTGGCTTATGTCAATGTGCAACTTATAGGATCGATATGACGCATCGATCTAGAATGGTTTGGAACTTCTTGATGTTAGCAATCTTTGGGTAAGTGAGGATTTCGTGCTTCGAGAGCGTGGTCCTACGGCTCAAGGAGTGATGGGTGGCTTATGGAAGTGCACGGCTTATGAAATCAATATGACCCATCGATCCAGAATGATTTGGATTGAGTTCCGTCGATCTAGCGGTTTGAGTCGATTTGACCCCGTCGACCGGGTAGGTTATTTGCTTGAACATGGTGTTATCGGTTCAAGAAGCTAAGCGCAGCCTATGGGATGCGAACAATAGTTTGGGCCTTCCTGGTGTTGGAGGAGTGATACTAGTTATTAGAAGGTAAGGATCGAGTTTACCCACCAATCAGGCGATTTGACTTCACTGGAACATGGTTTTATCAGTTCTAAGAGATAAGTGGTTTTTGGATTGGGTAACCATGGCTTGGACGATCCTTTCGTATTTCTAGAATATGTGCATGACAAATTATATAATGTTGCCATGGTGGAGAAATCTACAGCCGACCACGTAGAGATAGTTAAGAAGAAAGTGCTTATAGGAGTTCAGGCTAAGACTCTTAGTTTTTGGTCCAAATTGACTAAGAGAGTTGGTCTTCAACTGGCAAACAATCGAAGAGGAAAAGGAATTGTCAGCAAAGGTGGTAAAGGAGTTGGGAAGAAGAAAGAAGTATTATGCTTCTATTTCGTTTGTTGCATCAGTTGGGTCATTAAGTCTGTAGTTATCAGAATGCTAGAAATGATCAAGCATAATAAAACTGTGGTATGATTATTCTTGGCTTTTCTTGTAGCTATTAAAGTATGTGTGGTTCCCTCCATGCCACAGGGTTTTTTGCGTGCTTAAGCAGTATACGAGGTTTCTACACTACCTGTTTGGTTGCACGTGGTCTAGTAGATGCAACTGTGTCATCTAAATGATTAAAGAATGAAAATCCTCTATCTTCGGGGACTTGTATATTATGGATTTGAGATACTTGGTTCTCCCAGGTGTCGAATCTTGGCTTCATTCGAGTCGACCTCTGATTGATCACAATGTCGGTTTAGTTTTGGCTCCATTTCTTTGAGCATCTTTGAAGCTCTGGAATTCAACACTGTTTGTCTCATTGGTCGTTGGAAGTGATTTAATTAATTTTGTAGAGTGACTGATGTGATTGTCGATTCGTGGCCTCAAAGCACGACTGCACTGACTTCAAGTAGTTCTGCATGAGATGACCGTTGATCTTCCAGTTAGCCTTTGTGGGTTTTTAGATCAAATGAGTGTTGATCTACTGGTTCGCCTTCACGTTACTTTAGTTCCTAAAGGACCTTCACAATGCTTTAGTTTGTGAAGGAGTTTTGTGATCGGATGTCCAGTGACCAAACGACCTTGGAATGATAATTTTCAGATACCGAGAGGAATTTTAGTCGGATGTCTAGTGATCAGATGACCCTAAAATGATTGTCGATCGACGCCAAGAAGGGCTTTGGGTCATGTGTCTGATGGCCTAGTGGTCTTTAAGCAATGATTCATTGACTTCAAGAGAATTTTGGTTCGATTTTCGACGACCAGATGGCCTTGGAATCATAATTCATTGTCTCTAATAAGAGTTCTGGGTCGTGTTTTCAGCGTCCAATGGCATTAAAGCGATGATTCATCGACTTCAAGAGGAATTTCTGGAATTCAACTAGTGGAAACACGGTTTTATCAGTTCCTGGAGACTAGGAGTTGGATCTGTTTATTCGATGATCCTTTAAACAAGTCTTATCGACGTTACCAGAGCAACGCTGGTTCTTATAAGAGGAATCAACATGACTCGTTAAGGGCATAAAAGCATTTCTTTTACCGAGTTATCTGCAATGCCGCTACTTTCCGGGTATGACTCATTTAGAAAAGGAAAGTAGACAAGGATGGATGAGAAGGCATTGCTTTAGGTTGCTACCCCATTCCTTAGTAGCTAGCTAGCTGGCTAGCTGGAGTGTTACTTGAAATTTACCCTTTCATCTGATTTCGTCAGTTAGCCAGAGCGCTTTTCTACTCGGTCTTAGTGGCCTTGCCGGGGCAGAAGGTCCCTGAGGTCCTATAGCTCCTTCACCATTTGGTATGTACTTTGTAAAATTGTCGGGTTTTCCTTCTACCAATTACACTACCTCAGGTCTCCAAAACAGGTTTTCCTTCTAATAGAATTCTTCTAGGGTAGTAGGCTGTTTCATCCTTTAATGATTCCTGATTTCCTTATAGTAGAGCGCATCTGTTTCCCTCGCTTCATCTACCTGTAAAAATGAATTTTTGTATCAGTTGTACAGTTGTTGGAAGGTATAGTTGGAATGATAAACTTCTTTGGATATTCTGCATGTTGAACGGCCTTAATTAATGGGTTTCTGTTGGGGAAGATGCTCTAATCGTAGTCAACCCAGTCTGTTTTCAAGTTATGTCAATTTATAATGCTTGAGAATGATATGTGCATGATTGTCCTATGCTTGAATGATTGGATATGCCGATTGAATGACAAATCACTGGATGGGGTCATAGATCACTAACGATCCCTAAAAAAATTCAAACTAGTTGAGATTGATCTTGAGCAATAAGGAAGGCCTCATAAGGTTGCATTCCAAATTTCATGGCATTTGGAGTTTTCATATTGGAGTTATGGACAAAATAAAATGGATCGACATTGATGGATTGGTGGTATTTTACTTGGAGTCCGACCAAAGAAAATTTGCCATTTGCTTGGAGTTTGCGCATGGTTCGCTTGGAGTCACAAAATTTGAAGTGCTGGGTTGGTAAAGAATGGTGCCTGGAGTCAGTTTAATGTTTGCTTAAAGAAAATCTTAGTTTTACCCGAGTCTGATTTCAGGCTAGAATTGTTAAGTTCGCTTTCGGTCAAATGGGTGATTGCCTGAGTTCAACTTCAAGTCAAGACTTCAAAAATATGCTTTAAGTCAAATCGATTACTCGAATTCGACTTCAAGTCAACCCTGAAGAGAGTTTTTCAACGACCATTTTGACAATTTTTGATGATTTTCGACGACGACCGTTCATGATTCGACGATGGAAGCTCCATTATGGGATTGGAAGCTGGTTAATTGGGAGTAGTTATGATATACCACAGGAGCTTGGCCTTATAATCGATCCTGGTTCATGTCATATCTTCTTGGTTCTCCTACCTTTGGGAGTATCGTTTGAATAGCTGTTCCTTGTCCATTGCTTGGCATTATGTTGTGGCACGGGCTTTAAAGCTTCTTCTAGCATTTTGCACGTTAGCATTTTCATCCAATTTGTCTTCCTCAAATTGTTTGTCATTTTCAAAGCCGGAGAGAGCTATCGTTACATCTCCCCGTGGGGTTTTCACCACTAAGTTCGGGATTGTAGCAGGTTCTTTTGCAATCGGTAGAGTATTAACATTTTCTTCCATCATGATTCTTGGAGCTCCGCCCACTACTTCCTTTTGCTTTTGCCTTATGTTTATTCCATTCAAGCCAAAAATTGAAAAATGTTCTTGCTCCGTAGCGGCCATGGCTTCAGGAATCATTCTAGGAGTAGTTAGTTTTTGAAGCGCTATGAGAGCTTCTATCTTTTCCATAAGAGTCTTTTTACTATTTGCCATTTTCCTGGACAATTTTGTCAACCATCTTGTTTAATTCTTCCTTAGTCGCAACTTAATACTATAGGGAGGATCCTTTAACCCGATCTCTAGAGTTAGCTCCTAACAGTAGGTTGTTGGGGTTGTTGACTTCAATGTGATGACGGTTTGTTTCTTCTCTTGTAATGGTAGCTCCTATGGATCTTTCGGAGGTAGTTTTCTTTCTTCATTGTGCCATTGATTCTCAATAGCAAATCTTCTATGCAAAGATTGAGGATATAACTTCTGAACCTATCTGATCCAAATTTGATAGCTAGATCTATGTCTGAATTGGGTTCTCAGTGAAAGCACCAAAATGTTCACCCAAAAATGGATCAACACCCTGAATTGAGTGTGAAAGCACTAGTCCTATTATTATAGAGCAATAATATATAAAATAAATGTGAACGGAGCACAAATAGTAAAAAGACAAGAAGATTTTTATAGTGGTTCTTCTGTTAACGAAGCTTACATTCACTTTATAACTTTCTATTAACTGACTGGTGTTACAAGTTGAATCGGATTACAATATAATTGAATCTTATAAGTTAGATCAATTCACAAGTACAAGAGTTCACTAGAGAATCACAATTAACTCCTAGATGACTATTGCATGAAGGAAGGAGATTAATAATAACAATGAAGAACAATCTCTGCAGATTTTCAGTAGCTAGTTTCGAAAATTCCATTTATGTTGCAAGAAGGATTGTATTAATAGAGGTTGGAGAGCTATTGGCTTGGCCGCTTTGCCAAAAGCCTGCACATGATGCCACTAAGGAGTTAGAGAGTTTCATGACGACCTGAGCTAACCTAATGGACCGCTATCAATCCATAGTTTCTGGATCACTAGCGATCCATAGGCTTTGCTTCATCCTTTATGAAAATTTTGTAGCAATCAAACATAATCCTATGGATCGCTAGCGATTCGTAGACTTACCGAATTTTCAGATTTCTTCCTTTGGATTGCACTCCTTATCTTTTATAGGTGCTCTCCATGTGATTTTGTAGCTAGTTGCCTTGTTTTGACATTGATTCATACATGAGTTAAATTCATTTATGACTAGAATCAGGTGGGTCTTCGCTTCTCGAACTGGGTTGCTTGGAATACTATGAAACTTGATAAACATCCCTAGAAAAGATATTGGTTCACGATGCAAAGGCTAGAACGATTCATGGAGCTTCTTTGTGGATCGCTAGCGATCCATGGATGATGGATCGCTAGCGATCCATCACCTCAGTGGATTTTTGGGTATATCTCCTTGAATCCTTCTTGGCCTATTCTTTTGGTCCATTTGGTTAATTCTTGAGTTGTTTTGGCTTGGCCTAGATGTTCTAAGGCATTTGCATTCCTGCTTGGGTAAAAGCCCAGTTAACACAAAACATTGCTTATCTTTCCATTCAGCTTTTTAATCATGCAACTCTAGACTTGTGAAATGTTGGAATACCAAATTATAAGAGTAAAGGCACTAAGGCACAAATAGAGAATTAATTTCATGAAGTTTTTATTATGACTCACAAAGGAGAGGAAGGTTCGGATACCACCATCATTCCATTCTCATGCAAATATTCATTTGTTGAAAAAAATAATCAAAACGCATGAAAAATTGATCCAAAAAAAGAAGATGAAGAAAAAGAAAATTCAATGAAATAGGAAGAAATTAAATAATGTTTTGAAATAATTCCATTGACCACTCACCATATCTTCAAGTGTTGTCTTACGAAGTGGAGGATGAAAGGAAAGCAACAATTACAATAACACCTTGGCACCTTTTATTTCTTATTTTTCAAAGATTCAATATTTTCCTTGCTTCCTTATCTAAAATTTTAGAACATGAAATTTTTCCTTTACCTATGCATAAACCCAATTTTCCAATTATACATCATAAATTTGTGCAATTTCGAAAAAAATGATTGGGTACATATTCTTAATTGTGGAAATGTTATTGATACTAAATACCTAACCTTCTAGTGATTACAATTATTGAGGAATTATGTTCCAGCTAGAATGTTTCTGTTCAGTTTTGGACCAAAATTAAGTTGAAATAATTGATCTTAACAAGCGACAATCGTAATAGGTGAATCCTTGTCGACTTAAGAAACGACGGACACACAATTTTTCAATGCAGTCATGTAGTTGCATTACTTCATAACATTTACATTTGGATTTTTTGAGTCGTATCAGCTGAAAACGCTCATGAGACACCATCCGTCCTACTAGAGACACCTAAAGGTTTAACGACTTGTTACATATGCTTAACGCAACCGTATTTCCAATGAAAATTAACCTATCTAGTTTAGTTTTATTATTTACTTATTAGAGGATGAGTAAAAGATTTCAATGGGGGTATTTAATTGACATATAAAAGTGTTTAATTTTATGCTCATATTCTATTTTCATTATTTATTAAATAGATGTTACAACGGGTAATATTAGTGTTTTTACAAATAGATGAATCAAAATCTTCTCCACTTCAATAAATAACAATTGCAGAGGAAAACGATGCTTTTCCATATCAAGCATTTGAAGACTCTTACTCAAGAGGTTCTTACCTAAACGAAGTTGTATCACATTGGTAATAGTGTAGTAATTTGTCAAAGTGTGCCGAGTTCGATCCTTAGAAAGTATGTTATTTTTTATAGAAAAATTAAAGATTAAATATAATGCATTTGTCACCTTTGAACCGTCAAATGTGTGTGGGAATGTATGCACATGTATTATACATACATGCATACATGCATATATGTATGTATGTACATGTAAATGCATGCATGTATATATACAAATTCAAATGTGGATAATTGGAATATATGCATATGTTGATTTCCTCTTGGAAAAATAGGAACAGTTTACATCTACGAATCACCATCTCATTTGCTATAGACTTGAAGATTTGAAAAGAAATTCTGATGAAAGGAAGATATAGTCCCTAATTTCAATTAGATCCATATCAATTAGCATATAACCTTTTATCCTCTACCATTGATGCTGCCACATGTCAAATATCGAAAGGTTAGAATATTAGCTTGAACTCTCAAGTTTGCCATAATGAAGAAAAGATATTTCTTTTTTGTAAATTAAATAAACATGCGGATTTGATTGGAGCCATATATTCATATACAGAGAAGACCTCATTCATTGTAAATACCTAATGGATACGTTGTAAATGTATGCTTGAATTTTGAGACCGCCTTAATAAAATTCTGTTCTTTTTCCCTTTATTTTATTCGCAGTTTCTTTCATAGTCAATTGTGTTATCTGGTCAATTAGATTTGCTAGAAAAAAATTACTATTTTATTTCATTTTCATATTAGTGATTAACCATATGATTAGTTTTGATGGTAACCCTAATTTTTATTTTATTCTGTTTAATTTACTTTACGTCTTATCTAATTTCATTATGTATTTTTATATTATATAATTCCAATATTTTATTCTATTATTCGCCTACTTTCCATTCAATTTTAAGTTGGTTTGATTTGACTTTTGTATCAGTAAAAGGCAAGTAGTTTAATTTCTATAATAACCTTTTTATTTAGATTTACAAGGTTGAAAATTGAAATTATTTCTCTTTATATTGATAACTGTATTTTAGTTGTTGATTCAATTAGATTTGTTTCAAATTAATTTTCAATTTCAGTTTCTAATACAATTTTTTCACTATCCTCTAGATCTTTTATAACTCGTCCAAGATTTCAAAATTAAAATTTTATTAAATTTCAACCAAATCCCTGTGTTCAACCTGCATACTACACACCTGTGCGCTTGCATTATTTTATAACGGATCGCACTTTTCTAATTCTATCAAAAAGGAGAAAATAAGTAATCTAAGAGATAATCCAATTATCTTTTAAATACTATCGGAGTTCCTATCCAACATACTCAACTACACGATCTCGGTCGAATAACTTTTTTCTTTCGATTCATCTGATTTTCAGCTATATTCTTATACTTAACAAATTTCTCACAAACATCGAATTTATTTTTCATAAGGTACACCTATCCTAGCATTGAAAAATCATCACTGATGGTAACAAAGTAAGGACCACTATCCTTAGTGATTACAAGCATCGGGCAACAAACATCACTATGTACTAATCCTATGAGTTCATCAACTCTTTCATTGATCCCACTGAAAGTGGTTCTTGTTTATTTTACCTTTGAAACATGACTCATATTTGTCAAATGATTCAGAATCAAGTGACAGGAGAAAACCTTCGGTTTTCAGTTTGTTAGTAGTTTCTCACTAATATGACATAGTCTACAATGTCAAAGATAATTATCATTCATATTGTTAGAATAACTACTTGCAAAACAAACATGATTATTGATTATATAAATGCCATTTTCAAGAACACCATCGCAGACTTTATTTTCATTCAAACTATGTCACAACATTATTTGCACAGTGAAATACATATCCAATCCCAGACAAAGAAGAAATAGACACAATTCCATAAATATTTTTTTACAAAATAGTAATAATTTAATATCAATGCAACACTACTAGGCAAACGTAAATGATAATCTCCTAATGTTTTTGCATCTATGATAGATCCATTAGCAACTTGGAGCCTCGTCTCTCTTTCTGCCACCCGACGCTTGTTTTTAAGCCCTTATAATGAATTGCATATAGGAGTTGTAGATCAAATATCTAAAGCCCAAGGTATTTTATTGACAATTTCAAATCATAAATGTACTTAACAGAGCTGAAGAACCATTTTGCTTTCTTTTTTAACAATTTTTATGTAATCGGGATAGTTCTTTTTCGAGTGGCCTTTCTTATGGAAGTGGTGATATTCACCATTGTCTTTGTTCATCTTACTCTTCTTAATCTTATTGCCTTCTCTCTTTCGCTTCTTAAAACTCTTCAAAGATGATGCCCCACCTTAATAGCAAGCATGGCCTCATAATCCTTCTATTGTGACTCGACCGACCTTAACGTATTGAGAAACACCACAAGATTCATAAGCATTACAATTTAGTATGAACGGTTCATACCAAGGGGTAAGTGAATTAAGGATCAAGTCTACCTACAACTCATTGCTTATCATCATGTCCAATTTTGAAAACCTATCAATATAGCCTTTCATATTAAGACATAATCATCCACCTTCCATCCTTTTAACGTTTCTTACCTCATGGAACGAGATTGCTTACTAAAAAAGTGCCTTCAAATTATTGAATATATGATGGATAGACATGGTTTCATGTTGCCTTCGCAATGGATTGTCTAATGTAAACAACACGAAAACCTAGGTGATTTCATGGTCAGTGACCCACTTATTATAAGCAACATGCAGTTCAGGGTCAGTATTATCAATAAGTCTGGTCATAGGAGTATAATATCATACAACCAAAGATGCTCGTATGTCAACACTATCTTGATAGCTCTCAGCCAATCGATATAGTTGTTTGGTCCAATTAGTTTGTCCTTTTGACTAAACAATCTTGGACTTTCCATTTTCCACAAGTTTTAATTAGTACAGTATTAGGATAATATTATAGTAGATGTTCTTATAATATTAGTAAGGTTAAACTTTATGTCTCATTTTACTAATAAGCTCCCGCTAATTTTTATGTTTTGCTAAACCCTAAGTCGAAACACATAAGTATTTCGAATTCACAAGCAAGTGGTAGAACTCATATGTCTTATAATTCTGACCTTGAGTTTATGCAACAAGTCATAGCTCCATAGACAATGGATAACTCCTTATCGGTTGTACCATATACAAATCATAACCGGTGATGCCTTGTCCTAATTTCACTTTAATCTTGAGTTTTCTCAACAAATCAAAATGAAATTATTTAGTCGTACGTACCATATCGTGATGGTCTAAGTAAAATACATGTACCTTGATTTTGCTCAATAAATACATAGTGTTATCTTGCCTCGTCTATTTAATATATTAATAATACTACACCTAACATCCCTAGCTTGAATTTGCTCAACAACTAATGAGTATGAAGGTAATTTATATATATATAGTAGACAACAACATTATATTAAAGAGCATATTCTTTAATATATTACATTGAGTGATATCAACTTTTGGAATAGTGTATTTCTTATGAAATATCATCATGATTCAAGTGTGTGACACATCGAAAATCACGGTATGTGTACATTTACATATGCATTTATTCCTTAAGTCTATTTGGGGTTTCTTTAATGTTTCACCTTTAGCTTATACATTCATATAATGTAAATTTCATTATTACATAAATTTTATATTTTAATTAGCTTATATAATAACCTTGTGTATAACATTATATTAATTAAATCATATTTAGTTATTTAACACTTTAATTAATTGTATATTATTCAATTTTAACATATTATATTAAATATTTATATATTATAATCTTTATGGAATATTATATATATGTATAATTTTAACTAATTTATATAATTAAACAATTTTAATTCATTTCAAAAATTATTTTATATGCGTTGATGTATACTTATATAGTCTAAAATATTTTAAGACAACATAACATATATCACTATGTATTATGCATGCATATATATAATTTAATTAACTTCGTTAATTAATTTATTTCTTTTATTAGTCTTTTTAATAAAAATAATTACGAAATTAAAGTATATTTATTTTAAACACTTCGAAAATTTTCATTATATTATAATACATATATATATATATATATCTCCTATTTTAAATTTAACTTTTAATATCTATGTTTTTAATTTAAAAAAAACAATTTTGAAAATTAGCCAAAGATCCAATTTAAATTGGGCCATTTCTATTAAGGGCAACCTTTGGGCTTACATATGTGTTTGGGTCAGGCTAGTACTAGGTAGAGCAGAGTACTTGATCACACAAACCTGGTCCTTCTATATTGTTAACCATAAAGCTCACCTAAGAATGAAGGTACAAAAGAAAGCCTGTGAAAGTGTTATAAAAGCTTCGCAAGAATTGAAAAATGGTTTCACCATGGTTCAAAAGCGGCATTTTAAAGGCATTGAAGAGGTCGAATTGATGTTGTAAGCACATCATGCTCCTACAAGCTCCCCTTTTGACTCGGTTGATCCTTTTGAAACAGTTGAGTTCACATGCATAAAAATGTTTTGAATGTATTAAGAATGCCTTTCGAAGGTATCAAGCAACGGGCTTCCACACCTACATTAGTCCCTTCAAAACGGTTGGAGAAGGTTCTACTAAAATAACCCTTTCGAAAGCAAACTCTAGCCTTTCAAAATGGTTGAGTCCTTCTACAAGTATTAAGGAGATTTCGCATGAAACCAATATTGCCTCCGTAAACAACGAAGGATGAGCTTGCACAATAACCAGGGTAATACTTTTGAAAGCCACCTTCTGCAACTATCATTTGACTACCAAAAAGCTTCCTCCATCACAAATAACCTTTCGCACATGTCCTTTCATCATCATTAAATCCGTTTGAAGCCATCTAAATACCTAGCCTCGCTCATTTAAGCAGCAGAATATCATGATAACACCTGATCATGACAATAATGGTAATGTTTCAAAGGAGATGAAGAAGTTAAAAGGGCTTCCTCTTACATTCAAACAACATAATGATGAACTATTGCTCGTTCACCATTGACGGAAGTATACCTTTCGATGACGTCGAAAGGTTCTAGAAGTACCTTAAAGCAATATTGGAAAACAAATGATCAATATTTTACAATAGCATACTTTCAATAAAGATAGGAGAATGAAGGTGAAAGGATGGATGCGAAAGTTGAGAAAAGAGAACTTTCGACAGCTTCGAAAGGACGAGGGCGAAAGGGTCCAATCTGCATCTATAAATACGACCCTTGGGCCCCAAGTTAGGGGCGGTTTTTGGATTCTCGACTTTCTTTCTCACTTCATAGTAAAATCAAAATCTTGAAAACATAGATCGATTGGGGGAAAATTCACTTACTTGTAATCCGATTTTGAGCAATAAAATGGGGAGGATGCATCGATCTAGTATCAATTTCAAATATGAGGAAGATCATTCCAGCTATTTGCTTATCTAATGACCAATTGCATATGATACTTACTTATCTTCCTAACCCTTATTTAGTATATGCAATGCTATGGAGTTTTCTTGGATATTTTAATTTTGAAACATTTTATCATCTCATCTAGAGCCCATGTAATACCAAATTAACGTGATGATGATAATCCAATATTGTACAGTCAATTGGACCTGCATCATCTATTCAAAATAAAATTTCATGGCATATTGAGTCTGATAATGTATGTTGTATTCTGAGTCCCTTTGAAGTTATAAAGGACCCTCTCGACTCATTCGAAAGGGGTTTCGAAGGGATTCATTATGTAATCAGTAAAGTCATATCCTTTGGAGAACTCCTTTGAAAGGTGTTTAAGTACTTCAAAATGTATGATTCCCTTCGAGGGAACCTTCTCCATGACAGCAGAATCTATGCCTACGAAAGGGTTCCCCTCTAAAGGTATAAAGAACCTTTCAACTTACTCAAAAGGAGTTCTGGAAGGATTGACTCCTTCTTAAAATTTGTTTTGAGAAGTTGATTAGATTTCTTGTCAACATTTTTGGCACTAGAAGGAGGGCTTGAACCTCTGACTTTGTGGTTTCCTTATAGATTAATTATAAAGCATTCATCTTGTTGTAGGAAAATGAAATCAAAAGGACTTAGTCGAATGGATGAGGAGGCAATACACACAACGGTTTGGAAGAAAAGATTATTCTAACTTTCAATTTGGAAGGGGTGGTGCCAAGGCAACCATCAACTCTAATACAACCAACTGATAATGCAGTCAAGATAAGGCATTTAGAGCAACAACTACTAGAAATGCAAGAGCTCTTTAAAGCGGCTCTATCTCAGAAATCTTCTAAAACTACTAAACTAACAACGGGGGACGAGATGGTTTCTCCAAGGAAAAACATGAAAACTCATACGTACAAAGATAAAAGCAAGGTCGACTTAACATCATCAAAGAAAAAAGAACATCACGCAACCACTACAACAAATAGGACCTTTAATAGCGTTTTAAAAATGCTACAAAAGCTATTAACAGCGTTTTTACATACGTTGTATATCGACATGCAGTTATTGTCAGAGATATACAATGACAAGAAGTAAATGCTGTTAAATGTCCATTTTAACAGCATTCCTCGGGTATCATGAAATCATTTTACACCGTTTGGTTGGGTGCGTTTTAAAGATCTTTCTTAGCGTTTGTTTCGTGCTAAGATAAGATTTTATAGAATTTTTCAATGCTATGATATTTATTTACAGTGTTTCCTTGTTACAATAAATCATGCTTTATGTTTTTTGATACAATTCAATGGCATTTTTAAAACGCTGTTAAAACTTTCAACGGCATTTTAAAATGCTGTTGAATGTTTAAACAGTGTTTTAAAAACACCGTGGAATGTTTTAATAGCATTTTGAAAATGCTATGGAATGTTTTAATTCCATTTCAATAAACATCCGCCACATTGTGTATATATACCACATTTCAAAATTAGCATATTATATCAATTTCAAAATCAACATATTATATCAATACCACAGTTTGGACAAATATTTGATAACCAACGTATGAAATTTCATAATCAAAATACACAATATTCTTACACCAAACATAAATAGTTTGTCATCAATAGTTCAAAAACAAAATATAGAACAAGTAGCAATAGCAAAACAAAAGCAAGTAGTACATATGTTAAAACCAAAAAGTAGTTCTAGCAGTAAAAATAACTTCGATCCATAACTCGTTGCAGCCCTTTTTTGCATCACAATCATCTATCTACCTGTAAAGCAAAAGTAATGCTTGAGAATAAATTCATCAAAAAGTGTACACAAAGTTAAATCGGATTCATATGCAAACACTACATATTCATCACACTATTTCTGACTAATACAAAGTATACATTATGCTATAAATTTTAAAACAAACAAAAAAACTTAAATGAAGGTCAATAATAGTAAATGAAAAGTCATTGTAACGTGAAAGGACCATATGCCCAATTGGACAAATGCAAATACGATTCTATGTTGCTTTGGAACATGTTATAAGCCGTCGGTTTAAGTTGAACTTATATGTATGACTTGTTGCAATGACACTCACTTGTTTAATTCGAGCGAAAAATGAATATATGTCATTTTCTACGCTCGAATTCTGTTAATTAGTTACGATCATAGACACTATATTAATGGCGTGAAACATTACTACAATAGTTGAGCAACGTACATCAAAGAAACGGCAGTCACTTAAATTATATTTTATTTATATTGTAAGGATGAATGACATCTCATGCTTTTCTGAGCACATCAATCCATAGGTATAGGTCGGCAAATTAACAATGAAACAAACGAACTGATTGGTTAGTACATGTTATGATCATGTTAGTATATTATGGTAAATTGGTTGGTTTGTAATGTTAGTATAGGTTTGTACATGTTATGATCATGTATGTAATGGTAAACTGATTTGTTTGTTTGATAGAAGAGCTGAGATGTACCCTTTGAACATGATTAATAGCTTAGGCACACCGGCTAAAACACACAGTGAATAGATGAGGCACAATTGCCTGAGATGAACCCTTAGAACTAGCTGAGCACAATAGGGGATGAAACACACATAGCTGAACCAAGCACATGTAAATATAGGGGAACTGACACGAATGGAACCAAACTGAAGCACTAAAACAGACTGATGCAAACTGAAAGCAAACTGGACCACACACATAGGGAACTAAACAAACTGAGAAGCTGTAATTGTCATAATGGAAAGAAAAGGTGTTGAACCAAGGAGAGGACTTGATGTAATACAGAAACAACTAGAGAAACCTGAGGTTTGTACTGAAACTAACAGTGCATAGTTGATAGCTGAATGTCATGCACAAGCAATTGAGGCCTGAACCAGGATATGGATGAAAAGTGCAGATCCAATGTATGTTACCAGAGGATAAGCTGTAGTGGCACGAAGAGCCAACATGAAAGCTAATGCACTGGTGGAAACTATGGCACAATTATGGAGTGATGCAATTGCACTTTCACTCGAATAGATCAAATGCTTTCACTCAAATAGATCATCTGTGTGTGTACGTATGTACATGTACATACATACATATACATGCATGCATATACACACACGCACGCACGTTCACACATGTATAATAATTTATACTAAGGTTGTAGCACCAGTTTAGCACCCTCCTATATTTTAGGTTTCCACTATATCAAACTTTATTTTGATAAATAAATTTGTTCATATCATACTTAAATTATGTCCACAAAATTTTTGTTCATTTGAGTAGCTTTAAAATAGTGAAGTTGATATTTTAAATTCGGTTTTTTTGATCAAGACATTGATCTTTATTAAACATAATAAAGGAAAATACATCACATTGCTACCCCTATATCCCAAACCTTGCCCAATTAATGGTTAAAATAGTTGTTTCTTGATTAATATTTTAATGGGCTAGAAGTTTCTAAGTAATCTCATTTTGGTGGACAATATTCATAATGTAGATAGAAGATCTACAAAATTTTGTAGCATTTTGAATAATGTACCTAAAGATATGCAAGTGGTGTTGTAAAAGAGGGATGCCATGGAATCTTGCTCTTTTATATTTAATTTTTTTAAAAATCTGCATTCCTGTTATGCATGAAACTGATAATGTATTGTTGAATTCATGTAATATTCTTAAGATTACGCTATATGACATATACACCATAAGACATTGCAAAAGTCTTACCTTATACAAGTTTGCAACATAGAGAGCTGAAAGCGACTATGAAGTTGTTTTCAGGACAATAGTTCTACCACAAGCCAAAGCAGGGCTAACTTTCCAGGAAAACATGAGCAACGGGAAGTTCCACGGAATGAATTGTCCAACAACTCCAATCGGCTCACATAGACATGATGGGGCCATCAGTATTTTTACAATGCCATTTATCTTGTTAGCCCAACCTATAACCATGAGACATATGTAAGAGATGTCCTGGCAACAAGATATATAATTTTTGCGTGGTAATTAATAAATACAAATGTATTGGAGAATCAATCTTGTCAACATAATATTAGATGAAGCGTGTAACCATGGGAATCTCAATGTTAGCTAACTGTTCACAAGGTTTTTCATCGTCCCATATCTCTGGTGTAGCTATTCTATCATTGTATTTCTCTATCAACTGCAAATTCGCTTGTATGCATGATCATTCCTGCAAAATTATAACACATATGCGGTCATTAGTCATCTCCCTTTCTTGGAAATATCTAGGTGATAAAATCATCTGAATTACAAGTTATAAGGTCAGTTGGATATATTCCAAGTGAACATCACCCAAGTAAAGCTATGATGACTTTAGTTCACCACGGGTGACTAAAGTCACTCAGGTAACTTTGTTTTTCAGGTGATGAAAATATTTGAAGTTCATCACTTTGGGCTAACTTAATTGTCTGAAGTCCCTCCATTTCTCATTGCAAAAGTCACCCAAAGTTACTTGTCTGGTGACTAAGAGTTACTCAGATGTATTTGATCGAGTGACCAAAATTGTTTAAGCCCAAGTCAAGTCTAGATAACAAAATTGGTTTGCATCAGCCTAACCAATATGATAAATGTAGATTGAAAGAAGTAGGACATATCATTTTCCTTTTAATCCTGTTACTAATTGTTTTGTCATGCAAAGTGTGCAGTCACTAGACATGTATGCTCCTATATGGGCCATATGACTAGTACAATACATATATAATATCTCATCATGCAGCCATAGTTTATGTCATGGAAAATTTGAACGAACATTGAAAATATTTATGATAGTAGCTTAGAGAATGCAAACACTATCATGGGTAAGCATGTGGTCAAGGATGAAAATATTTTTGTATAAATAAACTGTTTATAAAATGTAAATGAATATTTTACATACTACTATTTAAAATTAGCAAATTTTCCCAAGCGTTATATGAAAAATTTCTCTGCATTATTCCTCATCATAACTTCATTATTCCATTTTAACAAGGTAAAGAGAAAAGTAAATATTTTTAAGAAAGCGACCTTTAAAATTTCTTGAAAATCTTTACATAATCTTAAGCAAATCATCACCCAAAGTTCGTACTTCTTTCTCTTGCACCCCGACAAAGTTTAACTTAGCAAACATTAGAGTTCGGCATGGTTTCCAACAAACATCATAAGGAATGGTGGTATTCACAGTCTCCAATAAAATTTGTATAAGTAGACACCATATGATGCACACATTTATAGTTAGCATTATTTTCTTTTTTAAATAAAACAAAACTACAGTTGTTAGAAATGAAATGTATTACTCACAGCATTTTTTTGAAATGGTCATCAAGTTTCTTAATATAAAACTTTGGGTTATATTCCCCAATACATATTTTTATACTATTTCGATAAATGGACATTTAACTATCTGTTATATAAAACTATGTTTTATGTCATGTTACATTATATAAAACTGTGCATGTATAGCCGTGAATACTCTTCGATATACTTAAAAAAAGTGGATGTAATGATTTTTTCAATTCCAAGTGTTTGTGAAAAGTTTAAGTACTGCTTTCTGCTATTAACTACATATATAAATTCATGAAAACACGTATTTTCAATATATAACCGAAACATCAAAGAACAGTTGTTTTAAAAAGGTGTTCATCCAAATGCTTAAATGATTCACTTCACATTTAGCCATCTCATGCCTCATATATTCAAATTACAATACACTCTGACCTAGGATATCACAATATTGCAAATAATATTAGGCCAAGTTGACAAAGCTAAAACAAAATAAAGGTTGTTTTTACCTTTTTCACATTACTCATCTTTGGTATTTCAAGTTTAGAAAATAAGAATAATGTGGGGTTCAAATTCAATTAACTAAATGAAAGATTATAGCATTGATACATATGAATATCACATGTCTAAATGAAGGCCAATTAAACCTTCAGGTGATCCACGTTAAAAAAATCCTTAAAGCAGAAACAAAAGTCGGAAATAGACACATCATATTTTGCACATACCTTGGTTGAAAACTTTAGTTGGAAATATTATACAAGTAGGACTCTAAAAATAAGAATATTGCTAACTGACATAGAATGAAAGAGCAATTCGAGATATAATACTTATATAAGTTGGTAGTTTTCTTATTTTTATTCAATCCTACCCTTGCCAACTCAACCATCCCCATATAGCAAAAAGAACTAGTAACCCAATGTTCTAAAATTAGAATGTTGAAAATAAATATAGGCATGGAATTCATATAATGATGAGCTGTTTGATTAATCTAAAATAGAATGATGAAAATTATATTATGATACAAATATTATTTTGAGAAAATACCAACTGTACTTTTGTACAGGAATTTGTATTTTTCGACATCATATTCATCATCCAACGCTATGTGCTCTATGCTCTAAAGAAAGAGGAAACTAATCAAACCATTGTCTAAGAAAGAATCGATCCACTTATAAAGCCTGGAAACAAATCCTTAGAAGATAATGTATAATCATGTATGCTGTTTAAAAATTAGAATTGCTCATCCTATTGCTTGTATTATTAGCTCACTCAGATTATATTATCATCTGTAAATAAAGAGTATCTTAGTATTGAAGAGTGTTGTGGGTTCTCTAGGACAATATAACCAAAGAGTATCTTAGTATTGAAGAGTAATATGGTATAGTAATGTCTCTGCTTTGCTTTTCTTCTGTCTTTTTAGATGCCAATGGAACTTAATAGGTAAAAATTTTGTTCCTAATTTGTTCAGAGAACTCAACCGTTACTATTTTTGTTTATCTGTAAATTTGTTAGAAATGATGTCATAATAATCCAATTTGCTGGATTATATGTCATAATAATTTGCTGCTATATAAAACTCGATAAAAATATTAAAAACCGGCTAGAAACAAGAAATGCACGGCTGGAAGATGCTTGTGAACAATAAAGGTTCGACCACATATAACTAACATTAGTCTTATGTTGGCTAGTAATTACCAACTAGTTTGTATAATATCCAAAGTACACGATTTACCTCTTTGATAATTCCAATGAGATGATGTTCGATCAGAGGTAATAAGAAATTTTAATTTATTCTTGTGATGAAATTTAATGAAGTTTACCACAATTACATAACGGGTTTACTTTATTTTCGTAAAAAGACAAAAAAACAAAGGAATTCAAAGAAGTTCACATGGTGAGAAATTTTATTTTATTTTATTTTGCAAAAGAATTCAAAGAAATTCACCTAATGCTACAAAAGGATAGCTTTTGGCAATACCTTTGGTACATCTGGAGGATCATTCTGAATGATCTAGTCCTGTAAAAATAATAATAAGGAATATAACAAATCATTTATCAAATATGATATAAGTTGAAACTCCAAAAATATTGTCTAAAAATTAACAAAATACACACCACGGTAAGAATATGAAGACCTCGAGTAGCGACATCTGTGCATGGTAAGAATCCCTTTTGTGCTTTGCAGAAATCAAAGTGATTGTTCTTTTTTGTTGCTTCTGGTTTCCATTAATATCATAGCAACCAACTTGAATGTATTTGAGAAGCTTGGAGTGGAACTTGACCGAACTGCAAGACAAAAAAACCATTATTTTTTTGATCTGTTTCTCTTCAAAAAAGCATAGAGAACAAGAAACCTTTTGTCACTAGGGACAATACAATAGCCTTGCTGCAAACCTTCAACGGTAACCAAATAAGAGCAAAATCAGCATGCAAAAATATGAGTTTAACAATTTTGTACCTTTAATAATGTCCAAATAGCGACTGGCTCCATCTCCTATGACTCTCCTCCATCTCCTCCATCAGTTCATTGAACCTCGTCCTCTCCTTTTAGCGACTTGCCGATTATGAACCTTTTAGTGACATAGGATTATGAAGAAAGCAACTATTGGGGACTAGAACCAAAGGCCTGAAGGAGGTCTGGAGAAGGGAACAGTAGTTGAAGCCTTTAATGAATACTAAGGGAGGAAGGCGATTTGGGATCTAATACCAAAACAAATTTAAGGGATTCTTTCTCTTTTTACTTTTCTGGCGATGGTTGTGATAAACAAAGATATTAAGGTTTCCTAATCTAGTTCAGCTGATCATTTGGAGGTTGGATTGGGCAAGAAAGGGAGCTGTTAGGGTTCCCTGAGTGAAGTGTGAAAAGGGCATTCGAGAGTGAAACATAGAGCAAGGAAAATGAGAGGGAAGAGCAAGGAGAATAAGAGGGAAGGAAAATACCGACCGCCTTTATTTTTGTTTCATGGAGGGAGGGGCACGTAAACGTTTTTCCTTTGAACCTAAGTAGTCAAAGATGGCATGAGGCACTCCAATGCTGACAAATAATGCTATGAAATGTATATTTTCTTGCAGTGAACTATAGTTGATCATTTAGTTAGAATACAAGATAAATCTCTGGAGTAATATGGAAATTCTACTTCAAAGGAATATAACCCAAATCGAAAAAGCTATCATGACGCTGAAGCTTATTTGAAAGATGTGGCAGAGAATGCTGTCAAAGACATGCTAAACGCATGATGAGTGAGTGAATGACAATGAGTGAGTAGTTCCGTTTACCGATGAAATCATTTTGGAAATAATTCCATCTCATTCCAAGATTCCAACCATGAAATATCATGGCACTAGTGATCTTGATAACCACTTGATGGCTTTCGATAGCCAAACGGATCTATATAATAGCCAAACGGATCTATATAATGCTTCTAGGGCAGTACGATGCAGGCTATTCCAATAACTCATCAAAGGGCTGCCGCAAAATGGTACCGTCAGTATCGAGAGAAAACTATTTACATGTGAAAACAATTTTCCTATGAATTATCTACTCAATTCTGCATATGAAAAGATCCCAAAGTCGATTATACTATTTTAAAAAACTTTAAACAAAGGCAGGGAGAACCGCTGGGTAACTACCTTAGAATGTTCAATACAAAGGCACTGAAAGTCAAAGACATGAACGATATGGATAAGCTGATTGCAGTGCATTTGGGACTAATAGAAAATACACCATTTTTGAAAAATCTCTTTGTTCATAGATGTAAAGATTGCAAGACTTTAACTTCCAAGCTGATAAATTCATTCGAATGGATGACTTGTACCATACCTAGAAGAAAGCTAACCCTAAGAAGGAAGTGAAAGAATTGGGTTTAAACAAGGAAATAAAAGGTCGAGGTGGGAGGATTCCAGTACTAGTTCAATTGCTTTGGACAAGCCATTGTCTTGTATCTATGCCACAACAAAAGAAAAGGTTAATTTTCCAACTTCATTCAATGCTAGAAACTACCTCAAGCAAAGAATAGGGGATGATTATTATGCTTATCATAAAGCAAATGGCAATAAAACTAATGAGTGCCGAGTACTAGCTGGAATTATTCAAAAGGTAATTCATGAAGTACACCTAAAAGAATTCATCAAAGAGCAATAGAAAGCACCACGGACCATCTATGGACCGCGAAAGTTCCCTAATAATGTTGTGAATAATTTAGAAGATGAAGATCCATTAAACCTAAGTCCACCCTTGAATAGAATTGATGTGATTTATAGGGGACCGCATCCGGTGGGAACTAGAAAAGGAGCGAAAAACAGATATATCAAGGAAGCTAAGGAAGGATTATTTTATATCCAGGAGGAGTCCCTGCTTAAAAATCCATAGCTTAATATACAGATGTCGATTCTTATCATCACTCCACAAGAGCTCGAAAAGGGAATTCATCACCCCCATAATGACTGCTTATGATCATTGCTCAAATCGGGCTTTTTGTAGTGTCCATTATTCTTATTGACACTAGAAGCGCAGTCAACGTCATCTTGAAGCACGCCTTTGATCAAATAGGCATTCCTAAAAATAAGCTAGAGCCTAGTCTTGAACCTATTTTTGGGTTCAATAACAAAGGGTCAACTCAGTAGGGCATGTAAAGCTGCTATTATAAATGGAACTACTGCCATTCTGCAGAATTTTTGAAACTCTTTTTATGATCATCAATCAACCATTATATTACAATGCATTCTTTGGCTGCCCTACATTGAATGAGGTGGATGCATTTGTCTCACCGAAGTATTTGATGGTGAAATTCTTAACTAAAAGAGGTTGGGGTACCATTTGGGGAGAATAATTTAGCTCCTGATATGTATTTTGCGACTCTTGATTAATATAAAAGGTAGTACTCTTCTTATTATGATTCCTCTACTATTTTTCAGCCTTTAGATGATGGATTTTTACATCCAATATTTGAAGCAAAAATAAGATCTAATAAAATAAATGAGTTTGGAAGGTACATCTCATCTGGGTGCAAGAGGAAGAGGACTGATGCCAACTCTGTAGAAGAAAATGAGATCATTATAGAATTAGATTGCCAAGGGGAAACGGGGAGGATAAAGCCTAAAGAGGTTCTCGAGGAGATATCTATAAATCCAGCTGATTCGAACAAGATTATTAAAATGAGAAAGGAATTGAAGGACAAATTGAAAGTAGATTTAATTCGATTTCTTAAATCTAACATAGATGTTTTTGTGTGGACCCGTTAAGATATGATCAGGATTGATCCATTAGTTATGTGCCATGCACTAAATATTGATCCAAATGTGACCCTCGTTTGACAAAAGAAGTGGTAATTTGATAAGGTTCGATCTGACGCATTGAAAGAAGAGGTTAAAAGGCTGCTTGAAATTGGATTCATTCGAGAAGTTATTTATCCAAAATGGCTAGCAAATCCAGTGTTGGTAAAAAAGGCAAATGGCAAATGGGAACATGTGTTAATTACACTGATCTGAACAAAGCATGCTCAAAAGACTATTATCTGTTACCTCGAATAGATTGGTTAGTTGATACAATTAGTGGTCATAAGATATTGTCCCTTATGGTTGTTTATTCAGTGTATAACTAAATACCCATGTTCAAACCAGATGAAGAGCATACAAGCTTCATTACAGATTAGGGAGCTTTCTATTATAAAGCAACGCCTTCTGGGTTGAAGAATACGGGAGCTACTTACCAGAGATTTGTCAACTGAATGTTTAAGGAACAGATTGGACGAAATATGGAACTTTACATGGATGGCATGCTAGTATAGTATCATGAAGCTGAGAATCACCTTAAGAATCTTGAAGAAATGTTTAAAGTATTACAAAGGTATCAAATGAGATTGAATCCTCAGAAATGTTTTTGTGGAGTTTAGTATGGAAAATTCTTAGGTTACATCGTTAGCGCACAAGGAATCGAAGCCATTCTCGACCAGATTCTGGCTATCAACGACATGGTATAGCCCAAAACCAGCAAAGATGTAATGAGCTCGAATGGTAGAATTGCAGCCCTAGGCAGATTCATCTCTAAGGAAACCGATAAATGCATCCCCTTCATCAATGTGGTTAAGAAAAGAAAGAATTTTGAGTAGGCAGAAGATTGTAGGAATGCCTTTCAAAAATTAAAAAATCATTTAGAAAGTCTACCAATATTATCCAGACCCGAGGATAGAGAAAACCTATTTTGTATAGGGTGGTTTTAGAACACGCAGTTAGTTCAGTGCTGATTAGAGGGGAGAATGAAACTCATCTTCCCATTTATTATGTAAGCAGATGATTAAAGGATACTGATGTTCGATATCCAGCTATAGAAAGTTAGCTTACTGTTTGATACTGATAGCATGGAAACTCCGAACGTACTTTCAAGGGCATCTAATCAGAGTATTGACTAACTTTCTACTCAAATGGGTTTTCAGCAAACCTTAGACAGCTTGGAGGCTAGTAAAATAGGGGATTGAACTTAGCCAATATGACATTTAACTTTTTCCATAAACAGCAATTAAAGGCCAGGCGTTTGCAGACTTTATCAATGAATGTACAAGCTTCGTTAAGGAACAGTCGGAGAAAAAGAAATATCAAAACCCATATCTAGCTATTTGTGGATCAGGCATTAAATGAGCAGGGAGCCAGAGCCGGGTGCATCATAATGACACCCGATAGGCATCGCTTACACTATGCAATGAAGCTAGGGTTTGCTGCAACAAATAACGTAGCTGAATATAAATCAATGGTGGCAGGATTAACTCTAACCTTGTAACTTAAAATCATGTGGATTCAAATCTTCAACGACTCTCAACTGATGGTGAATCAGATAAAATATATATATCAAACTAAAGATGCTAAACTAGCCCTATATGTTAAGAAGGTGCTAAAATGCTTGCCTTATTTGAATACACCAAGTCCCAAGAAAAGATAACTCTCAAGTGGATTCATTAGCAAAATTGGCTAGCTTAAGAGAAGCTCCAGAAACCAGTATCGTACCAGTAGGGTATCAAGCAAATCCCAGCATTGAAGTGGAAATGCCCCCACTAAGGAAAGATTTACTAGTTTTAACTAAATCCCATGCCATGACACAAGAAAGAAAATAAAAGGAAATTAATGAAGAAATTCCATATAAGGAGCCCAATCGTCCAAAGGCAGATAATTGTAATGGTAACACTTGGATGGCGCTTTTTGTAGAATATCTTACTAATGGGATATTACCATATGACAAAACAGAAGCTAGGAAAATCAGACGATAGGCTCCGACCTTCACAATGATGGATGGAATTCTTTATAAGAAAGGATAGGCCCTTCCTTACTGAAGATGTGTGATTTTGGAGGACGGGATGAGATTATTGGTGGAAGCACATAAAGGATTTTGCGGTGACCATTCCAATGGGATAAAGTTGACTAAGCAAATAATGAGACAAGGTTTCTATTGGCCTCAAATAGCAAGTCAAGCTATAGAGTGTGTAAAGAAATGTGAAAGATGCTCGAAATACTTGTAGATTCCCCATTGACCGCCAAGCCAATTACTCCTATCTCTAGTCCGTGGCCCTTCAATGTATGGGGAATCGATTTTATCGGACCATTGTCGATTTCCAAAGAAGGAGAAAAATATGTTGTAGTGGCCATTGATAACTTTACTAAGTGGGTAGAAGTGGAGCCACTCCCTAAAATCACTTTTGGGAAAGTGCTTAGATTCATTATTAAAAACATTATTGCAAGATTCAGGATCCCTTACAAGATTATATCTAATAATGGAACACAATTTGAAAGTGAAGAGTTTTCTCAATTTTTCCAAAAAAATGAGATTATCAAAAGCTTTTCTTGCATGGCACATCCAAAGGCTAATGAGCCATTGAGTTGGGAAACAA
The DNA here is from genome assembly GCA_030765085.1 of Allium cepa. Taxonomy (NCBI): domain Eukaryota; kingdom Viridiplantae; phylum Streptophyta; class Magnoliopsida; order Asparagales; family Amaryllidaceae; genus Allium; species Allium cepa. The sequence goes on from CM060931.1 coordinate 618,720,184, forward strand.
AATTGTTAAGACTATCCTGAAAAAACGATTGAATAATGCCAAAGGATTTTAGGTAGAAGAATTGCCACTTGTACTATGGGCCTATCGTACATCTACTAGAATTGAAATGGATCATACCCTTCACTCTCTAACATATGGCTGTGAAGTAATGTTACCAGTTGAAATTGAGATACCCTCACATAGAAGAATCACATATGCATTCGATCCAAACAAAGAACTGAAAAAAGAATCACTGGATTTAATGCATGAACTAAGAGATAAAGCAGCTATTTAGACTATAGAATATCAAAGGAGAATCTCAAAATACTATAACTCGAAAGTAAAGAGAAGATCATTTCAAGAGGGAGATTTATTATCAAAGGGTGATGGAAAATACTAGAAATCCTGTGGATGGACTGGTAGGACGAAACTGGGAGGGTCCTCTAATCGTGTGCAAAGTAATTCCACCTTGAGCTTACAAATCATGTTGACCAGATGGTAATATGGTTCCTAGAACATGGAACGTGGAAAATTTGCGACCATGTTTTTCTACAATAAATGAATAAATCACCTCTTTCTTAAGAAAAGTCTATATGGTTTGGAGTAAAATTCTCCTTAAGCTTGAAAACTACCTTAAACGGTCAAAAGCTTTTGTCCGTGCCGAGATAGCCTAGTCAATGCATCTCCTGGAGGGAGGATAGAGTAATCCTTTATCCATGCCACACTATGACCAGGATAAAGTATCTATAAGCCCTTGATCGCGCCACGCTATGGCCAGGACAAGGCGCCCCCTGAAGAGGGATGGAGTAAGCCCTTGAATGTGCCACGATATGGGTAGATCAAGGCACCGACTGTAGGATCTAGATTAACCCTAGAGGGGGGGTGAATAGGGTTATAGCAAATTTTCTCGATTTAAACACAGAAATAAACTGCAGAAATAAATATGCTGAAAAGTAAATCACACACAAAGTTTACCCAGCTTCGGCAACCCCTGCCTACTGCTGCATTCCCAGATTTCTATTAGAATTAAAAAGTATCACGCTTACAAACACTCTACTAGACTCGCAGACATTTGCTCCCGCTCACAAACACTCTACTAGACTCGCACACCCTGCTCGCAAACATTTGCTCTCGCTTACAAACACTCTACTAGACTCGCACACCCTGCTCCGCATATAGAGTTTCGCTTACTCGCAAACTTTGCTTCCTGCCTATAGAGCTTCGTTTACTCGCGAACTCTGCTCCCGCCTACAATAGAACTTTGCAAACTCGCACACCCTGCTCACTGAAATAATTCTAACTAGACAATCTGACACTACCTAAACCCTAGGTGGTGATTTACAAAGTTTTGATTCGAAAAATAAAAACAATAATTAAAAGACACATAAATAACCCTAATTAAAATTATACTAAAGCCCTTTTAAAATTCGACCGGCCCTATTCCTTCTTGCTTGGTACGTTCCTTTGCTTCTTTCTGAAAATGGCCGCTCTGTTCCACTTGCAAATTTAGGGCTTCGTCCCTTGCGCTCTTTGTTCCAAATTAGGGCTTCAGGAGGAATTGCCGCTTGATGGTTGATGATTCGGTTTGCTTGCTTTAATTGTTTGCGGCTTCTCCTCCTTGATCGAGTTCGATTGCTTCGGTATGTAATTTATGCTTTTTGCTTCTTCTAATCTTTTGTACTTGAACTCGATAATCTGATTGCCGGTGATGATTGGGATTTTATATAGGTCGAATTCCTATATTTGCGTTCGAATAAATTTGATTGAATTCGTCAAATTCTTTGTACTGCCACTTGATTATGCTTGGACGTTGGAGATGATTGCGACTTGTTCAAAAACGTATATTTTTTGTTGTTTGAATCCCATGGCATTTATTTCAACTCCTTGGTCATCACGTTGTTGATCTTGACTTGGTAAAAAAAACACGGCTTTGATACTTTGTAAACTTTCCATTCTTGTTTTGCATGTTTTAACAAATTGCTGGTGTGTTGGTTCGACTCTGGTCATTTTGTATTTCACTGGATACTTGTAGTTTAATTGCTTTAATGTCAATTTGGTCGATTGGTTCAACATTGACTTACTGGCAATTTTTTGAATTTGCTACTGAACTATGGCTTCAACTGATAATTTCGATTTCCCACTACACTTCTTACTGTTATTTGACTTGCCGAGTCTTGTTATTCCCTCTGGTGTATCACTAGTTCACTGGTGGTCTTCATATTGTGTATGTTGTATGGTGTCTCTGTATATTTGTTCAGTGTAGCTTCACTGGTTTATGCATTGAGCTGTTTCACTGGTGGTCTAGTGGGTTCTTTTCACCGGCTTGTTGAGTTACCCTGATCTTGTGCACCTTTGTTCATATCTGTAGTATATCCTGATGCACCTGTGCATATTGTTTCTTGATTAAAAATTGGTGCATTTCGTATACTGCCATGTTCGCTGTGATGTCATATCTTTGTGCTACCATCTTTTGATTGTTGCATTCACTTCATTGTCACTGTTGCTTCGAGTCAGTTTCATTGTTGCTGCTCCTTCGGTGCACTATGCTTTGTGTACATGTCTTGTTGAGTTTGTAGTTTGTTGTCACTGGTTCATTGGGCTGCATACATGTTGTAAGTGATTTGTGCTTAGTTGCATCACTGGTATTTGGGGCTGCTGTGTATTGTTCATGACTGTTTCATGCAGTTCATTGTGTAGCCTTGGTTTTTGTTGTTTGTATGTGTGATACTTTGGACCTATTGCCTTCAGTTGCTTGTCGAATTTGCATGCATATATCTAGTACTTGTTCATGTTGGTTTAGTTGGTTTTCTTCTGGTTTGTTCACTTCAGTCAGTGCTTGTGACATCCATGTTGCAACTGGTTTTGACTTTGAATGCATCTGTGCATATCACTGTTGCATTTGTGGTCTTTGCATCCGTTCATGTTGATTTTTTGAAATTTCACTTGAGTTGAATCCAGTTTCAAAAACTCAGGTTTGACCTTGTGCTTGAGTCATATTTTTGAATGTTATTGCACGTGAGTTGAACCCGGTTTATTATTTGGGTTTGACCTGTGCTCGCCTGTCCCTGTAAATCAATCAAGTGTGTATATATATATCGGCGTGCACGGCCTTGTGGCATATACAGTAATACACTGTGTATGTCACAAGTTGTTCGTGTATGATGAATTCAAATTTAAATGATGATGAACAACCCAAATAACTGAGGCAAATCATATTTTCAAAAATCGTATTTCATTTTATATTGCAAAATATTTCATTTTCAATTTTACTGCGTTTGAGAATATTTTTGCAGATTACTCGGATGCTGGAATCTGACTGGAATGCAGTTGAAGACAAAATACGAGTGTGAGTGATATGTAGTGAGGTTATAATTGTAAATTGAATTGTGATGTATTCAAAACTGTATATGTATAGTGAGAGCATGAAATTGTACTATTCAAGATTGTAATAAATATTTGTTTGAATAATATATTCATTTGAATTCAAATTCTGTGTCATTTAATTTTATTCAGCAAATATTTATTTATTCTATGAAAAATAAAAATAGTACATTAACAAATACATTTAAACGAATGTATATATGTTTATTATCATCAAACAAAAATCATATAAGCGCAAAGCGCATATTCAACAATCTCCCCCTTTTGATGATAACAAACATATATTTAAGATTTTGAATGTATTAAATGTATTTGTTCGTTCAATTTGCTCCCCCTATTTAAATGCTCCTCTCTACACAATACTCCCCCTACATATATGCATACAAATAAAAATATGTAAATGAGCCTATATGCAAATTGAAAATTATGAAAATTATTTGACCTTTGCTTGATTCTATTTGACAAAATCTTAACTTTTCTCTCCCCCTTTTGTTATCAGCAAAAGAAAAACTGTGTTATAAAAATAAGGATGAAATGATAGACATGAATCAAACATTTAACTCAATTGAATATAAATATCAAATTTCAATAAAACTCAAACAAAAATCATAATTACCCTTGTCAAGCGCATATTCCACTTTCAGAAGTGATGGGGATAAAATCATCAAAAATCATACAATTCTGTCTATTTGTGGTATATTTATTTCAGGAAATTTGAATATCTACTAACCATGCATAACCGTTAGGACTTTTAAATGAGATTAGTAGTATTCACAATTTTTATTTAAAAAATGAAATCTAGTATCTTCTAACCACGCATGACCGTGAGGACTTTTAAATGGGATTAGAATCAACTTGTCCATTTGAATCAATTAATTTTGATATGCGTTCCATACATGCATAACCGTGAGGGCTTTTAAATGAGCATGGAAGCACATAATCAAAAAATCCAAGTAATTCACCCATGCATAACCGTGAGGACTTTTAAATGAGAGTGAATACTTTGGATATTTATTTTTATTGCTAAATATAATAAGTTGAAGCACAAATAATTTCCTTCACAGATTTAAAGATATTGAAGAACAAATGATTTCCTTTGTAAACTACCATAAATTTACATACTAAATATGATCTTGATGAGTGATGGTCGATAGAAAGATGATAGAAGTAGAAATGGTCATGGAATTTTTACCCAACAAAAAGTTTTTATAACTCTTGTTATGAAATTCTAAAGAAATTTTCTAATTATACTTTCTCGAGTTATAATATATGATAAATATCAACACTCATCTCTTTTTCAATCACTATTCATCTTTTCGATAATCAAAGGAAGTCAGATTTGTCAAAATTTGTCATTTAAAATCAAATAAGAATGTCTAATCTGAAAATATGGTCAATACATGATTTTCTCGAGGGTTTTATATGAAAATTTTCTGCTATTTGAAAATTATTTCAAGTGAAAAATATGCAGATATTTTCTTCGAAAAAACGATGCAGCAAATGAATGTTTTAAAAAATTAATGACGTTCCACTAGTAATTTTTCTATCAACTATATTACCAATGTAATCTGCATCTGAATTTAAATTTCACTCAATATTCACTCGTTGGATTTCAAAGACCAGATTGTGAAATTTTAACAAGCTATCTCAGAATGAAATTTGAAATGAAGCCATGTTCACACTCAAACAAACATCATGGTGTTAATTTCAGAAGCCGTAGGATAAACAATTATATTCATGAGTAATCAATAGTCAATCAACATCATGATTATTTCAAAAACAATTTCTCAAGGTTTCAACAATTTTTTTTTTAAAACCTTTTTAACAGCTTTCACATGAAATTTGAAATCGTGCAAATTTACAAGCAGTGACCGAAATGTCAAAACAAATATATATACGTGTAGCATGAGTAACCATCATTTGACCGAACAAATTCAAAGTTGAAAATCTGATTGGTCATTATTTAAACACAAATCAAGGTCATAATTAAGAGCAAATCAAAAAATTATATCAATTAAGTCCGAATCAGTCAACCATCATAATTATTCCAAGTAATTCTATTTAAAGATGGTTGGTCAATATTTTGAAAAAAAATCATAGCATCGAAATCATCATCTTTTGTACATCTCAATATTGGCTGATTTAATTCAGATTATGGTGCAGATTATCACATTTGATATATCGTTCAAAAATAAATTTACCTGTTTTACCTTTACGATAATTTTTCGTCATTGTCCATTGTGATTCTGTCACCTTTGTACTAGGCTAAGGAACTTTGCTTTGTCGCCCGTTGTGTTTCTGGAACAGCCAAAATCCAGAGAACACTGTTGTTGTTCCTTAGCCTGCCACCACACCTACACGATAAAAGATTTATGTGACCTATTTGTTTTTATAGGTCCATTGTTGTTAGTGGCAGAATATGAAAAATATTTTTTTGGAGACCCAAAACTATTTATATATGTTCCTTTGGCACCCAAATTTGTTTGACTTTCAAAGATTTTATATTTGTGCCTTTTGGAACCCAAATCGGTATAGTTTTTACATGTTTGGGTCTATACCAACAATTATTTTGATTATGTCCAAATTTTCTGCAAATCGAGCACATTAAATTGACTTGATTAAATTTTGTGTTCCTATGACTATGATGTCCAATTATTTCAGATCGAGCAACACTTTTACCTTTATCATCATCTTGTGATTTTCCAAAACCTAGTCCTTTTCTATTGTTAGCAAAAATTTGATTTCCCAATAACATTTTGAATGATTTTTCTCCTTTTGAAAAGTTATTCAGGGATTTCTCAAGATTTTGGACTTTGGTTTTTAATGTTGAGTTTTCAGTGACAAGTGAGGTGCATCGATTTATAAAATCCTTTTTCCTAGTGTCAATGTTTTCCTTAAGACTCAAGTTTTCTTTTTCAAGATTCTCAGAGTTATTCTTAAGTCTTGTCAATTCTGAATCTAAAATTTTACATTGGTTACATTCTAGGTTTTGAATATTTTCAAGTTCAGTTTTTAACCTAAAATTTTCACGAGCAAATTCTCTCCTATCAGATTTCAGTTTTTCAATTTTAGATTCAAGACTATCAATTATTTTAGTAAGATCTAAGCACATAAAAACAAGATCTCTATAGTAATACTCACCTGCCTCACTAGATTCGTCGGAGCTTGCTTCTGAATTTGATTTTGCCATAAGACACAAGTTAGCCTCCTCTGAGCTGCTATCTGAAACTTCCTCTCCTTTTTCATCATCCCAAGTTGCTGCAAAGGCCTTCTTTTTCTTTTTCTTTCCTTTGTTGTTTTTGAGAAGTGGGCATTTTGGTTTGATGTAGCCAGGCTTGTTGCAGTTCTAACACGTCAGTTCATCATTGGAATTTTCAGAATCTTTTGGCCTATTACGACTTGTTTTCTTCTTGCGTGGCTTGAAATCGACCATTTTCTAAGATTATTGACATCCATTGCAAGCTCTTCAATTGGATCTTCTTCATCTTCATCGCTTTCTTCTTTGCTTTTTAAGGCAATTGTCTTCTTCTTTGGTTCGGAGTTGTTGCGTTCTTCCTTTGCTTTTAACTCAAGCTCATATGTCATCAAATTACCAATCAACTCCTCCATGCTTAGCTTACTCAGATCTTTCGATTCTTGAATTGCTGTGACTGTTGCCTCAAAGTTCATTGGTAAAACTCGTAGTATCTTCCTCACAAGCTCTACCTCAGTGAATACCTTACCAAGCGCTCTAGAATTGTATACCAAGGTTGAAAAGCGTCCAAACATGTCCTTTATGCTCTCGCCTTTGTCCATCACAAAGTTTTCGTATTCATTGCTGAATAGGGCTAGACGAGAATCCTTGACTTGAGAAGTTCCTTCATGTGTCACCTCCAAAGTGTGCCAAATTTCCTGTGCTGTTGTACAATGAGAAATTCTGTTAAATTCATTTTTATCAAGAGCACATATCAAAGCATTCATGGCTTTAGCATTTGTCGTTTTCAATCTCTTATCGTTAGCATCCCACCTATCCTTAGGTTTAGAAATCTCAGTATCACCAACGATTATAGTGGGAGGTTTATAGCCAGTTTCAATAATATCCCAAACATCATAATCAACGGAACTAAGATAAATACTCATCCTAACTTTCCAATAAGCATAATCATTCCCGTTAAACATGGGTGGCCTAGCAATAGATTGCCCCTCAGAAAAAGCATTATTTTGTAGACTCATGACTCTAGAGTTAAATAAAAAAATATACCGGGCTTTGATACCACTTGTAGGATCTAGATTAACCCTAGAGGGGGTGGGTGAATAGGGTTATAGCAAATTTTCTCGATTTAAACACAGAAATAAACTGCAGAAATAAATATGCTGAAAAGTAAATCACACACAAAGTTTACCCAGCTTCGGCAACCCCTGCCTACTGCTGCATTCCTAGATTTCTATTAGAATTAAACAGTATCACGCTTACAAACACTCTACTAGACTCGCAGACATTTGCTCCCGCTCACAAACACTCTACTAGACTCGCACACCCTGCTCGCAAACATTTGCTCCCGCTCACAAACACTCTACTAGACTCGCACACCCTGCTCCGCCTATAGAGTTTCGCTTACTCGCAAACTTTGCTTCCCGCCTATAGAGCTTCGTTTACTCGCAAACTCTGCTCCCGCCTACAATAGAACTTTGCAAACTCGCACACCCTGCTCACTGAACTAATTCTAACTAGACAATCTGACACTACCTAAACCCTAGGTGGTGATTTACAAAGTTTTGATTCAAAAAATAAAAACAATAATTAAAAGACACATAAATAACCCTAATTAAAATAACCCTAATTAAAATAACCCTAATTAAAATAACCCTAATTAAAATTATACTAAAGCCCTTTTAAAATTCGACCGGCCCTATTCCTTCTTGCTTGGTACGTTCCTTTGCTTCTTTGTGAAAATGGCCGCTCTGTTCCTCTTGCAAATTTAGGGCTTCGTCCCTTGCGCTCTTTGTTCCAAATTAGGGCTTCGGGAGGAATTGCCGCTTGATGGTTGATGATTCGGTTTGCTTGCTTCAATTGTTTGCGGCTTCTCCTCCTTGATCGAGTTCGATTGCTTCGGTATGTAATTTATGCTTTTTGCTTCTTATAATCTTTTGTACTTGAACTCGATAATCTGATTGCCGATGATGATTGGGCTTTTATATAGGTCGAATTCCTATATTTGCGTTCGTATAGATTTGATTGAATTCGTCAAATTCTTTGTACTGCCACTTGATTATGCTTGGACGTTTGAGATGATTGCGACTTGTTCAAAAACGTATATTTTTTGTTGTTTGAATCCCACGGCATTTATTTCAACTCCTTGGTCATCACGTTGTTGATCTTGACTTGGTAAAAAAAAACACGGCTTTGATACTTTGTAAACTTTCCATTCTTGTTTTGCATGTTTTAACAAATTGCTGCTGTGTTGGTTCGACTCTGGTCATTTTGTATTTCACTGGATACTTGTAGTTTAATTGCTTTAATGTCAATTTGGTCGATTGGTTCAACATTGACTTACTGGCAATTTTTTGAATTTGCTACTGAACCATGGCTTCAACTGATAATTTCGATTTCCCACTACACTTCTTACTGTTATTTGACTTGCCGAGTCTTGTTATTCCCTCTGGTGTATCACTAGTTCACTGGTGGTCTTCATATTGTGTATGTTGTATGGTGTCTCTGTATATTTGTTCAGTGTAGCTTCACTGGTTTATGCATTGAGCTGTTTCACTGGTGGTCTAGTGGGTTCTTTTCACCGGCTTGTTGAGTTACCCTGATCTTGTGCACCTTTGTTCATATCTGTAGTATATCCTGATGCACCTGTGCATATTGTTTCTTGATTAAAAATTGGTGCATTTCGTATACTGTCATGTTCGCTGTGATGTCATATCTTTGTGCTACCATCTTTTGATTGTTGCATTCACTTCATTGTCACTGTTGCTTCGAGTCAGTTTCATTGTTGCTGCTCCTTCGGTGCACTATGCTTTTTGTACATGTCTTGTTGAGTTTGTAGTTTGTTGTCACTGGTTCATTGGCTGCATACATGTTGTAAGTGATTTGTGCTTAGTTGCATCACTGGTATTTGGGGCTGCTGTGTATTGTTCATGACTGTTTCATGCAGTTCATTGTGTAGCCTTGGTTTTTGTTGTTTGTATGTGTGATACTTTGGACCTATTGCCTTCAGTTGCTTGTCGAATTTGCATGCATATATCTAGTACTTGTTCATGTTGGTTTAGTTGGTTTTCTTCTGGTTTGTTCACTTCAGTCAGTGCTTGTGACATCCATGTTGCAACTGGTTTTGACTTTGAATGCATCTGTGCATATCACTGTTGCATTTGTGGTCTTTGCATCCGTTCATGTTGATTTTTTGAAATTTCACTTGAGTTGAATCCAGTTTCAAAAACTCGGGTTTGACCTTGTGCTTGAGTCATATTTTTGAATGTTATTGCACGTGAGTTGAACCCGATTTATTATTTGGGTTTGACCTATGCTCGTCTGTCCCTGTAAATCAATCAAGTGTATATATATATATCGGCCTGCACGGCCTTGTGGCATATACAGTAATACACTGTGTATGTCACAAGTTGTTCGTGTATGATGAATTCAAATTTAAATGATGACGAACAACCCAAATAACTGAGGCAAATCATATTTTCAAAAATCATATTTCATTTTATATTGCAAAAATATTTCTTTTTCAATTTTACTGCGTTTGAGAATATTTTTGCAGATTACTCGGATGCTGGAATCTGACTGGAATGCAGTTGAAGACAAAATACGAGTGTGAGTGATATGTAGTGAGGTTATAAATGTAAATTGAATTGTGATGTATTCAAAACTGTATATGTATAGTGAGAGCATGAAATTGTACTATTCAAGATTGTAATAAATATTTGTTTGAATAATATATTCGTTTGAATTCAAATTCTGTGTCATTTAATTTTATTCAGCAAATATTTATTTATTCTATGAAAAATAAAAATAGTACATTAACAAATACATTTAAACGAATGTATATATGTTTATTATCATCAAACAAAAATCATATAAGCGCAAAGCGCATATTCAACACCGACCAGCATTCAGTCCCGCCTATAATGGTTGGCTGGAGCACCTCCTGAAGGAAGGATGAAGTAAGCCCTTAATCCTGCTGCACTATGGCCTAGTCAAAGCACTAAACAGCCTTTGGTCCCACTTATAAGGCCTGGCTGGAGCATCTTCTAGAGGGAGGTTGAGTAAGTCCATGGATCCTGCTTGTGGATAAACTAACCAAGTGCACCGGACAACAATGGACTAAGATGTCCAAGTCTGAGAAGTGGTACACCAAACAATAACAACATATAAATCATAAAAGGTACCACATATCTAGAACCAGAAGAGGCAACTCGAAGTAAAATATTCGAAAAATTGAAGCCTAAAAAGTGGTGTAGGTTAAAAAGCTCAAGTCTTATACTATTGATTCCTGGTCTTCACTAATTAATGCCCGAATTTGGGTATCGGGTCTTACACTGTTGATTTTTGGTGTTCACTTATTAATATCCAAATTTGGGTTTCAGGACCTTTGGTATTAAGTTTTGGACTTCACTCATTAATGCCTGAATTTGGGTTTCGGGACTATTGTTATTGAGACATCTATTATGCACTCGGTTGATCCTTTCCAAACAGTTGAGTTCGCATGCATAAAGAAGTTTTGAATGTGTTAAGAATGCCTTATGAAGATATCAAGTAACGAGCTTCCGTACCTATATTAGTCCCTTAGAAATGGTTGAAGAAGATTCTGCTAAAACAACCCTTCCGAAAGAAAACACTAGCCTTTCGAAACAGTTGAGTCCATCAACAAGTATTGGGGAGATTTCGCACCAAAACCAGTATTACCTCCAAAAATAACAAAGGATCAGCTTTCATACATAACCAAGGAGATGCTTCAAAAACCACCTTCTGCAATAATCATTTGATTATCAAAAAGCTTCCTTCATCATAAATAACCTTTCAAGCAGGTATTTTTGTCACCATTAAATCCATTCGAAACCATCCAAATACCGAGCCTCGCTCATTTAATTGGTAGTATATCATAATAACACCTGATCTTGGCAATAATGGAAAGTTTTTGAAGGAGATGAAGAAGTTAAAAGTGCTTCCACTTACATTCAAACAACATAATGATGAACCATGACTCATTCATGACTAATGAAAGTATACCTTTCAATGATGTCGAAAGGTTCAAGTAGTAACCTAAAAGAAATATTGGTAAACAACGGATCAATATGTTACAATAGCATACTTTCTATAAAGATGGGAGAATGGAGGCGAAAGGATGGATGTGAAAGGTGAGAAAAGAGACCTTTCGACAACTTCGAAAGGACGAAGGTGAAAGGGTCCAACCTGCATCTATAAATACGATCCTAGGGGTCCAAGTTGTGGTTTTTTGGATTCTTGACTTTCTTTCTCACTTCTTAGTAAAATCAAATTCTTGAAACCCTGTATCAATTTAGGGAAAATTCACTTACTTGTAATCTAAATTTTAAGCAATAAAATGGAGAGGATGCATGGACCTAATATCGATTTCGAATATGAGGATGATCATTTGGGCCATTAGTTTGTCCAATGACCAATTACATATGATACTTACTTATCTTCCTAACCCTTATTTTGCATATGCATTGCTATGGAGTTTTCTTAGATATTTTAATTTTGAAACATATTATCATCATGTCTAGAGCCCATGTAATACCAAATTGACGCGATGATGATAATCCAATATTGTCAAGTCAATTGGACTTGTGTCATCCAAAATAAAATTCCATTGAATGTTGAGTCTACTTATTATTTGTAATGTATGTTGTGTTCCAAGCCCCTTAGAAGGTATAAAAGGCCCTCTTGACTCATCCAAAAGGGGTTTCGGAAGGATTCATTATGTAATCATTAAATTCATATCCTTTGGTAGAACTCCTTCAAAAGGTGTTTGGGTACTTCGAAACATAGATTTCCTTTTGAGGAACCTTCTCTATGACAGCAAAATTTATGCCATTGAAGGGGTTCCCTTTTAAAGGTATAAAGGCCCTTCCGACTTACTCGAAAGGAGTTCCGAAGGGATTGATTCCTTTTAAAACTTTGCTTTGAGGAGTTGGCTAAACTTCTTGTCAATGGATGCTGCCTTTATAGACACTCTACTATTTGGGTTGTAAGCATAATTAGTTAGCCCTAACATGACTAATTTAGACCTTTTAGCCTATTAAGATCTGATACAATTGTTGGAATTGTGCTAGCTCGTAATGTGGCAATTGGTTAGATTTCAATTTTTTACTTATCTGGATCTTAATTGGGACTATGTAGTTTAAATTTATTTATAAATTTTCTAAATTTTCTTTTAAATAAAATCACTATTTTTTTACTATAAATAATGTTTTATTTTGTGTAGTTTATATAATATATATACATGTGTATTATAAACATATATGTGTGTACGTGGATATGAAGCATAATAAAGTGTACATGGTTTGACATACCTATATATAATTGTTGGAATTTACAACGCGGCGAACATATTAACCTCTATTGTATATAAATATGTTGTCTAAATGTATATGGATGTGTGTGTGTATATAACTTTGTGTGTGCATTAAAATATAAATAATATATATATATATTTGTATATTATAATGCAATATTTATAATAGTAATATTTAATAATACGCTTATGTAAATATATATACGAAAACTATAATTGATTGTGAAATATTATAAATATTAATATGCAAAATATAGATGTATAAAATTATATATATATATATAGGCTAGCTATTTGGACATAAATGGTAACACAAAAGAACTGGACCATTGGATCTTTTTGTCTTTATATGGAAGGTGGAATTAAGAGGGCAATCCAATGGTAGAGATCCATTGTGTCACCAATTATGTTCAAAGAGACTTTCCAATATATATGTGTGTGTGTGTGTTTCAAATTAATGGAAAAATTAGATTATAATTTAAGACAATGTACATACATAATACACACAAATATGTAAAAATAAATACTGGTAAAATATAACCATGTATATATTAATAATTAAAAATTATATAAATATCATAAATGCTTTCGGCCAGGGTTTGAATTTTTTTTTCGACTTGAAATATTTGAAAGGTTTTATATATATACATATATGTATATTTAAACATACTAAAAAACCTTAAATATATTTTTTTCAAAAAAAAATTGTAATGGAAAATTATAAAATTTTGTGCGTATATTTTATATCATTTTATAACATACATATTTATTGATTAATTGTATAAACTAGCTTTAAATAAAATAAATATATATATAATATGCGGATTAAATACGTAAAAAATATTATCATTATTTTAAATCCAAAAGTATATGTGATTTAATGAAAATTTTACAAATTATAAAACATATTTTAGTATATTATTTCTAGTGTATTAATTTTTAACCAATAGGTAATTAATTATAAATTTATATTTCATTTTGATTTTTTTTTAAACTTGACCGTGAGAAATATGATATCATTCATATACAATTTATTATTATATATATACACGTATATCCAATATTCCAGATGTGACAACATATTGATATGTTGATTCGTCGAAACTGTAACGAAAAAAATATATGATATAATTAATAATTATGCATTAATAAATCAAAGATACCCCTTTTACCAAAGCCCGGTATGTAAATGTTGAAATGAGGAACGAAACTCCTTGAAAGTTCCTAACACTCGAACAGCTTTACCACCAACGATCTAATCGACTTTTAATTTGAAGCTTTAATGTTTGAACTTAGGAGCTATGGAGGATGTGTGGTCAGCCTATTAGTGCAACAAGAATAGAGTGCAAAAAATATTTTCAAAGTGAGGGTTAGAGGGATTATATAAGAGAGAGACTAGGGAGTGAAATGAGGATCAAGGTTTACTTATTTCTCTTACCATTTCTTTCTCTTTAGAATTCAAAATTTCTCCCTCTCTACCATCATATAACGGGCATCAATTGCTGCCCTATGGCCACCTAAACCAAGCCTCAAATTGTGCTTCAAAAGTATTTTAATCTTGAACAATATTTTTCACATTTAAATCCAATTTAAACGCTTATCTATATCGGATATTGATTGGTGTTTACATAACTATTATATGCACACTATCTAATATTGTTTAATTCACATCAAGTTATTTTTTTAAAATTAATATATCATAATATTGATTAATTTAGTTAATTTATAACGATTACAAATTAATTAAAAGGGGTGGTAAATATAGCATTCAACATTTCGATTGTGTTATTTTTAGGTGTAAATTCAGTCAATGATTATTATCAAACAATTCAATTATTAATGTTCACACTTCACTTAGCAGATGGCATGATATTATGGTCAAATTTAATGCTTACTTGTTTTCGGTAAAATCCATTTTTACATTATTAAGCATTATCTAGTAGTAACAATTATTTATACTAATTCTCTTTGTCAAAACTATATCACTTTGGACTTATGAAATTTGGTAATGGTCTGGTAATGGTCAAAATTCCAATATCGTCCATAATCAACTCTATAGTCCAAACACAAAGTCATTGGTTCAATAATTATTATTATTAATGACCATACTATATGGCTATAGATTTTGACGTTGAGTTGACTTCAGTTGACCGTGGTACTAACCTCATATAACTAAAAAGGCGAGTGATATCTTGAATAGTGTTTCACTTCCATTACTTCCACTTAACCCAACTATAGTCATTCGACAGACGATGCACCACAATTTAACTATAATCAAAATGGAGTTTTCATATTGAAGATCAACAGTATTTCCAAGTGAAGAGAACAGTATAAATTAATCACATCGATATTTCTTGTTAGGGCTTAGTTATATTAATCAATAAAAATCTGTCTAGTAAGTCATTCTGTAATTATCCAATAACTATTAGTATGTTACGCCTTGGTACCCCCAGTAGTCATGAGTAATACACAGTCCGACATTTAGAGAGCATTGCGCACTCTAGTCTCAACAGATGCATCGATGTCTGGTCTCAATATATTTCTGACTAGAAATATTTAGAATGATGGGTTTATTATATTGTGATAGAATACGCATGATTACAACTATTTGTACTTACTATCACATACATATAATTCATGTATTTTCAATTAAATATATTTAATTAGACATTTAATTATTTATATCACATTAACAAATATATAACAGAAAGAAAACAACTTTTATTATAAAAAAGAATTGATTACAGAGCTAGTAATTTATAATCCATACCCCTAACTCTATCATATGTATGTATGTATGTATGTATGTATGTATGTATGTATGTATGTATGTATGTATGTATGTATGTATGTATGTATGTATGTATGTATGTATGTATGTAGAAAAATAGTATAACTAATTTTTTTGTTCAACTATAAAGATATATAGATTACATAGTATAAATTATGTATATAAAAAAACAACAAAGTTCTTCAATAAATCAATAATAATTCGTTTATATTAAGAATTTATCATACATTATATTACAAAATTCTTTTTAATTTCAATAACTCCACATCAAATTTATACAATTTTTAAAAAAATTCTTTTCAATTTTTCTTATTGTTTACCTTTTTTCACACATCTTTAACTAATTACATAATTTTAAATTTAACTTATTTTAAATAAGTTCCATTACATAATATTTTTTTATTCATCTAATAAATCACTAACATTAATAATTTATAGTTAATTTAAAATTATTTTATTTCTCTCTCTCTCTCTTTCTATACATATCATAAATTATACACAAATACTACTAACATTAATTTGTTTCACTAAATTTATGCTATAGGGCGTAATAAATTTCTCATTTCGATATTAAAAGTATAAATACTATATTTTATAATATTACCATGTCTAACGCATGGGTTACACACACCAGTATTCTAATATCTCTAAGTATTATATGTAATGATATGTAACCATAACTTGTGTTAGCACTATTTTTTTATCTATACAATAATACGTCATCGACTAATAGAGAAAAAGGTGTATTGTTGGGGCTTCTAATTCTACATATTGAACTTTATAAAAACCACTATGAACATTTTTTGGTGCTAAGTAAACATTAATCTAAACTATAAATAGCCCATGTGTAAAGCACAGGGCTCATTCTATTCTTATCAAAGATAATATAAAACCAATAGCCCCTCTAAAGAGCACATAGTCAAAGTCCAAGCATGTTAAATAAAAACTATATACCGGATAAAAAAGGAGCAAATCTATAGTTTCGTTGCAGTGCAGAAGTATAAAGGATAATGCACATACTCTATATAAACTCAGAATCATTCTTTTGGAAATTTAAATATATTGTATTTAGGATTTTATCGCCCTAGACATTATTTCAATGCTCACACAGGACCGGCCCATCATATAGCCAATTTATTCATGTACATATAAGCCTCTAAGGATTACATGGGCTGCATTTTTGTTTTGCTACAGACACCATATGGTAATACAATATACAACATTACCAAAATTTCTAAATCACTCTACAAATACATCTATTTAGCTTTTAGGCTATATTATCACTAGATCATGAGTTTTAAAGTGTTTTACATCTCTCTAATGACTACTTAACCCCAAAACATTCATAAATCAAATCAAATATTTAAAGAGATAAATTTAACTAAATCCACTTCAATTTTTTGATCCAAATTCCCCATGAACAAAAGAAAGACACAAAAATATGATTTCATTAAATGGGGTATTGTTTTCCTAAACGTCCTCTTAAAACTGCCTATCCATTTTAATAGGTGGAAAATGCTATGCTAATTTTTTTCTAAAGATCATATATAAAAAAAGGAAAACATGTATTTTGAGTATTTTAGTGGAGGACATGGAAAGAAAGTGAAGAAAATTGTTCATCGTTACACAAAACAAAAGGAATGAGAATTGAAATAGAGGAATTAGTTTTCCCTCTTTTTATTAATGGATTTGAATATAGTTTTATTTGATATATTAACCCACCATTTTTCTTCGTATATATATGCTACTCGGCCTTTTGACCAGCAAATACCTACACATGTTTGGTGGACTGAACTTGAAATCTATCGGGGCAAGAGACCCGGAGAAATAGCCGTAAAGTCCAAAAATAAATT
The DNA here is from genome assembly GCA_030765085.1 of Allium cepa. Classification (NCBI taxonomy): domain Eukaryota; kingdom Viridiplantae; phylum Streptophyta; class Magnoliopsida; order Asparagales; family Amaryllidaceae; genus Allium; species Allium cepa. The sequence goes on from CM060931.1 coordinate 618,737,712, forward strand.
ACATCCAAGATCATGACATAATAACAAGACCATCCCAAAAGTTCTAAAGCACCATCGATCAAAGTGATGGATCAGTACCGATCCATCTCCACGGATCGATATTGATCCATAGAACCAGTCCGAAAAAGTTCCAACTTCCTCCTATGCTTAAATGTTGATGTTAGCAACCCATTCCAAGCTTCATAGATTAATCGCATATCATTTTCGATTGAACGCGTCAAGCAATGGAAATCAGCAACTTTACTCCTCCACCGATCCATCATTTAGACTTAGAAATAAGCTCATAACTATGCAAACAAGATAGGAATCATAAAGCAAACCACAAGTCAATATCATACAAGGCAATGTGATTGACCTATAAGTGAATCTTATGGATAGTTACCGATCCATGGTCATGGATCGGTTTCTATCATAGTTGTTTGCTAAATTAGCCATGTTTTCTTGAGACCAACCGCTGCTAGATAATGGTGATCATGGAGGATGTGGTGGAGCATTTCTCACCAACCTACAACTATAAATAGGAGGCTAGGAGCTCATTTTCGAGGATCTTTTCACTGCCATGCAACTTTTACGTACTTTCTTGTAATTTCCCATAGGGTGGTACCGAACCATAAGAACAACATTTGTAAAACAACGGTATTATCAATAAAAATCTCAAGTGGACATAGGCGACGATTAGCCGAACTTACTCATTATCATTTACTTTTCTTCAATTTTATTCTCTAATTAATCTCTTAGGTATTGGTTTTACATTTGACACAAACATTTTGGTACTTTCACTGAGAAACGATTCTTAGGCAGTTTGGATCCATCATCTACTATTGGATTGCCTAAATCCAAAAGATAGATCTATTTTCTTCAATTTTGGAATTTGTAACTACACGAATTTTCAAAAAATCTATACAAGTGCTTTCTACCATATCTCCTAGAAAGGACCGATCCACCAATTCGCCCACTGTTGAGAATGTTGAGAATGCTGGTTCCTAACATGTTAAGGAGGTTGCACGGATGACCATTAACAAAGATCAAAACCCAATGAATGTGATTACTAGGGTTGAGATTGACCATATGATTTAGAAAATAGAAGACAAGCTCCAGGAAAGCCGCAAAGAACCAAATCACCAAACGAAGCAGAGATTAGATTTGTTGAATCAACTGACAAAGGACCATAAGAGAAGTAAGAGGTGGAGCAGAGGCAGAGCAATATAAAGTAGAAGATGCCCAAGAAGGATGCCAGGAAGTCGAAACAGAAGGCGGGATCGTGCTATGGCCAAGGCCAATGGATCGATACTGATCCATCAAGAGGGATCTATATTGAACCATCAAACATGAGTTGGTGATGTAGATTCGACATGAAGAGATAATGTCCATGAAACTATTGAAAAAACAGTTCTCCCAGAGTCTGGAGAGAAAATGTACCATGAAACAAACCAAGAGCACTTTTCGGGCCAAACTCTTGGGGAAGATTAGGGTTACTGCCATTTAGTAGGTCCACCTAAGCCAAATTTGACTGAAATGGGCAGAAGACTTATAAATGAGAGCTGGCATCAGACTAAAGATGAGTGGGGTTCCTTCCTTAAGTCGGAATCCATTCAAAGAAGATATTCTATGTGAGGAATTCCTAAGGAGGTTTATGATGCCAACAAAGTCGTTATATAATGGGAAGATGGATCCGAGGTGATGAAGTGCGTCTGCATTTGGATTTTACTAGGGCTACAAATGTTGTACAATATCGTTGTTTTTCGATTTTCCTAGAGGGATTAGCGACGATGTGGTTCACTTGGCTGTTGTCGAGATCCATATCATCATTTGAGCAATTGGCGTGGAAACTAGTTAAGCAATTCCTTATGCACACAGCCATCCAAAGGACATCATGTCATTTATCAACCTCTTCCATGGAGTGGGAGAATCTTTGAAGGATTTCTTGCATAGGTCTAATATCGCAGTGACCAAAGTTAGCAATGCACAAGAGGATATTGTGTTGATGGTGCTGATAGAGGCATCCATCCAAATACTAACTTTGTAAGATGGTTGAAGATGAAACCCCATCGAAAATGGGTGTAGTAGGCAAATCAGTTCTCATGCTTGGAAGTGGCAAGTGCTAGCAACCGGTAAACAAATGACGAATAGTCGGCTGAGGTAATACAAAGTAATGTTGCTGTGAAATAGTCCGGAGGGAATTCCGACAATGTTGATGTTAATGTGGAGAGTCGAAGTGGTGGATAAAGCAAAAACAATGATGGGGCTAAAGATAAGAAATCGGATTTAGGGAGATATATGAGAATTCCAAAGTTTGATTATTATACTTTATTGAACAAATCGATTGAGAATATATATTTGGCTACCTAGGGTAAAGAGCGGTATAAAAAGCTAGCTCCCAAGGAGTCGACTAAAAAGGAGAAGAAGTCTTGTAAGTTTTGAAGATTTCATGAAACGTATGATCACAACACTAATGAATGCAGATATTTATGTGATGTTATTGAAGAGTTGATCTCAAAAAAAATTACAATAGTTTGTGAAAGCCCTACAGGATGGTGGGTAAGGAACTTCAAACCTCTATTAGGGGAAAGTCGGGTCTTTTGTTGATAAGCCTATGCGGGTTTAGAAATGTCTTGTGGTAAATACTATTATCGTTGGACCGCATCCAGTTGAGAAAAGTTGGAACGATATGTGGGAGCATTAAAGCACGCAGTGAATGAGAGCTATTTTAATGTCGAGGATGATACTCCAGCAAAGCAACTCAAAACTATGACAGATGATATCGTGTTTCGAAATAGAGATGCTAATAGGATAGAGGCCCTAGTGATTGGTCCGCTTATGATATCGACCATGATTAGCCCTACTGTTGTGAGGAAAGCTTTGGTTGATGGTGGGAGTTTAGTCAACATTCTGTTTAATAAAACCTATGACCAGATGCTTCTGGAGGGCAAAGACTTAAAGTCGTGTAAATCTCATATCCAGGGATTTAACGGGACTGCTACTGAACTTGTGGGGTGCGTGGATCTACAGATGGTACTTGGAGTGGGCAATTGCAGGAGAGTGCGAGTCGTGCCTTTTTGTTGTATTGGACATCTATTCTAATTACAATGCTTTTTTTGTCGACCACCCTTGCTGAATTTAGGGCGGCCAACGCTCCATGGTGCTAAACGATGAAGTTCCCGGCCGAGAATGGTGTAATAATTGTTCAGGGAAATTAGTGGCTTAGTCGCGAATGATATGTCGCCGAACTGAAAGAAGCGAGGCGAAGAGAGAAAGGAAAGGGTTTAAAGAGGACTCTTTACATCAAGGCTTTCGATGCATAGAAACCACCATCAAATCCCTGGGTCGGGCGGCACAGTTAGTTCCATAAGAATATGGATCCATGGAAAGAGCCGGAGGATAGAATAGCAGCTCCAGACGATTCGAAAGAATTAGTTGGTTTTCTGCATGCAGACCTAATTGTGTTCACTGGACTCACTCAGACACGTGTGGAATATCACCAGATAGAGTGAGTCATGCATTAAATATTAATCATAAATGTGTTCCTGTGAAACATAAACATCATAGCCCAGGTCCAAAGATGCGCTGCGCTCAAAGAAGAAGCGGAGAAGTTGAAAGATAATGGCTTCATCTGCAATGCCCTATATCCTGAGTGGGTATCAAACCCAGTTTTTGTAAAAAAGTTGAACGGGAAGTGGAGGACATGCGTCATCTATTCTGACTCGAATAAGGCATGCATGAAGGATTGCTTCCTGCTCTCAAGGCTCGACCAGCTAGTAGACTCACCAGTCGGACTTGAATTGCTCTCGTTCATAGATGCATATTCTGGATGCAATCGGATTCTGATGTATGTCTTGGGCTAGGAACACACCAGCTTTATAACCAATCTGGGACTATATTGCTATCTTTTCATGCCTTTTGGATTAAAGAATGCCAAAGCAACTTACCAAAGGTTGGTGAACAAGATATCTAAAGATCAAATCGGATGCCCGATGGAGGTCTATGTGGACGATATGCTCGTGAAGTGACAATGATCGAGGAACCACGTTGATGACTTAGTAGAGATGTTCAGTGTTCTCCGGAAGTATGAGATGTAGCTTAACCCCTTGAAATGCTCATTTGATGTTGCGTCGGGGAAATACTTAGGCTTTATCATGAAATCTTATGGAATTGAAGCCAATCTAGGGAAGATCGAAGCACTGAAGAAAATCAAAGCCCCAAAAATAGTCAAAGTCATGTAGAACCTGAATGGGAAGGTCGCCTCCGTGAGTCGATTCATCTCCTGAACCACTGACAAGTATAGCCCTTTCTTTGATGCAATAAAGAAAGGGAAGAGGAATTTTTCTTAAACACAAGAATGCATAGAAGAATTCTAGGCTCTGGTGGATCACTTGGAGAGACCCCCTGATTCTGTCAAAGTCACTAGATAATGAGGGCTTGTTTATTTCTTAAGCAGTGTTGATCCATGCTTTGAGTGTCGCACTAGTACGTGAGGTGTCCTGAATTTAGAGGTCGGTGTACTACATCAGTAAGAGGTTGACAGGAGCAGAAACAAACTATTTGAAGCTGGAGTAGCTAGAGAAGCTCACATATTTCCTGTTAATCGCTTCAAGGAAACTCTGCACCTACATTCAGGCTCATCCGATCAAAGTTCTGACCGACTAGCCTTTGCGGCATGTCCTGCAACGACCTGAGACGTCTAAAAGGCTATTGAAATGGAACACTGAATTGAGCCAGTATGACATAACTTATCATCCTCGAAGAGAGACCTAGGGTCGAGCTTCGGCGGATTTCATTGCTGAATACACTACATGAGATGACACTTCAGTGAGCAGTAAAGAGCAAAATGCCAACTGAAAGACGTACATGGATGGTGCGTCTAACGAACGATGTTTCATGTTGGAGTCGTTTTGGTGACTCCCAAGGAACGTCCGATTTGTTACACCCTAAAACTCAACTTTCCCACAACGAACAATAAAGAAGAGTATGAAGCCTTGATTGCATGACTTAAGATTGCCAAGCAGCTAGATGTTAGGACTTTACATATCTTCTATGATTCCCAACTAGTGGTATGTCAAGTGTGGAAAGAGTATCAGGTGAAAGGAGCAAGACTAGGTCCTTATTTAAACTGAGCCCTTGAGCTGCTAAGTGGTATTGAATATTACACGATAACACATATTCCCAAAGAGGAAAAGGCGAAGGTCGATTTGCTAGCTAAGTTGGCCTGTTCCGGAGATGCACAGCTTATGGGCCTAGTTTTGGTGGAAATACCATCACCTCCAGCATCAACCAGATGGATGTTGAATAGGTCTTGAGGGCGAATGTGAGAAGGAGTCATGGATGACTCCGATAAAGAACTATCTGTAGAGAAGACTCTTCTAGAACAAGAAAAATAAACAACGTCAACTCCTTTGTAAAGCCGCAAGATCGATCATGCATGAAGAAGTGCTTTACAAGAAGGGATTCTCGGTTCCTATGCATTAGTGCGTTGCTAACGAGGAGGCCAAGAAAGTCTTGAAAGAAGATTATGAAGGGGCCTATGGTGACCAAACCAGGGGCAGACCGTAGGAAATAAGATCCTTCGTTACGGGTATTTTTGGCTAACTATCAACCGAGACGCAGCTGATTACAGTAGAAAGTGTGACAATTGTCAATGATTCTCTAAGATTCCAAGAGCCTTGCCAACAGAGCTTACTCAAATGGTTAGTCCTTGATCATTTTCAGTATAGGGAACTAATTTTATTGGTGTGTTGCCAATATCGAAGGGTGGTGCAAAATTCATCATCATCGCAGTTCATTACTTCACTAAGTGGGTTATGGTAGAGCCATTAGCCATGATCAACATAGAGAAAGCAATCAACTTTGTAGTCAAAAACATCATATGTTGTTTTGGGGTTCCATAAACAATTATTTCCGATAACAGGACCTAATTCGATGGTGCTGAATTTAAAGATTTCTGCCACACTGTGCAATTAATGCGCTCGGGAGATTCAAAGCGGTGGAGGTGCAAAAAGTCATAGCGGGGATACAGCGAGGATATAACGGGATATAGCGGATGGCTCTAAAATAGCATATAAAACTCATACTTAATGTTTTTACAAATATATAAATGGTAATTAAATGAAAAATTATCATTCAATTGAATTATAAATAATACATAAATAATTTTAAATAAATACATATGCGAATATACTTTAAATCAAAGAAAAACTGCTATATAACATAATTGAATTTGGTGGAATATTAGAGTATTTTCATTTATGAAAATATATCAAAAATTAAATCAAATAAATTAGTTCATAATTTTATAATATATAAATGAAAATTTTCATTTCATTTTATTAAAAAAGATATAGTGGGAATAACGGAATATAGCAGAAATAACGGGATATAGCGGAAATAGCGAGGATTAAAGCGGAAAGGCTATATTCTGGGGCTATATGGAAAAATCGTAGCGGTAGAAATCCGCTATGAGATATAGCGGGGTTGTAGTAGGGTAACAACGGGGCATTAACTACACAGCACCACAAGCACTATATCGAGAAAAGGTTTACTGTGGTAGTACATCCCAGGTTGAATGGACAGGTCGAAGCAGTTAACAAAATCATTAAGTCCATTCTCAAGAAATGATTGGCGAAGGATAAGGGCAAGTGGGTCGATGAAATGCTTTTGGCACTTTGGGATTATCGAACGACCCACAAGTCAGCGACTAGCCACCCTCTGTATGCCCTAGCTTATGGATCAGAGGCTATGATCCTGGTTGAACTTGCAGTATCTTCCCATAAAAGTGACTCACTATAATCTATGGAAAAACGAGGAACTCCTAGAATCGCTCAATATGATCGATGAGAAGCGTGACAAAGCTGACTTGAGAGCAGTTGTGCATCGAAACTGAGTCGCTCGATACTACAATACCATGGCCAGGACTTAGACCTTTGAAATTAGCGATCTCATTCTCAAATGAATCTTCCTTGGCCGTGGTAACTTGGAGCTGACTTGGGATGGTCCATACACTATGAGAAAAAGCTTGGAGATGAAACATTCAAGCAGGCAATGGTGGACGGGATCTTACTCCCATAGTCGTGGAATAGTCGTGACGCTAATTCACTTGAATTTAAATTTGTACTTATCTAATCAAAGCTATGTAACTAGACAAAATCTCTCGTTTCCAGTGTTTATGAAAGAAGTAACTTTCGAAGCTTATGACTTTATATGTGCTGCACTTTACACTGGAATCAGTGACATATACTTAAATTAACTTGCATGTCAAATTGCAGATGTGCAGGTACCTAGAGATAGGTGCCAACCAAGATTCTACAGTCCATGACCGGACGTAGGAAGCTCAACCACACTTGGCGTTCGGAGAGATGCCAAATAACTCCTCTAACCCACGATTTGGTGCATGATTATAAACATTCAAAGGCTGAATGAGATAGTTTGCCTCTACTACTCATGCCTAGATTTGGCAAAGAATCCATACCTTGTCCAAAGTAGTCACGGCAAAGATCTATGCTCGAAGATGGGTGAGATCTCACTTACATCAATCAACGCCTAGAGTTAATCATGATCGAAGACAAACGACCTAAATAAGAATGTTTAAACCACTACCTTAAGTGGTTGGCTCCGACCGATGACCAGAATTTGGCATGGTCAGAGTAAGTATTTAGGAGGAAAATACACCCGAAGATGAGTTACTTCAATTGACATCCAGAGATAGATGCGATCATAACCGAAACACTCTTGAAATGGATGTTGAATTAACCGTCAATGCGTTTAGGATTCGACCAAGTTCCAGAGGCGAACATTGTCTTGTATGGATATACACCCTGGCAATCATTCTTCACTCATAAGAGGTGGAACAAACTAGTATCTCAATCCAATGATGATGATGAGAAGTGGACCACAAATACATTGAATGTAATGCGCATCTATCGAACACTTAAACAAATTCACATGAGACTTGAACAAAATGAAAAGTCTTTATTATTCATAACCAAAATAAGGCTTGGAAGAAAAAATTACAAGTGTTATTAACAACTAGACTAACAGAAAAAGTTGTTCCTAATACTATATAACAAAAAGGAGAAAGGAGATAGATGATCATTTCTTGGTCCTCTTCCTTTTCTCTTTCTTCTCTGCAGAAGATGGCACATTAAATTCCTCTAGTTTCTTCCTTATTATTCTTCCGCTTCCTTTGCCCTTCAAAGGAAAACTATGTAACGACGCGGTAGATATGCTTTGAGTACTTTTGGCTATTGGTAGTATGACCGAAGCAAATATGGTCTCACTCGGCAAAGCCACTGATATAGGAGGAGGAAAAAGTCAGTCAGCTCTTGTTTGGTCTCTGTAGCTGACCTAAGATGTTTTTCAATAAGTTTTCTCATTGAAAGCCCCTATGCAAGTTCGAGCGTACTGGTGATGTCAACATCATCATCTGCATGTCTCCTAGAGGTCACCCGAATCCTCTTCTTGTAAGGCACAAATCATTTGCATGCCTGGACCTAGAATATCATGAACTAGGATGTTCGGGATTGCCCCAGAGATAATTACGACTATTAAATCGCTCGTCATCGCATGTAGTCCCAGTTGGAATCTCTCTTTTGGAGGACTTGAGATCGTGGCTGGCCTGAAATTTGAGAAAGGTGAAATGAGAGATCAGCTACATCTAACAACAGCATATGAGCTCTCTCGAATAGTGTGAGCTCAACGATAAACTGCCGCCAGATTAAGGCTCAATGTGGTCAAGTGTACCATTTGAGTTCCCCTTCTGAATTGGATATAGCATGATTGTTTTGTGGTATAGTAGTGGCTTTGGATTGTACTCAAAATCTGAAGGAGTGATAGAGACACAGGGGCCTCAGAGGTGAGAACGGTATCAATATCACAAGGAGTAGTACCAGAACCTTCGGCTTGATCATTTTTCACTGTAGCAGCCAACTCTAGATGTAAAATGAGCTCATCTACTCTACGTGCCTTGATTTCCTTTGGACTCAGAATCTTTTTCTCTGGTTCTTCCAAGTCCACTTCACTTCATTCTGAATGTTCTCGCTCTTCACGCACAGTCTTCTCCAGTGCCATCGCTAAGGACTGGGGATAACTTTTACCAAGCCACGCCAAGTCTTGAAACTTAAGAATGTTGGTATTGTAGTTGGCAATGAGCGGATCAAACTATCCTTAGCTCGCCTCTCTGCGGATGATGCCAGCTCATCCGTTTTTATCTCAACAGTTGCCTCCAATTCATCCACTCTTTTGGCATTGTCTAGTGCATCATCTCTCTCCTTGCGCACATAGAGCAGTTACTCACAATAGTTGTGAGTTTTTTGAGATGCCTCTTCTTTCTCTTTCTTTTCTCTTTCAAGCTGAGTCTTCAGCTCTTTCACTTCTTCAGCTAGCTCGAAGTTCCAGTGATGAGCATATTCGACTTGACTTAAGTGATCTCTTATTTCCCACTCAATATCTATCTCCTTTGAATTCAAGTTTTAGATATATGACCAAAGCGCTTGTGCCACAATGTGGATGAATTTTCTTTATTAGCTTTTCTTTTAGTACCACCGGATTCAACATGCAAGGCTTTATAATAAAAGGTATTAACATCAAGCATATATAAGTTATCATAAACATTGGGAGAACCGGTTCCAACAAGATTTGAATTTATTGATAAACTAAAAATACCATTCCCAAATGAACTAGAATAATTAGATTTGTCCAAATTATAAATAGAAACCAAATTCCATCTAAATGATGGTGTAACAAAAGTATCAAATAAATCCAAATAAAACTGAGTTCTTAATAACAACTTAAAATGCCCAATAGCCTCCACTTTAACCGATTTTCCATCACCCACATAGATGTATCTTTCAGCATCAGTTGGATTTCGATAGCTCAAGCAACCCTGCATAGAAACACTTATGTAAGTAGAAGCACCGAAATCTAACCACCATGTATTTCTAGGTATTGTAGCTAAATTTACTTCAGGATAGACCAAAGCAAAGGATGTATCTTGCTTAACACACCATGCATGATATTTGGTACAATCTTTCTCTAAATGTCCAACCTTCTTACAAAAGTAACAACCATCGGCCTCCTTATGTTGTTTCTTTTCTGTTGGACCCTTAGCAGTTTCCTTATCCATCTTTCTCCTTTTGTCTTTTCCCTTAGGGGTGTATGCCAAATGAGCACTTTTAGTCTTATCATGCTTCAATCTCTCTTCTTCTTGTACACAATACGAAATGAGCTCATTAAGAGTCCACTTCTCCTTTTGACAATTATAACTGATCTTAAACCGATTGTATTGTGAAGAAAGAGAGATTAGTACCAAAGGCATGAGCAAATCATTCGAAAGCTCAAGCTTAAGTGCCTTAAATTTTGAAGCAACATTAGACATTTCCATAATGTACTCCCTTATGTTCCATTTGCTTTGATACATCATTGAAATCAAGCGCTACAAAAGCATGCTTATTTCCACCTTATCGTTTTTAGCAAAATGATTTTCAATCTCAGCAAGGAAAACTTTAGCATTGGTTATCTCTCCAGATACCGCACCCCTAAATACCTTTGGAATGCTGCACTTTATGATCATTAGACTAATGCGATTTGAACGATCATACCACTCAAAGTTCTTCATAACATCAGAAGGACTTTCATCCGTAAGAGGGGTGGGTGCATCCATTCAAAGTTCAAGGTCAAGATCCATGCAGCTAAGAACGAGAAATATGTTCTCTTTCTAATCCTCAAAGGTTGTTCCAGTCAGAATAGGAATGTTGTTAAGATTGGCAGATACCGTAGTTAAATTAGCTGTAATTTTAACATAAGAATCAATCAAATATGCTCACATTGTAAAATAAAACCGCAGTAAATTCAAATGATTGATAAGTATCTTCTCAAGATACCTAGCATAATATCAATATCAAGTCTTTGGATAGTAATATTAATTGTTAGTGATACTCTTATTGTATTATCAAACATTGACAATAAGTTCAAGTCAAATATCAATCTTACTTTAGGCCGATTAGATATTCACTTGCAAAACTATAAGATTGTCACATATTTATCATCAAACATGTATAAATTATTTGGTCAAATATTATTCTTCCTTTAGGCTGGCTAATATCCGCATGAATAAATACACACAAACATCAAACATTTTTCATGAATAACTAAAATAAGAGTGGTCACTTTGGTGACATATTATTTCAATTAGTTCACTTGTAATGTAGAATATTTATTGTTAGTTTGCAAAGAGACACCAAATAATATTTGAATTGGTTTATTTTAACTCGTTCATTTATGCGTATTCCATTAATTTCAATTTTTTAATATTTTATACATATTGGAAATATGGTTTCATAACCATTAAAAAAACTAACATCGACTAAAACTGTAACAATACATAACAAATGGTATTTACAATAACAATTAATGGTAAAATATTACATAATTTATTTAACTGTCAATATTCAAGACAGAAGATGAAACAAATTTTAGCGTAGCATGGTCCATACGTGTGATATTGCAAGAAAATGAATAACTGAAAAATGTTGTAGTGGTTAATTCCAAACGTAGTGGGAAACAACAAAAATACATAGTCCATGCCAAAATAGCTTATTATATCAGTGCGGCAGGTGATTAGCTTTCGATAAAAGCTTATTTGAATAACCAAATATGAATACATGTGTTATAATATTACAGAAAGTGAAACTTATTTTTAATGAGCGGACCATACATATAAAATATAAGTATCTATAAAATATAAATGCAACAAATAATAAGCAATATGTCTTTTCTTATATACTTAAAACTGGGAAATTTCTCGAATCAATGATGGGTGGCTCCAATACCACTTGTTGGTGATTGATCTATATTAGATCTGAATACATATAACCATATTGATTCAATTGAGAAACAAGTATATGAAATTAACAGCGGAAGGCGTACCTGAATCCATCGATTCTTAATTGATGTGAAGATTAATTTGGATTAGATCTTCCAAATTGATACAAACTTAGATTTGTAAATTCTCTTTATAAGTGGATAGATAGAATATGATAAGACTTACGTAATTTGAGGACTATAACCCCATATATATATAGTGTGTGACATTTTTCAGTTTGGCCCTTCAACAAACTAAAATTGTCACTTCGGTATCCGCACGTTATAATTTTACATGACGAATATATCCATTAAGTCTTAATATATTCCAAAAATAGATCACCTAATCAAACTTATTTATAAGATACCCCACATATTCAAACATTAAAATATGTGGCCCCATTATGTTGAATTATTCCAACATGTAGTACCGGAGGTTATTAGCTAGTGAGAAACTTATAAACAACGATATTATGTTTCCAACTATCCATTGTTATACATGTAGGGGAATATGATGCGCCAGACATGAATAGTTTTTGAAAACAAGACTATAAGGCATAACCTTGTATAGACCACATAATAGGTTTATCTTAACACTTCCATTTTAGATATTGATGTCACTTTGCAATTATTCTTGATGCATATGCATACGTTTAACTTAATCAGTCCACGTTGTTGTTATTTTTCTCTTTTTGCAAATTCACACGATATGTATTGTCACTTGAAGCTTTGAACTTTTCTCCCAATATTATCTTTAAAGTAAAAGAAGTACACTTTCAATTAGTACTTTTCTCTTTCTTCTGTATGTTAAGTACATAGGAGCTATCTTTCTGTTTCTTTTTATCCTTAGCTTTCCCTTTGTTTTTTTCTTTCTTTATTTTGGTTAAGCTACAGAAGGAAGAAATGCTCCCTTTTTTAGTTATTAATAATAAAGCATGGCTCACTATATTTTTATTATATTAAAGGCCCACGTTGCTCATATTTCTCATTTATATAAACCAAGTAATGTTTTCAACAAAGCAACATTATTACTCTTTAGAAAGAGGCCAAATGGGCATGATTTTCACTCTGACCGTGTGATCCTTTTGGTTACTACTAGGAGTTTGTATTGTGGATGGAGTAAATGATAAACTAAGTAAATATCATTTTACTATAAACTTATACTATTTGTATTTTTGTAGTAATACGTACCGACCCCATAATCCTTCACAATGGAAATGACGCTTTATTCCCCAGTAATTTATACAAATGAAAATTTAACAAACCTTATACAGTTTATAGTAACAGACCCAATAATGGATTTCTTTATAAAAATAAATCTCAAATTTATATAAAACAAGGACAAATGGTCATAAAAACTCATTCCAAAATTTATTTAGTTGCAACCACTCGGGCCACATCTTAGGACATTCCAAACTTAGTGGAACTACAAGTAGTTGTAGCACTATCAACAAGAAGATCATGACCACTGAAGAACGCAGACTGATCAGATACCAAAAACAAAGCAGCTTTAGCAATATGATAGGTCTTAAGCATTACCCCTTTTAAATACTCTTATAGTTATACTGATTTTTCACTCGTTTATTGTTCCAGATTGAAATTATTCTGTTTGTCCCGTAATGTGATCTTTATTAAAATATTTTTGTTAATTTTACTGGTTATGTTGCCTTTGATTTATTTTTTATTTGTTAAAGATGATTAAGAAGACATACATAATATATTCTTCCTAAATAAAACGAGCACCATGACTGTCAAAAATGTTCACTCTTGGAACAAAAAAATGCCACTGTGCTCCAACTTCATATGGTACACTGCTGAGTGTGCAGCTCAGTTTGCAAACAGAGTAAAGAGCTCAGTTTTTATAACTGATCAATCAGTTTATAAAAACTGAGATATCTCAGTTTTTTTTACTGAACTTACTGGTCAGTTGATACCTGAGTGGTAAAGCTCGGTTGCAAATTGAGTAGTGGAGCTTAGTAAACTGAGCGCTTTGCTCGGCTATAAATTGAGCAGTAAGCTCGGTTAATAATTGAGCTTAGCCCAGTTTATAAACTGAGTGGTAAAGCTCAGTTTTTAACTGAGCAAAGAGCTCGGTTTTTATTATAAGATTCGAAGCAATTTGATTTTCAAGTACAATGAAGCTTTTCTTCTGTTTGCTTTATAAACTGAGCATTGTTTATGTATTTGTAGGCTTTTACTAGGAGTTGCAGAAGAAAATAAAAAATCAAAAGCCTATAGAATTTGGTCGTGTTAGTTGGTGAAGCATTTGTAGTTTGGCCGGAAAGTCGCATTCATTTTTTGCACGCTTTTAACGTTTTGTACTAGTAAAATTTGACGTTATCATACAATAAACTTTGCAGGATTAGTATGAAGTATTTAGTATGTATGATATTTTTTTGAAATTTGGTGATATGTTGGTTTTGAAATTCTGTTACATGTTTGTTGTTACTACAAATTTGAATTTGTATTATTGAATGAAATATTTTTAATGTTTGTTGTTACATGATATGGTTCAACTGAACTAAATTTGCAACACTTATTAGTGTTACCGATCAAAATGATGTGTTGTAGTAAGATTTTCCAACGGCTGGTAAATACATTATTTCCCAACGATTATAACCATTGGGAAATTTTATATTCCAAACGGTTATAACCGTCGGGAATAAGGAAATTCCCGATGGTCATAGCTGTTGGGAAAATCCATATTCTCAACGGTTATAATCATTGGGAAATATATTATAGATTTTGCCATGTACATATTTGTAATGGTTATAACTGTTACAAATTTGATTTGTTACAGTTACAACCATTGTGAAATGACATTTCTGGTGTTGTGAGCGGTATATGAAGATACCACCTTGGATGATCAGAGTCATATAGTTATAATAGACTTAATACAAACATAGTAGAAATACAACAAAACATAAAAATGCAACTCCTAAATTGCTATTTGTTTGCCTTCTGCATTCCTCTGGTAGCTTTATTCGTCATCCTACTAAAACCTGAAAAGGCCTTAACCTCTCAGCATACTCAAATCAATTTTGAGCACCCGTGAGTTTAAGGGGAAAACATAAACTTTGAGTCATACATAAAGTTTGGTGTGAATAATACGATACATCCCAGTTTAATATGTTAAGTGATACCACGCCACTTAGCGGAATGAGTTTTCTCTCACTAACATCCTATTAAACATATCACTGCAAAACCTTTTCCTACAACCAAAACTGGTTAAATATTGTAAAGCGTCGTTATGTAAACATACATAAATATCAGGTAACAAATGAACTATCTGTTCAAACGCATAAGTTTTGTTCGGCTAACTTTTAACCTTTGCCTGACTTGAGCCTAACAGATATATAAACAAAATTAATCTAACATCTGTTAGACATTCTTCTTTTAGACGGTCTGTCCTTAACTATCTGTTAAATACTTCTCTTCTGCATGGTCTGTTTCTAACTTAATCATCTCCCAAGTATTCCTAATCCTAATGGTTTTTCGGGCTCACCAATAACCTATCTGTATACAAACATATATTCCTTTCGGTGTGTAGTTCATAATTTTAGTCTACCTGACCAAGCCCTACATATTAGAATTTTGGATAACAATAAGCTGGGACCAATAGCTAATTTATAAGGCGCGACCCTATACCAGTCTCATCTGGTATTATAATATCTAAGTCATTTTATTCAGGGATCCCCTCCCATTATTTTCCTTGAAAATCTCTTTTAAATGATTTAAGACCTTTAAATCAAACATATACAAGGAAAATATATATTCTTTATGCTTTACTCAAATCACATTGCCATGTTACATATATACTTTACTCAAATTACTTTAGTTGATGAAGACATTTAAAAATTTGATAGTATCCCTTTCGAAACCAAGTAAAACCCTTTATTTATCTAGGCCAAAAGGCCAAAAACTTTCCTTTCGAACCCATACTTCAAACCATTCGAAACCATCGAAATCTTCCTTTCGAAAGCATTAAAACCTTGTACATCCTATCTTAAAACACTTTAAAACATTGCCTTGAAAACCTTGGAAAAACCTTCCATTTCAGCCCTTTCGAAATCATTCAGAAAATTGGACCTTTCAACCTTGTCGGAAGCTACCTTTCGACCCTTTGGAGGCTACCTTTTGACTCGATCGAAAGCTAAGCTTTCGACCCCATTGAAGCCATTCATTAAAAAGTACCTTTCAAAAACATTGAACCTTTAAAACATAAACCTTTCGAAAGCTCTCTTGGGTCCAATTTAAAACATGTGGAAAATATCTTTTAAAATCTCTCTACTTCATCGGGAGCTACCTTCCGAGTTTATCGAAATCTACCTTTCGACCTTGTCGAAAACTTTGCTTTTGACCCCTTCAAAAAATTAAAACCTTTCTTTTAAACCAATAGGCTCCTGCCTTATTAACAATTCAAAACGCCTCCTTTGAAAGCTTGGGTTATACTTCAATTGAAATTAAAAAGGCTAAACCATCTAAGTCGAAAGCTTCCCTTCGAATGCATGGGAGAAGCGGCTGGTTTTAAAAACAAGCAAGCCTTTCGACCTTGTCGAAAGCATGACTTTGAAAGGTAGAAAGGTGGCTGCTAGGGATTTTGACCCCTTCTAAAGCAAGCCTACCTTTCGACCTCGTAAAAAGGTTTAAACCTTTATTTAAATATTTGACCTAGTCGAAAGCAACCAAGTCGAAAGCCCTTTTTCAAAAGCATAGCAGGTATTACTTTGGCCTATAAAACAAACATACCCCAACCTCTTTAGCAACTAACCTTTCGACCAAGTACCCTTCAACCTTATCCAATTCATTACGTACCAATTAACTTGATACTATATGCATTGGTTTTGGAAGCATGATGTCGAAAGCTATGATACCTTTCGACCTTGTCGAAAGGTCTGGGTCGGAAGCTTTGATGTTGTATTTGGCTGAAACATGCTAAAAATATATTTTTCTAGTTTTTAACTTAAAAGAGATAGCTTTTCAGCTAACCTACCTTTGTATGTCAAATTTATATTGGTACTAAATACTTTTCAGAAATATGCTGCCAATAATTTCAGAAATAAACAAAGATTTTATTTTATAAAATGCCCCTTCTCCTTAAATATATAAAATATTTTAGTCTCATACCTTAAATAATTTTATATATATTCATCAAAACACTTAGAAAATTTCCAAAAAATTTCCAAAAAATCTATTTTAACACGTTTTATACCATATAAAAATTAAAACCTAAATAATAATTATTTTAGCCGTAAGTAATTTATAACCCAATAAATCATTTTTTCACTAGAAAATTAATATAAAATCCAAATTAATTTAGAAAATTGCGAAAATTGAAACCCATCTCTAAAATATCATTTTTGATTTACATTTAAATTTTTTGGGCATTTGGATGTCATATAATAGGATTTTCACATCAAACATATCATAGAAGTTAATATGAACATGTATAATTCATCAACAAGCATATATATAACTTTAATCATTCAATGCATGACATATACTCGCAAAACCATTTCAAATATAACTTGAAACAGAGAGTCATAAGAAAATGGAATGCAGTAAATCACCTTAGCTTTTGAGATTAAATGATGTGAGATTTGATGTTGAACATGTTTATTGACTTCTTTCTCTTGAATCCTAGCTTTATCTTCTCTTGAGAATGAAAATGGTGGCCGACCTTGATGTTTTAGTTTGATAAAATGATAATGAACGTGTGTTTCATTTCCTAAGGGTTTAGGGTATAAGTCCCTCATATTTCCCATATTTCCCCCCCCCCTATTTCCTAACACATTAGTTCATGTTTCATTTTAGTTTGTATTTAACATGGCACGGCTACCCTTAGTTAAATCAAATCTCAACCTTTAAATCTTCACATTATTTTATTAATTTAGCTAATCAATGTTAGGAAAATATGGGGTGTTACAAACTCCCCTTCTTAAAGAATTTGGTCTTCGAAATTACAATAAGGTGCACAACAAAACAATCAAAGGTAAAACATATCATCAAACAAATCATGATAAGAGTCTCTAATTCTACTCTCCGTCTCTCAAGTACAGTCTCTAGCATCGTTACTCCGCTGGACCTTTACTAATCTTAATGTGCTGTGCCTTAATTTCTTCTCATCTCTTGCTACAATTTGAATTGGCTCTCTAACTATAGTCACATTCGGCTCTACTACTAAATCTTATAACATTATAGGTGCTATAGTAGTCCCCGTGTCTCTAACACACTTCCTAAGATGAGAAATATGGAAAACATCATGGACTCCAGCCAAACTATTCGACAATTCAACTCTATAAGCCAATTTCTCGATTCACTCAATAATACGGAAAGGTCCAAAGAATCTAAGTGCCAACTTTCCTGATTTTTCGAATCTAATCACACCTTTCATTGGCGAAACCTTAATAACCACATAATCGCCAACAGAGGATTCCAAGTCTTTCCTTCTTCTGTCAGCACAAATTTTCTGCCTAGGCAGAGCTTCCTTTTCTAGCTCGGATAAACTCAATCTTCTCTACGGCTTCCTTTACCAAATCTAGACTAAGAATCAACATATCCCCTTTCTCTATCAAACATATGAGAGATTTGCATGGTCTTCCATAAAAATCTTCAAACGGTTCCATCCCAGTACTAGTCTAATAACTATTTTTATATGAGAACTCGACTAAATGGAGATGAACTTCCTATGATCCCTCGAAATCCAATGCACAAGCTCTTAACAAATCCTTCAAGACTTTGTTTACTCTTTATGTTTGCCCATCAGTCTGTGAATGGTAAACGATACTCATGTTGAGCATGGTTCCTAAAGCTTCCTATAGACTCTTCCATAACTCATTAGTAAACAAAGAATCTCTATCACTGATAATACTACTAGTAATCCCGTGTAGTCTAACTACATTCTTTACAAACAATTTCGCTAGAATAGGTGCCATCCTAGTTGACTTTACCGGAATGAAATGGGCATTCTTGGTTAATCTATTATCTATGACACATACGCTTTCATTTCCTTTACTGGACCGTGTCAACCCATCAATGAAATCCATAGATATAGAATTTTACTTCCACAATGGAACTTTCAACAATTGAAGCAATCCACTAGGCTTTTGGTGTTCATCTTTTGCCTGTTGGCAATTCAAGCACTACTTAACACATAACCAATGTCCCGTTTCATACGTTCCCAGAAGAAACTTCTCTTTATATCCTGATTCATCGATGATAGTGAAATTTGAACGATAACATTCCTCCGAAAATTCTTTCCTCGTGTTTCCTACACTCGGAACACACAACCTTCCCTTCTTTCTTTACCAACCCTTCTGGTCAAGACTAAAATCCTTTAAGTCATCGCTCTTTCTTCCTTTCCTTAACCTTCTAATTCGTTCAGCCAAAACTTGATCCTCCTACTTAGAAGCTATCTTCTCAATCATTATCGGTCCAACTTCTAAACAAAATAATATAGCTCTTCCTGCACGAGAACTGGCTCAAATCTATACTGCATTCTACATGCTGATAATGCTTCCAAATCTTTCCACTCAATAATCATAGCCAATACCGCATTCTGATGTTCCCTGCTAAGTGAATCCCCACCTTATTTCGTTTTTCGGGTGTGTACTCATTTCCAAAATCATAAGTAGCAATAAACTCCAGTCATCTGTATTGTCTCATATTTAGCTCCTTCTGAGAGAACAAGTATTCAACGTCTTATGCCCTATATAAAGGTCAAATTGCTCCTCCAAAAGATAATTCCTCCCATGCCTTCAAAGCAAATATAACGGTGGTTAACTCCAAATCGTGCGTAGGATACCTAACTTCATGTAGTCTAAGCTGTTTAGAAGCATAAGCAATCACTTTACCTCTTTGCATCAACATAGCTCACAATCAAGTTCCACATGCATCAGTATAAACAATTAAATCCTGATTCGCCTCCGGAACCACCAACACCGGAGCATGGGTCAATAAGTGTTTCAAGCTTTGTAATGCTTCCTCACACTTATCAGGGCATACAAACTTCATATCTTTTCACGTAAGCTTAGTCATCGATGCTGTAATCTACGAAAATTCTTTATAAACCTTCAATAATATCCAGCCAACCCAAGAAACTTTTTATCTCGGTCACTGTCTCGGGTCTCTTCCAATTATTCATCACCTCAATCTTATTCGGATCTACAGACAACCCTTTCTCTGAGACTACAAGGCCAAGGAACTTCACTTCATTCAAAAATGGCACTTCGAGAGCTTAGCCTTCAAATGATGTTCCCTCGGGGTATCAAGCACAACTCTAAGATGAACTTCATGCTCCTTCTCATCATTAGAGTATACCGGAATATCATCTATGAAGACTAACACAAATCTATCCAAGTGCTCTTGCAAGATTCGGTTAATCAAATCCATAAAAAATTCCGGCGCATTAGTTAGTCCGAATGGCATAGCTAACCATTCGTACGATCTATACCTTGTCCTAAACGCCATCAAAGGAATACTATCCTCTGCACTCTAAGCTGATGAAATCTCATTGCCAAACCAGCTGAGTGAATACCTTGGTTCCACTTAACTGATCGAACAAATCGTCAATTCTCGATAATAGATATTGATTCTTTATCGTCATCTCATTCAACTTAGGATAATTGATACATAGCCTCAACGATCTGTCCGACTTCTTAGCAAACACTACGGCAACTCCCCAAGGCGATCTACTCGATCAGATAAAACTCTTGCCTTCCAAATCCACCAATTGCATCTTCAGCACTTTCATCTCTGTAGGTGTCATTCTGCTTGGCGGCCTACTCGTCGGTTCTGGTCTGGGCGCTAAATCAATCTGAAACTCAATGGCTCGTTTCGGTGGCAACCCAACTACTGGCTCAAACATATTAGCAAATTCTCTAGTAAAAAGGACTCGATGCAACTCATTCTCCATCTCCATGATACCCAATAAAGCATTTACCTCACAACTAGGGATTTCTATAGTATAAACTACATGATTAATACAAGTGTCTAAGTGATATCTTCCTATCATGTCAAAATATCATAGCAACATATTTACTTAGCCAATCCATCCCAAGGATAATCCCAAACCCCACAAAATCAAATACATGCAAACTACAATCAAAAGTATGACCTAGCAATTCAAACTCTAAATGGTCATACCTCATCCCAAGTGTCGCGTACCCACCTATTAGATTTGCAACCTTTAATGAAGTAACTAAATATGAGGGTTCTAGGTTAAGCTTATCTACCAAACATTGAGAAATTAAAGAATGTGATGCACCAGTATTAAACAGAACGCTAACAGACATACCGTGAATCTGCAATGAGCTTTCCAGAATAGCCTTTCCATTCTCCTACGCGACTGGCCTTGAAGTTGTAGGCTCTGATGCATACATCTATCCTTTCCTTCTCTAACAGACACTGGGCATTTGTTCTTGTAATGGTCGATCTGATCACAATTAAAGCATCAGATATTCTTCTTTCCAAATGCTTCTTCCCCTTTTCCTTTCCCAGTGTGACAATCATGAGCATGGTGTCCTTTCTTATCACATTTATAACAGACTACCTTATATTTTACCTTCTTTTGTGCTCCTCCCTTCTAAGCATTTCTTTTATGGAAAAAATTTCTCCTCTGGCATTGTCCCACCTAGACTTCCTTATCTTTCTTCTTCTCCAAACAAGCCAATGCCTCTTCCTGCCTTAGGGCCATTTTTACCACTACATCACATGGATCTCTTAAGTGTGGAACGTAGCTCTTACTAGCTTCGGCTTCAAACCTCATATAAACTTCTCGTTCCTCTTCATCACCATTTCTACCATGGCATACCCGTAACGGGCTTGTTCTTTAAATCTTCTTGCATACTCTAGAACAGACATCTCTCCTTGCTCCAGTTCTGCAAACTTCCTAACTAATACTGACAGTGTCATCACTACATAAACCTTTCTTGAAACCTTCTCTTAAACTCCGCCCAAATCATGGTTTCCTCATCAACACTAGCTACAACAATATTCCACCAAAATAGAGCAGCTCCCTAAAGCTGTCTTTAAGTTAGTCTCCTTTTCTGCTCATCACTCAATCCTAAGTCAGCGAAAATCCTCTCATAATGCAACAGCCAGTTTTCTACCTCAATCACATCTTTCTTTCCAATGAACGGCCTCCCTCCAAGCCTAGTATAGTTCTACTCAGATTAGCATAATGGTTGACTATCTGAGCTTCTGAAACTCCTCCAACTACATTCCCTCGGACAACTCTAGCTGCAAGAATCATGTTTACGAAAAACTGATACATGGCTCTCATATCCACTTGAGGAACCCCAACATCAACATTTTCAGCTTGAGCCTGACCTAGACCTCTTCTAGCATTTGGTCGGGCATTTCCATTAGTGGTGGTGCTCTCTCCTCAAAGATTAACTTTGCCTCTTCTTCCTTCCATATTTGTATTCAAGCTTCGTGGGATAAAAATGAATAACCTAACTAAGATAGGACTCTAGAGATATAGCGTATACTTATATATAACAAATATAAGTACGTTACTATCCATACCTTGATCTTACCCTAATTACTAAGGATTGTGTTTTTAAAAACTATTTTTAGTTTAAATTTTCATAAATCATGCCCTGATACCAAGCTATAACATTCCCTGTCTATAGACCTAAAACTAATCGTTATAGATGGTGCAATCATCTATAGTGTTAGCTTCCAGCAACTAAATACGGCTGTGTTAATGGTATTTACAATATCAGAAGTACTTAAATATGAATTATAACACAAATTTTCAAAACAATATTTCTTTATTATATTTCAAAACAGATGCTCCATATTCCTAATACATAATCCTAATACGTTCCCAGGCATGGATAAAATATACATATTACAAATACGCCAAGAACGGTATATGAAGATACCCCCTTGGATGATCAGAGTCATATAGTTATAATAGCCTTAATACATAAACAACGGAAATACAACAAAACATAAAACTATAGCTCCTAAATTTCTATCTGTTTGCCTCTTGCATGCCTCTGATAGCTTTATTCATCATCCTACTTAAACCTGAAAAGACCTTAACTCCTCTGCCTGCTCAAATCAATTTAAAGCACCCGAGAGTTTAAGAGAAAACATAAACTTCAAGTTAGACATAAAGCCTAGTGCGAATAATACTATACATCCTGATTTAATATGTTAAGTGAGACCGCACCGCTTAGCAGAACCGGTTTCCCCTCACCAAAATCCTTTTAAACATATCTTTGCAATACCTTTTCCTGCAACCAAAACTGGTTAAATACTGCAAAGCATCATTATGTAAACATACATAAATATCAGGTAATAAATGAACAATCTATTCATATACATAAGTTTTGTTTGGCTAACTTTTAACCTTTGGCTGACTCGGGCATAACAGACAATAGAAAAAAATTAATCAAACATCTTTTAGACACTCCTATTCTGGACGACCTATCCTTAACAAACTGTTAAATATTTCTCTTTTGGATGGTCTATCCTAACTTAATCATCTCCCAGGTTTTCTTGATGCTAATGCTTTTTTTAGGCTCACCAATAACCAATCTGTATACAAACATATTTCCTTTTGGTGTGTAATTCATAATTTTATTCCACCTTGTTTTATTCCACCTGACCGAGCCATACACACTGGAATTTTGGGAAACAATTAGCTTGGGCCAATAGCTAATGTATAGGGAGCGACCCTATACTAGTCTTGTAACGACCCACATTTCTTAGGGTTTAAATTGACAATAATCCACATGTGTCCATTCTAAACAATCCAGAACATAGAAAATCATTAGGGTTAATTAAGAAAAAAATAAGAGGAGAAGAAGAAAACAACACAGAATCTCACAACGGAACGATAAAATTTAATAATCAAATAAACAGTTCATGAAGCTGTTTACTATACTTTTGATTATAATTTATACAACATTTATCAGAGTTATACATATACAACAGAACAAATAAAATAATGCAGCAGACAGTATGATGCAGGTATAGTAATAATAATAGTATACCAAATCTTTGTCTTTGTACTCCAAATAATTCTTTAATAAGCTGAAAAGCTTAGGGCTGACCCAAGCGTAATGAAAAGACAAAACATTCGAGTCAAGACTAAAATATCCTTATGTAAGTCAAATCGATATCGCATATAACATGAGTGTAACGGCCTTAGAGATGTTTACGGGTTTTCATATCACCTATCCAGTGTATAATGTGTGTGCAATAACTCAAGAGATGTTACGGGATTTTCTATCTCTTAAGGATCCGTCAATATATATATATAGTAGAGTACGCTATATATATAATGTTTAGTAAGTAAAATAAATATTTTTCTTAGTGTTAAGGCTTTGCATTAATCACCCTTAACGCGTTTTTAAACATTGGCGTACAGTTTGCATTTGACTAGTAGAATGTTGGTAGTCAGGGATGTGCCATGATACAACAACGCTAAACCAAAATCATAGGGGTCTCGATTAGGGATAAAAGTATGAAAAGGCACATTAGGCAATGCCCAAGGTAGGATACTACCATTTTACCCTTCCCAACAGGTGGTAACGCATCATAGTTATTATCGCCCGTCGCGTCCAACGCTCCTATAATCTAGAGGGTGCGCACCAATCAATCATAATGTAAATTATGGTAATATGAAGAAGTGTGCCCGCTCGAGTTAGCTAACCCACTTGGCCGATACGGCTCCTGTTTTAGTCATTTCAAACTAGCACAAGTGCCAGGCTAATCCATCATCATTCTCTTTCTTCAAATCCAGCGAACGACACCAAATCCAACTATTTTATTTTGGATCATCACTCCACGTACACAGTTGTCAAAGCGGTTCTGATATCGACAGAGAGTATGCCCATATCCAGCTCTGGTCTCTTTAACAGCCAAACGCCGTTTTACACACCGGTTGGTTCTTTTACATTTCGAAAATTGTTCATACTTGATACCAAAATATCATATTCGTTCCGAAATCAAATCCATTTCGAAATCATCATATTTACTCAAAATATGCTATTTCAGTTCAAAATCATTTTCGCCCTAATTTCACGATTTCGCTTCCAAAATCATTTTGATTTCCAATTTGGGTTATAGCTTCATTTAACCCAATTTCATCCATGATTTAAAAATAACATTCCACTTTTGACTAGTTGAATTTTTGAAAAATTATTCGAATAGTTAAAATAGTTTAAATAACTAAAATAGTTAAAAATAGTGTAAATGGTTAAAATACTTAAAAATAGTTTAAATGGTTAAAATAGTTAAATATAAAATAGTTTAAGTGTTAAAATGGTTTATATAGCAAAATAATTTGTAAAGCCAAAATAATTTGTAAAGCCAAAATAATTTGTATATTTAAGAAGATAGCTTTTAAATTGTTTTATATTAAAAAAATTATTTGAAAATAGTTTCAAAGTCAAACCGATTCAATTCCAACTTCCCAGTTCAAATCAATTCCAATTTTCATTCAATTGATTCAATTTCGATTTCAATTCAAATCAATTTCAACTTTAATTTCAATTAATTTAATTCCACTTTCAAATCCAATTAATTCAATTTCAATTTCAATTAATATCGATTTCGAGCTCGATTTTCAAAATATCGATTCAAAACATTTAAATCAAATTATCCTTCAATATTCAGTTTAAAATCCCAATCTTCAAATATTATTCAATTCCGAGCTCAATTTTGAAATATCGTTTTTATATCTTTTTTACGTAGTAATATTCAAGTTCAAATAAAAGTTCAATCTTTTAAAAACAAATCGATTTCCAAAAATTCAACTTATATTTTGATTATAACTTCAAAATCTCAACTTCGATTATTTAAACAATTTCGATTACCAAATTTAAATTTCAATCTTCAAATCTCTAGTTCGAAATAATTTGATTTCAATAAATTTGATTTTAATTTCTTTTAAATCAACCAGTTGACAACCATCACAATCAATCATACAAACAAACATAATAATCACAACAATTTCATAGTTTTTACTATCCGGTATTTTTTGGCAATTAATTCCAATTTCAAAGTTAACTTTCAATTTTAATTTTCAACGGTTAGTTCAAGGAAAAAACAGCAATCAATAAATTTATACCACATTATAAATTCAAATTTAACTATCATAGAAATGTTCTAGTACGTGTGAGCATTATAAAACACTCACTTTGATTTTTCAATTTTAAATCTAATTGAACGATGTTCGATTTAACCTAAAATTTTAACTTGCTCCACTCAAATCGACTCCATGATGTAATGCTCATCGCCATATTTCCAACGCATCCGGTTTCGTCCAATTCTGACGACGTATGAAGAAGTTATGCTATTTTCATGTTTGAATACAATTTAATATAATTATTTACACTTTTATTTATTTTCATTAACATAAATTAATATAGACACCATTCAAACCCATCAAAGAGATCAAGGCCACCTGCAACTCTCTTTCCTTACGCATGATACAGGCAACGCTTCGAACCCTACTCATCAACGATTAACCTACCGCCGCTCCCCCTCTACTCACCTAGAACTTGATTGAGCAATATCATTCGGACACCTGCACTACCACTCACCAGCGCCTGCAATGTCGAAAGGCTTGGACTTCCCTAGCACAGAAAAACATGAAAGAACTCCACACCTTCTCGAGCGAACTACGACCAAACGAGGCTATGAAAATCGATCGCCGCTGTTGGATTCGCGGATTTCTCTATGCCCTACAATATTGTAGTTGAAAGATTTTCGAAATTGTTTATGGATTTGGAGATAAATCGAGGAGAAAGTAGGAATATTTCGGCCATTAAAGAAGATAGGGTCGGTGGTTACAAGATGGAGCTAGGGTTTACTATGTACTTGTATTTATATATGTGCATACGTTATAATATTATTATTTTCAACATTATCCGGATGAACTCCAAACGAAGCATGCCACCTGGCATTTATAATGTTTTACCCCTATTCCGAACATATTGTATTATTGTTTATCTTATGTTATTGTATCTTTCATGCTTACTATTTTATTCCATATTTACTTTGTTTATTGAGTTCGTAGGTAAGAATAGTGATGTCTCTCTCTCTAGAGTTGTGCAGTGGTAGATTTGTAGTCATTGTATTTGGTATGTATTAAAGCACTTTGTAGGATTAATTAATAAATAAATTACTCTGATAAGTTGTATAATTGAAATTGTATCCTATTCATTTAGTAATGTTGAATATTTATCAAATATGGTTTATTCAATTGGTAGTTTTCATTAATAGTTTTAGAACGGATGGATTTTCTGGCAATTTTAACTGGTTCGAAATCCAGATCGCCACATGTGGTATCAGAGCTCAGGTTAAGTGCCTAAGTAAAATTTATCTAGGTTAGTAAATCAACCTAGGAATTTTATAAAT
Organism: Allium cepa; assembly: GCA_030765085.1. Taxonomy (NCBI): domain Eukaryota; kingdom Viridiplantae; phylum Streptophyta; class Magnoliopsida; order Asparagales; family Amaryllidaceae; genus Allium; species Allium cepa. The sequence continues at coordinate 618,764,940 of CM060931.1, forward strand.
GAAACTACCTTAATTTGATAAATAAAATGGATAGGATAAGGCACCGTATCTCTGACCGGGGTTGTGGGTGATATTACTATTTTTGGCGCGCTTAACTTTCGTTAATTGTTGTTTTTTGTTATATTTTTTTCATCCTTATAATTTCGAGGACGAAATTCTTTTAAGTAGGGGAGAATGTAATGACCCATAATTTGACCGCTTTAAAATATACTATTTAAAGTGATCTTAAATATAAAGTATAAAAGGTTTTATGATTTAAATAATATTAGATAGGATTTGGAAATAGAAATATACATAAAAATAGTAACATTTGCTTATATCGACAAAAGTGACAAAATGCTAATTCTCGAAAAGTAAGTTTCAATGGTTAAATAAATTATTTAATCGATTTATGGGTGTTTATATTTTTAAATAACATTATATAAATGTATTTTCAAAATTGGTTTACATAAATAAATAGTTTAACTAAAACTTCAAAATGTGACTGTAAAATGTTTTTTCAAAATTCAATGTTTTGTTCAAAATAAGTTTTCGCAAAGTAAACATCAAACCCAAATCACATCAAAATCCAAAAAAACAATTACTTTTCTTTACTTAATCTTTAAGTAACTAAGATATAAAGTAAGAAGTGAATGGGTGATATTAAGGGTTGAAAAAATATAGCTTACTATAGTTTGAAGTAAAAGTGTTTTGGTAATTTGATAAGAGGTTAAATTTGTAAAATTACATTCCTTACTTTTTGTATAAATACCCACCTCCTCTCATTTCACACACACACACTTCTTCTTGTTCTTTTCTCAAGCTTCTTCACCATCTTCCTCTCCTCTTTAATGGCTTCCATTCCATATAAAAAAATTATAAAGAAATAATGTCAAAATATTTACAAAATATTCAAATAAAATCGACATCCATTCTCTTCAAAATCAAACTCTTCTTTTTTCATATTTTACCTCTTCTTCTCACAGCCATAACTTTCTCCAAACTAATCCTAATCGAAATAAATTTCAAAATCAATAGAATTGAGTTGGAAACAACTTTAATTTGCATCATCTCTTCAAAATCTATGAGTTACTATGGCAAAATTTAAATTCTTTCAAAGTCATTTTCGGCCCAGATTTTATGGGCGAAGATACCTCTGTTTCTTATTATCATAACTTCCATAAAAATGATTCAACTAAAAAAATTATTTCCTTCAGATCATATAAAATTCCAGTGGTTACAATTTTTATGTTAAGCACTTCTTCTAGTTTTAAACTTAGCTATGCCAAAATTCCAATTCTTTGTCGTGCATTTTTGGGCTTCATTTTTTGTCAATCCGAGAATACCCTCTCTTCTTTTTATCATAACTTTCTCATAACTAGTTGAAATCTTGTGTTTCTTTTTTTTTTAAATTCAAAAGAAAATAAATTGCAACAACTTTATAGGAAATCAATTCTCAAAATTTCAAAGTAAGAGGGTCAAAACTACAGAGAAAATGACCTATTTTTCGGGTCTAATTATGAGAATTCAAGATCAAAGCTCACCATTTTTTTCTCTATACTTTCGACCAACCTCCATCTCAAGCCTTGGCCAAGCACTAGGAAGGAGGAAATTAGGCTTATTTTGATTTGTTTTCGAAGCATTGTAGGAAATATGGGTTAGATCTTAAGTTCCTTTTCTTAAAGTTTGACGGAGTGGAATCCAAAGTGAGCTATTTCTTCCTTTAAGTTCATTAAAATCTTTGCTATGTTGAAGGAACTTTAAGTGTTAACTATTGTTTAACAATTCTTTGCCATGTATTTTTGGGCTTTATTTTTTGTTCTTCCTTTAGGTACATTAAAATCTTTGCTAAGTTGAAGGAACTTTAAGTGTTTACTATTGTTTATAAACCCTTGTTGAATGCTTGTTTACTTTGTTTGCTAAAATAATGGTTTGATTTCCTTGTTTGACTATGTTTGGATGGTTAATTAAGTATTTTAAAATTTAGATGTTAAATACTTAATGAGGTATGTGGAAATGACTAGTACATGTGTTTCGTCTATGAGATCCAAGGAGACTTAGGTGACGGACGGAACATTTCAAAGGGAAAGCTCGGATGCTCCAAATAAATACAAATCGTTTTAACTCAAGATAAAATAAAACATGTTGTAAATATTTGATAGAATAAAGCGTTGATTTATCATTTATTGTTGTGTTTATTTTGTTAATTGATTGTTTGGTTGTTTGAATTGTGCCCAACCAGTTTTTGAGCACTGATTATTATTTATTGATTGTTGACTTTACTCGGCCAGTTTATGATCAATTAATTATCCATATGCTTAGGCTGGGTAGAAAACAATTGTTGGCTAATACTTTGTGATTTATTTCATGATTTGACTACCAAGTGTTTAGCAGTAATATTTGGTTCATTTCAATTTAATGAATTATTTTGAAAATTTGTTTTCAAATGAAAATGCTACAAAATATTTTTCCTTTAAAAGAAATAGAAATGTTTGGTAATGAATATTTTGAGATTATATTGTACAAAAGTGATTTATGTAAGAATGGTTTTATAAAAAAAATTATGAAATAGAAAGAATTTTGAGGACTAAACCCGATGGTTTTAAGATGATTTTTGAACGGATTTGGAAAATGAAATTTATTATAGATTTGAAAGTACTTGTGAATGTTAGTTTGAAATGATTTATCGCTTCGGGATATAAAATGATTTGTTATGTTACCGATGATTCGGGTAACCCGTAACTAAAAAAAGGGCATATGTTTTTAGTATAGTCCTCCCTTGGTAGAGGGATGTACTTATTTATCGATTGTATGAAGGCTGGGAACTAGTTGCCTTATTATTGGGAGAAACCTCCCGATCTGGTCGCATATGGTTTGATATGCATTTATTACAGTATTTGGGATTTCCAAATAAACTTTTCAAAAGTGATTTGATATAAGATCCCGAAGTAAAGTATAATTCGAATATAAAATATATATATATATATTTCAAAAATTTTGAAATAAGAATTAGAGAATAAATTCCAAAGTGATAATTTTCGTAAAGGTAAGTAAATTTGAAAATTTAAAATTGAAGATTAAGCTTAAGTGGGTAGTTTTAAGAATTGCATATTGTTTGTTGCATCATAGGCTCCGTTAGTCCTATTTGCAATAGGAGAACTAAGTTGGCTTAATCTTGTATCTAATTGGGTACGTAGGTAGTCATAAGTGGTAGTGATGCAGCACTTAAAATAATATTACCCTTTCATGTTTATCTGTTATTAGTTGTTGTTTGTCTTGTGTTATGTGTCTTTCCTGCTTACTATTTTATTCCACATTTACATTGTTTATTGAGTTCACAGGTATGGATAGTGATGTCTCTCTCACCAGAGTTGTGCAGTGGTAGATTTGTAGTCATTGTATATGGTATGTATTAAAGCACACTTTGTAGGATTAATAAATAAATAAATTACTCTAATAAGTTGTATAATTGAAATTGCATCATATACATTTAGTAGTGTTGAATATTTATCAAATGTGGTGTATTAAGTTGGTAGTTTTCATTAGTAGTTTTAGAACGGATGGATTTTTGGCAATCTTAACTAGTTCAAAAATCCAGATCGTCACACCTACATCTTACTTACCAATGATACCCAATAATATTATTTAAAATGATTTTATATTTTGCACTTTCAATTTCCAATATTTGCTTTACTTAAGCTCATACGATGTACATATATCATCCGTGCGCAATATCAAATCTGATCACTCACTCGATTATACAATTTCACTTTCAAACTAGTATCGTTCACACGACTCTCTAGTGCGGACTCAGATTTGGTTCCTTGATCAGAAACTGTTATTCTCCTGGCATAACTATATCCAAAATCAACCAAAAATCCATATCTAGGGTTCACCTTCGAGAATTGAGTGAAAAATCCTAACATAGATCGATATAACTTATCTCTAAATTCTATGCTTGTATCTAGATCAAATCGTTATGCGAATAAATAATATATGTACAACTTATATATTAACTTTCAATAGATCTCTATCCAGTTTATCTATATTAAATTTCTTTTACTTGCCTTCATTTCATTTACAATCAATTATTCACAATCCATTATTCATATTGCTTATTTACTTAGTATATCCACTTCTTTACATAGCATATTCTTTAATACTATCATTTCTTAAACATCATTCCATAGCATTTTCTTTCTTAGGTTCATTTTAAACATTCTATACAATTTAATTAAATTCAATTTTATTTCCCATTTGATTCTTAGCTACACCAAATCCTTTTCAATCACATTCATTTTCATAGTTTCCTTTAATAATTGCTTTATTTGTGAAATATTTTATTAATCATCACTTTAGTTTATAATCATTCTATAAAAGTCTAACTTCTTATATATGGCTTTGTCTAAGTTTATAATTATCCCAAAAGTTACAAATTCAATTTCACAATTTCTTTGCAAATTTTATTTCATTCTTTAACTAATTTACAAAGATATAATTTATTTCATTTGTCTACTTTCTTAAGCTCGCCAACTTATTCCTTTTAGTCATTAATCATTTCATAAAATACTAAATAACATTTATTATTACAACTAAATTTCTATTTATATACATTTTTAATTACTTTTAAGTTTTTTTACTTGTATAATATCCAATTACATATCTAAAAAATTATTTTAACCTTTAACATTTGGTAAGTCTTATTTTGTGTTATTAGCATGCAATTCGGTATTATACAAATTAATCTGTTCTTATTTTTCTTAATTAGAATGTTCACTGTTTTACCTTATTTAAATTTTCTTTACTTTCAATTTAACTCTAAAGTTTCATACACATTTAGCTTAGATATCTATATTTTTTTATTTTATAAGTTCTGGTTATTTCACTTCATTCAAATAACTTGATGATTATTAATTAACAGTACTTAAAATTTCTACATACCCTGTTCATTTCTATAATGACCCGCTATTTTCAACCATTCGCATCCTCACATGTCGGACTTGAATTGTTCAAAATACCGAATTGTAATTTAAATTTGGCAAAACACAGCATAAACAGTAAATAAATAGGCACAGATCACAGACACAGAGTAATAAAATGCAGCGGAAGTAAAGAAATAGTAGTTCATGAAGCTACTATATAAATATACATCAGAGTTAAGCAAGATACGATAGAAGTCTCAATATGATATCAAGTACAAACAGAATCCATCACTGGACTCAACTGAATAACCGGAATTAACTGGATAACCGAATAATTGACTTTTAACTACATTTATAAGTTTATTGTTTACAGACCAAAGTTACAATTACTTACAGGGCCATGGTCTTACTCAATTTCCATTCATTATATTATACCTCACTTATAAATTCAACATTTACATTATTTCAATTTATTGTAATCTCCTTCAATCTATCAATAATTTAGCTTAAATTACATTCTTTACCATTCAAATTAGTTATTACATCCGCATTACATAACCAATTTCTATTTCTTTTAATATTTTAATTACAAAAATCTTATTAAATCAATTATTTTAAATTACCAAAATTTACGGATTGTTGCACTATCCCCCACTCAAAACTTTTCTTCCCCAAAAAGGAAAAAGAAGGGCAAAGAAAGAATTAAGTAAACAATACATCTTATTCAAAAACATGAACTTTATAAACAATTAAATTTACAAAATTAATTAATTTGAATAAAATATACCAATTTATTTGAAAATTCCTTTAACACCATTTATACTGTATATTATTCAAATAACTTTTTTATTCTATTTACCTCTATTAATCTTTTATAACTAAAAATTTAAGTGTACAACATTTATTATAACCACTCGAATTTTATTTATAAAATCTTTTTATATTGTACATTATCCAATTACATATTTAACTTCAGAATAATTTAGGTAAGTTATAGTGGAATGCAATAGAATATTATACAAATAAAACTTTTTAATTTAATTATCTCAAGCTTAAATATTTATTCAAAATTTTGATTCTCTTTTACAATTGAAATCATCCTTTAAAATAAAATTTAAGAATCAAATTTCCGATTAACTTCAACTATTTTAGAGGTGCATAAATATATACACTAAATATATATCAAATCAACTTTGAAATCATATACGAATATATGTATTGTAAATCAAGTCATATTTTTTGAATTTCAAATCAATTTAATTCTCCAAAGCAAAACTGTAGTAAATCTACAGGATAGTCTCTTCATTTCGAAACTAGAAAATTAATGTCGATGATGCTGCAGTCATCACCGAAATTATTTTCCAGCGATAAAAAGAAGAGCACTGCTTTAAAACTATAAAATTCTTTGAAAACGATTTCTATTCGGAAAATACTTCAAATTATATATCTTTTAAAACTTTAAAACCAAAGCTCGAAATCATCGAAAATAAAATCTAAAATTCTTGATTTAAATTCATTTTAGTTTCTAAATTAATTTATTACCATGTTTTATAGTTCAATTATTTATATATGAAACAAAAGCTAATTGTTACAAGCTATATACAATGTCAAATATTACTTCTAAACATCAAATTCATTTAATTATCAAAATTCAGAAAGTTATACTTATATATACTATAATTATACAAAATTTATTCATTTACTAAATTTGAAAATAGTACTGTGTCACTTTGCTCTGTTCAAGTGTTTTGGAGACCCTGTCGATAGCGTTGATCAGACAAATCGATCGAAAACCCAAATCAACATCAACAACTCAAACAACACAATGTATAAAACATTTTAAATATAGGTTTACAAATACACTATACAGGAATAAATTTTCAAAGCAAGGGTAGAGATTCAAATTCGATTAACTCAAACCAAAGAAAAATTTGATTCGAAAATAAATTGGAACAAAACATAAGATGATTAACTAACCGAATAAGGAAATGAGTACGCTTATATAAATCGCGGGTAACTTTAACCGAGTCAACCGTGACTTCAAGAATCAGATCGATGTGGAATTCTAAGGTAAGTCTACATTCGATCTCAAGAGATGGAACTTGGGATATCAAGAGACATTGGCATCTAAACCGAGGACATATAAAATCTCCGGTGAATAAATGCCTATTGTAAAGGAGTTCCACCCCTTTACAAGCCATTTGAAGTGGAGTTATGGGATACTCCAGAATCAAAATAATACGAATAGTGATGGACAAGAATGAATTTCGAAACCGAGGGAACATTCCAAAATTCAAAGGAAATCGAGTCAAAAAGAAAAGATTCAAGCTCAAACGAAAGTGATTTTGTAAATAAATTTACCATATATGCTAAGTTTCGCCTAGAGCCAAAGCTCTGATACCAAATGTAACGACCCGCTATTTTCAACCATTCGCATCCTCACATGTTGGACTTGAATTATTCAAAATACCGAATTTTAATTTTAATTTGGAAAAACACAATATAAACAGTAAATAAATAGTCACAGATCACAGACATAGAGTAATAAAATGCAGCGGAAGTAAAGAAATAGTAGTTCATTAAGCTATTATATAAATATACATCAGAGTTAAGCAAGATACAACACAAGTCTCAATATGATATCAAGTACAAATAGAATCCATCACTGGACTCAACTGAATAACCGGAATCAACTGGATAACTGAAAGCGAAATAGATAGCTGGGTTTTCAAGTGAAGCTCCAACTCTAAAGGTGAGTCTCCAATGCTGTATCACTCATTCTGACTCGAGCGTATAGAAAAACACAAAACACTCGAGTTAGGACATACATACTTATACAATGTAAACCAACTCAAGTGAACTGTAATATAAGGTACAGGTAACTTAAAGGATGCTTGGGACCGCCCATCCTCTAGGGATCTGTTAAACTATTTACTATGTAGTAATATTTTGCTATTATAATAATGTCTATAGTAGAAAAAACTTACTTTTAAATAGCGTTAAGGGATTACCCATATAGCCCTTAACATGTAGTAGTGCCAATAGTTTATGCAGTACTGTAATACCTCCTGATCGGGAGGCTGCCAGAGGATATTCCATATGTACGACATAAATCAAACTCGTATAAGGTGCGCTAGGGTAGGTGACACGGCACAACTAGGCTATGTCAAGGTAGATATACAATTACGCTTCCGGACCAGTGGTAACGCGCAACAGTTACTACTGCCCATCTCGAGCCACATCCGCAAAATCAAAAGGGCCCCAATTAATCACAAAGTAATAGAATCATATCGAAGGAGTGTGTCCGATAAAAGGTGCTACCTTCTTAGCCCGTCGATCGCTCCTGTTTTAGCCACCTTATGCCAACTCATGGGAGTTGGGTCCATGTATATACCTTAAAGTAACGCCGCCACCATCCTACTTCATTCTGGAATATCCACCGCATACACGGTTGTTAAAGTGGTTTTCGGTATCGACAGAAAGTATGCCCATATCCGATCCCAGTCTCTTTAACAACCAACCGTTATTATAACCCATGGATATTTCTTTCAAAATCATTTACACTTTAAAACCAAAATATCATATCCATTTCAAAACTAAATACTATATTATTTCCTTTCAAAATCAAATCAATATATCATTTCCCATTTCAAAAACCATAGTAATAATATATCCTTTAAGCTCCAAAGACCAAATCAACATCTAATTTAAATAAAACCCAAGTTTCCAAATCATTGAATATTCCTTCAATTTATTAAACTTGAAATATTGTTTTAAATCATCTTAAACTAAACCACTTTATAAAGTCATATTCTTAAATCTTCAATTTCAATAAGTTCAAAATTATATATTTAAAGACAATTCTTAGTTAAATACAATTTCCAATAATTTCATTTCCAAATCCATATTACTTTCAAGTTATAACAACTCTGAAACCAAACACTTTGAAACCATAATACTTTGAAATCCTAACAATTTAGAAATGTTATCACTTGGAATTCATACTGCTGAAATCACAATACTTAGGAATCATAACATTTTTGGAATATAATACTTTCCACTTTAACATTTTATATAACCAAAGTATTTATATACTTACAAATTTTAACATGGTCATTTTATCATAGCCTTATAGTTAAATAAACTTTGTTACTGTAATATACAATTTAAAGCTGAAATTCTTATGTTAAGTTAAAAGTGCCTTATTAACTTACATTATTATTACAACAAAGAAATTTTATTATTTAGTCATTTAAAATATACAATTTACATTAATTACAACTTACATATCAAATGTACGTTTTAACTTACATGTATTACAATAAACAGCATTTATCATTTTAATCAATATTACACTAATTAAAACTTACATTATCAAATGTACGTTTTAATTTACATTTCTATTACAGTAATGAGCATTTATTAATTTAATCAATACCACACTAATTAAAACTTTACATGCTTCTTTCATTAATTAGGACTTTACACGTTTCTTTTATTAATTAAAACTCTACATGTTTCTTGCATTAATTAAAAACTTTACATGTTCTTTCATTAATTAGGACTTTACATGTTTCTTGCATTAATTAAAAACTTTACATGTTCTTTCATTAATTAGGACTTTACATATTTCTTGCATTAATTAAAAACTTACATGTTTCTTTTATTAATTAAAGCTTTACATGTTTCTTTCATTAATTAGGACTTTACACGTTTCTTTCATTAATTAAAACTTTACATGTTTCTTGCATTAATTAAAAATTTTACATGTTCTTTCATTAATTTGGACTTTACATGTTTCTTGCATTAATTAAAAATTGTATTTCATTTTCTCAATTCAAAATACATCATTTATTATACAACCATACTCATTTCAATACTAAAGATTGATTGCAATTATCAGGTTAGATTTTAAAATTCCATATTAATCAACTTTAATTATTAAATTATTTATCACAAATAAAAATCTTTAAATTGCTATTTAAAACCAAATAAAGATTTTTAAATTACACTTTAAACCAATTATCAACTTATAACATTTTAAATTATAAAAACCGATATATCTTTATATTTCAAATCTTTTAATCAAATTTTAAGTTAAAATTCCATATATTCCAAAATTTCAAAATACTTAATAAATTTTTAGGAAAATATTACTTTAATAATATTACCCATGGGCCTGTATAATATTTTCTAGCCTAGGTCAAGTGATACAGATATGTATCATTTCAATTCGTAATTTAAAAAGAAAAATCTGGGTTCTATCATTTCAAACCCGCAATCCCAAGAAAAATAAATACAACAAAAATCAATAAAAAATCACTCGAGCCTATCATTTCAGCCCATAGTGATTTTCCTTATCCTAAAGTCCATTCGGGTATGTATCATTTCAACCAATGATAATAGGAAACTTGCAGTGTGATAAATAGGAAATAAATATAACGATATAGCATATAATATCATAATAGATGATGTAACAAATATATAAACAGCATTTAACATCATATAATCAATCATAGGCATGTATGAACATAGCATAATAATTTCTACAATTCACTTGTCATCATTTCACAATTATAAAAGTACGTTGTCCAGAGTGAAAAATCTCATCTTTTTGAAAGCTAGAATCAAAATCAAACACACATCCAAACTCCGCAGAGCACGAAAAGGCACGACAAAGCATGACTATATTTTTTGAGTGGATGAAGAGTCAGATCTGAACTTGTAAACAACACAATACATAACATATACAAGCAGTGATTCAATACAAAAGAATATAGATAAAAACAATGAAAAGATAGAAAATAAAATGACCTAACCTTGATAAATCAAAGAAAGGTGATCAATACATAGCTTGGTTAAGGTTTGTTATCAACTTTGGTGATGTATGCTTCCATGGTGGTCACGGCCGGGCTTTGGTGGTGAGGAGGAGGTGGTGTGGTCGGCAATAGGTGGAGACCTTGCCATGCTTGAAGAAGAACAAAAGAAAAGAAAAAGAAAATAGAAAAAGAAGAAGAGGAAGCCATGGAATAATTAGAGCTTGCTGTATTTTTTTCTTCACACAAATGATAATGAGGAGTTTTGAGAATTGTTTGTGTGTGAGTTATCAAAAGAAATACACAGTTAAAGATGAAAGAAAAAAGAAACGGCTAAGGAGGAGTAAATAACAGGAAACAAAAAGGCATAAGCTAAGGAGAAATAAACTTGCATACATTTTATTCTTAAATGCAACTGAATATGAGAAGTGGGAAATAAATTTTTGTACGTGAATGATAAAGTTTCTCAGGGCTAATAGATGGAGTGGTTTGGAAGGAAAGCAAAGAAGCAAATGCTAGGAAACGGAAGAGGCATAATTAAGGAGAAAGGAACGTATATATTTATTCTTAATTGCAAATGAAAATAAGGAATTTGAAATGAGAAATAAATCTTCTTGTACATGATTTGTGGAATGATTTCTCACAGCTAGAAAAAAATATACACGACTATGGTAGGTAATTAAATAGATAGGTAAATAAAAGGCAAGAAATAAAGCAATGTAACCTAGCCTAATTAAACAAAGTAACGTATGTCTAATTAATTTGTTTCCAAGCCATTAAATAAAAGAATATACACAAATAAACTCCAATAAATACAATAAAAGCCTAGATAAATAAAAATAGAAAGATAAAAAAGAGATGGATATAGAAAAAATATAAAATATGTATATAATAAGTACAGAAATTTATTGCGTGTAAAATACAGTAATTTATCCAGTTTAAAAAGTATAAGTTTTTAATTCCTCATAATTCCATATTCTTAACTCCATCTAGTTATTTAATCCATTTCACCATATGGTATAATTATCATGGTTTATACCATAGTGCACTAATATTCCTGTTTTATCGTAATATCAAATAATGTAATATTTAATTCCATTTACTACAATAGATCCAATTATTAGAGATTGAATTCCAATACATAAATTTGATTCAATTCCAATTCTTTTTATTATGTCCATTACTATTCCACAAAGCTAGTTAACCATTCATTCCTTAATATACTCCAATTTAACAACTTCTAAACATTGCATTTCATTTCACATTAATGTAACTTTTGTTTATATTTATTAAAAATTGACTTCTCATTTCAATTTAATAGACTAAATAAACATGTAACACATAATAATTGTCACTATTTACCTTTAACTATATTTATAAGTTTATTATCTACAGATCAAAGTTACAATTACTTACAGGACCATGGTCTTACTTAATTTCCATTCATTATATTATACCTTATTCATAAATTCAGAATTTACATTATTTCAATTTATTGTAATCTCCTTCAATCTATCAATAATTTAGCTTAAATTACATTCTTTACCATTCAAATTAGTTATTACATCCAAATTAAATAACGAATTTCTATTTCTTTTAATGTTTTAATTACAAAAATCGTATTAAATAAACTATTTTTAGTTACCAAAATTTACGGTTGTTACAATTTTAAACCATTTGAAATAAGTATGTATACTTATATCTTTTATATATCAAATCATACTTTTGGAGTTCAAACCAAAAATCCGTTTATCAAAAAAAATTCAAAGCAAAGTGTAACAACCCGCATATTTATCGATTGTATATTTAAATATTTTATTTAAATATTTTATCGTTCGTCGGATTTTGGTCCGAAAAGCTACTTTTTGCAAACAGTCGAATTAGGACTCGAGACCCCTTCCATTGAGTTCAAAATGTCGTTTGCAACCTTTTTGAGTATAAACATTGATATCTTTGGAGCTAGCCAAAAATTTGACCTTTTTCACTTTGGGTTTGGGTTCAGCCCACTAGCCAACTTAATACCAAAATCTGAACCACTTCTCTCCATTCACTATCACTTCCTCCTCTTTTCAGTTCTAAAGCAAAAATGGTGGAAGAGAATGGGAAATAGAAATCCAAAACCCTAGTTCATTTGCAAAATCCAAGATCTAGCTCCAAATTCTAAGAGAACCCATTGGTAAGCATCCTCTTCATCTTCTCCAACTCTTTCTCCATTCCATTTCAGAAATTACTAAACCTAACATAGGAAATACTTTACTTGTAAGCTTAGATTGAAGCTTCTTGAGTTGTTATTGAAGAGGAATTGATCTTAACTTGTTTTAAAAGCTTCTCCTTCATTGATTTGGTTTCAAAGGTGAGATTTTTATCTCACATCTATGCTCATAATTATCTTCGATTGTTAGATATGAATTCCCAAAACTTATTCATGTGCATTTGATTTTGATTTGGATTGCTTTTATGAATATTCCAATTTTTGGTGTTTTGGGTTCAATTCTTTAAAAATCATAGCTTTGATGTTTTGATCATGTTTTGGTGGTGAACCGAAGAGCTTATATGGCCGGGTAGTCGATTGGCGTAAACCCTTAGTGCCATTGCTCGACCGTTTGCAAATTGAGGGAGTTTGCACCTCTTTTGAAATAGGGTAGGAAGTGCAAGAATATAGGTTTGGCCGACCGAACTCAGGGCCGGTCGACCGACCTGCAACCCGAGCACTTCCTGCCTCTGTTTTGGAAGTGCAGGTTACAGGCACCGGTCGACCGAGCTCGGGGTCCGGTCGACCGACCTACTACCCGAGCACTTCCCTGCCTCTGGTCCGGTCAACCGACCCAGAAAGTCCGGTTGACCGACCTGCTCCTATTTACAATTATGCTTGTAATGTTTATTTGTTTGAATTTCCAATTTTAATCGATTCGTGTTGTTTCCCTTTTGTTGTTATCATTTATTATCGACTTTGATGACATTTTCTTTGGAAATTTTTGGAAATATCCATTTTGATGGATTTGATATCGATTTTTTTGGATTTTATTCACGTCTTCGTATGTGAATTTTTATGATTGATTGTTTCTACAATCACTTCTATGATTTGTCACTTTAAAAAAAATACAAAGGTTTTCTATACTGGTAGTAAATATCAAAACTCTTTCTTCAAATGATTTCAATACTATTTTATTACAAAGCTCGTTTTCTCAAACCGATTTCCAATCTATTAGTATATACAAACCTTTACCTCACTCGTATGAGAAATCTAATTAAACGACTCAGTAAAACAAGTGGTATGAAACGCTTGCGTTTACTTCGTTGGTTAATTCTTGGAATTGTTCGATTGGATCTCTTGTGACAATTTTCTAGTGGAAATCTACAATTTGTTCGCAAATATTTAAGTTAAGCCAGTGGTTATGGGACATGATGCTAAACTCATATATTTACTAGCTTATTGTAATTGACACTTCTTGATGATCGATGATGATCATTTTATAGTTTAGACTAGCAATGTGCAATGTCTCTTTGTCCACGTGGAGGACTGTACCTCATTTTATTGAGCTTCGTCTCATTTCTTCGTGGGCTAGCGACCCATGTACTTTTAATATGTTTCAATTCATTGGATGTACCATTTGTACTACATCGATGTCTCGGCTTTTTGATTCATTGGACGTACCGTGTGTACTACGTCGATGTTCCGAATTGTTTTGTGTTTCGATTCATTGGATGTACCGTTTGTACTACATCGATGTCTCGGCTTTTCAATTCATTGGACGTACCGTGTGTACTACGTCAATATTCCGAATTGTTTTGTATTTCGATTCATTTGATGTACCGTTTGTACTACATCGATGTCTCGGCTATTTGATTCATTGGATGTGCCGTTTGCACTACATCAATGTCTTTGCTTTTTGATTCATTGGATGTACCGTTTGCACTACATCAATGTCTTGGCTTTTTGGATTCATTGGATGTACCGTTTGCACTACATCAATGTCTTGGCCAACCTTTTCTTGTGATTTCTGGATTTCTATATGATGATTTCTAGAATTTGTGTTTCACCACCTTTTTCAGTTGGCATTGATATGTATGTCATTTATTGTGGCTTGGTGAATTAAATAAAGAATATGATATTCTTTTTGATTCTATGAGATTCTTGAGATTTTGTATGACTTTCGTGTTTCTCGAATGTATACTAGTCGTAGTATGACATTTTTCGTTATCATACGTTTTAATATTATATCTCTTCTTATATCACATTTTATCTGATAATTATAGCTAGACTGATCCGTTTATTATTTTCTTCTTAAATAATACTCGGGTCAGACTGAGATTTTACAGGTGCTTCCTCTTGACTTCCTATCTGGAACCATTATCTGATTTTGGCTAACTA
The DNA here is from genome assembly GCA_030765085.1 of Allium cepa. Taxonomy (NCBI): domain Eukaryota; kingdom Viridiplantae; phylum Streptophyta; class Magnoliopsida; order Asparagales; family Amaryllidaceae; genus Allium; species Allium cepa. The sequence goes on from CM060931.1 coordinate 618,780,029, forward strand.
CTCTAGACTAGTAGTTTTTTGTTGTATGCATTTGAGAAATAGACTTCTTGATGTATACATATTCTTTTGTCTAGCATTTGTATCTATTATTTTGTGATGTTGTGGATCTTATTTGACCACTACTCTGATATACACTTTTATGTGTAATATTCATATCTATTTCCGCCTTTGTGATATGAATTGTCTGTGACTGATTTATGTTATGTTTATTTCTATATTTGTTTCTGAAGATATTATAGCCACTGTGTAGTAGCTTTGAGTTTGTGTCGGTATGTCGGATTTCCTCTTGAAAAGAAATGCATGTTATACTGTCTGACATATCGATGCTCGCACAAAGCAATTACACGGATGGTCGCTCCTCAACAGCCTTATTGTAACAACCCGCATATTTATCGAGTTTACATTTAAATATTTTTATTTAAATATTAAATCGTTAATCGGATTTTGGTCCGAAAAACTACTTTTTGCAAACGGTCAAATTAGGACTCGAGACCACTTCCATTGAGTTCGAAATGTCGTTTACAACTTTTTAAGTATAAACATCGATAGGTTTGGAGTTAGTGAAATTTCACTAACTTTTCCCGCTTTGGACTTTGGGTTAGTTTGGCCTATTAAGCCCAAGTTCCAACCCTCTTCTCCTCACTCTTCATAAATTTCCTAACTAACTCAAGCTTTAGCATTAATGGTGAAGAGAATGGGAAATTAAAACTCCAAGCTCAAATTCAATTGCAACTCCATCATTCAACTCCAAATTCAAGTAGAAGATATTGGATTCAAGCTTTGGATTGCTTCTCCTTGCTTTCAAGCTTCATCTTCATAAATTTTAGTGCAAAGGTGAGATTTCTATCTCACAATTCTAGCCTAACTATATTGGACTGTTGGGAATGATTCCCTATCATTTTTGCATGCATGTTAGCATTTGGTTTGGATTGGATTGGCAAAAAACTCCAATTTTTAGCGTTTTGTTGAATTTTCTGCACTTGAGTCGTTCTGGCCATTTTTAGGTCGTTCGGAGTTAAGTCGTTCGTCCTTGAGTCGCTGAGTCGTAGGACCCTTGAGTCGCTGAGTCGTTGGACCCTTGAGTCGCTGAGTCGAACGTTGGACCCTTGAGTCGCTGAGTCGTTGGACCCTTGAGTCGCTGAGTCGTTGGACCCTTGAGTCGCTGAGTCGTTGGACCCTTGAGTCGCTGAGTCGTTGGACCCTTGAGTCGTTGGGTCGTTGGACCCTTGAGTCGTTAGGTCGTTCGACCTCATTTTATCTTCACTAGGTCGTACCGTTTTGGTCGGGGCGCTGCCCCCTGGACCCCCGCGACCTGACCGGGCAGGTCGAACCCCGTAAGCGGTGGCGTTGCCCCCGCACCCCCACCTTGGGGGGGTTGCCACCCCCCCTGGACCCCCCCTCCGTAGGGGATCTTATCTGAAAAACATTGAGCTGATTTCCTTGGATTTTATTCACATCTCCGTATGCGATTTTTGTGACTGATTGTTTCTACAATTGCTTATGTGTTTTGTCACTTTATAATATAAAGGTTTCAATACTAGTAGTAAATATCAAAACTCTTTTAACAAACAATTTCAACTCTATTTTTAATAACAAAGCTCTTTTCTTAAACCGTTTTCCAATCTATTAGTATATACAAGCCTTTACCTCACTCGGATGAGAAATCTAATTAAACGACTTAGTAAAACAAGTGGTATGAAACGCTTGCGTTCACTTCGTCGGTTAATTCTTGGACTTGTTCGATTGAACCTCTTGTGACAATTTTATTAGTGAAGATTTACAGTTTGTTCGTAAATATTTAAGTTAAGCAAGTGGTTATGGGACATGAAGCTAAACTTCTATATTTACTAGCTTAGTGTAATTGACACTTCTCGTTGATCTTGATGATCGCTTTATGAATTAGACTAGCAATTGCGCGATGTCTCTTTCATTGCAAGGTTAGACTAGACACCACTTGTGTAATTCCATTCACACATACCTTTCTGCTTTTTGGTTAGTCTTGACCTCATTCTGTGTGATTCCACTCACACATGTGGGGTAGCTCCCCATGGTCTTCGGACCGTCATGTGATAGGCCTCTTTCCCTTTTTATGATTTCTGGATTTCTCGTGTTGATTTCTGGAATTTATGTCATTGACTTGTTATGAGTACAAGTTTAGGGTATGATGCCCCCTTCGAATCTTTGAGAAGATTCTTGTCATATTGATTATCTCTTATTGATTGATCTTCTGTTGATCATTATTTACATACTTATAGCGGTATGTCGTTATGGATGTTTATGTTTATGCCATATCTTTTATGTTATATCATGTCATCTGATATTTATAGCTAGACTGATCCGTTTATTATTTTCTTAAATAATACTCGGATCAGACCGAGATGTTACAGGTGCTTCTGCTTGACTTCTTCCCAGGGATTCATCACTCTGACTTTTGGCTAACTGTTTAGATTAGCAGTTTTTGTTGTATACACTTGAGATATAGACTCATAGTTGTATTCTTTTGTATAGCACGTGTTGCTATTCTTTTGTATTATCGTGGATCTTATTGACCACTACTCTGATGTACACTTTCATGTGTTAGTTATATATTCATATCTTCTTCCGCCTTTGTGATATGGATATCTGTGACTGATTTGTGATATGATTATTTCTATGTTTGTTTCCGAAGATTATTTATAGCCACCGTGTGATAAGCAATTACATGGATGGTCGCTCCTCAACAGCCTTATTCTCCGTGCTAGTTGACAGCACTTCTCCGGAGTGTTCTTGGCTAGCGTGGGTATAGAGGTGGGGCGTCACACTTATTCTCCATGCTAGTTGACAGCATTACACTGTAGTGTCCTTGGCTAGTGTGGGTATAGAGGTGGGGCGTCACAGCTTGGTATCAGAGCCAAACTTCGGAACAATGTAGAATAATTTGACAAGGATCATCGTCCTAAGTCCATCTTAGGAGTCGTGCTTATTCGAGTCTTCGTACCGATTCATCCTATTTTCTTCATGATTCCTTGTTTTATCTATCAAAATTTCTTGATATTTATTTTGAGAATAACTTTCCTTCTTCTTTCTTTCTTAAAGAAAAGAAATGGTTAGACCTGGCCATCCCAGCGTCGGTCAATCTAGTGCTACTCCCTAGGATGGAGTATTTATGTCTGTCCAGCAGCTTCTTGATCTAGTAAAGAATGCTCAAGCTGCCGGACCCATTCCAGAGCCTACTCATCCTAGATCCGGTTTTGCACGCTTGTGCAGAGACTACACCGATTTGGGTGGAAGGCCATTCAAGGGATCCGAGAGTGTTATAGAAATTCAAGCTTGGCTCAAATCTTGCGATCGTATCTTTTCTCGCACGAACCTTATTGATCTACATCGAGTCCAAGTGGCTTCTAGCATGCTCCAAGAAAGAGCGTTAGATTGGTATGAGCTTTTAATTTCCGAAATCGTTGAAGCGGATCTCACTTGGGAGCAATTTCGGGAAAGATTCGGATTGAAATTTGTGCCGGAGGCTGAAAAAGTAACTTTGGCCCAGCGTTTTATTGACCTTGTTCAAGGTGAATCTTCTGTGACAGACTATGTCGCATCTTTCGAACCTCTTTCCAAATACGGGGTTGAATACATTAACACCCCATTGAAGAAAAATCAGAGATTTGTCTATGGCTTGAATAAGAATCTTAAGAAACCATTACTCCTGAAACTTGAAGTTTCATTTGATCAGCTTATTGATATCGCTCTTCGTCTTGAAGAGGTCGATAGAAAGAGTAATGTTGAAGTTGTGGTTTCCAAACAGAACTTCAACGACAACATGAAGAGGCCTATCAAATTCAAAGGCCCTACTCCCAACAAGAAAGGGAAGCAACAAACTCCAGTAGCAAAGACTCCTACCTCTAGTCGTGGTCAATGCTACAATTGTGGTTCCACGAACCATTATGCAAGGGAGTGTCCGAAACCCCTCTTTTGTCGTTATTGCAAAAGTTCGGGCCATCTTTTATCTTCATGTCCTAGGCTTCCAAGCAACAGAGAGGGAAAGCTGCAAGCCCCTAACAACTCTTCTCTTGGTCAGGGTAATTTTCACTCAATCCTTGATGGCATTGTTTTATTTCGTGATCTTCTTATTTGAGTTATTTTTGATATGAGTTCATCTCATTCTTTTATATCAAAAGAACATGATGATTCTTTTTAAACATTTTTGGGCTTGAAGACTTCTTTGAGGATTGTGAATCCGAATGGGTCCGCAACACTCAATTTGCTTTCTATTGATGTCGAAATTATTTTATGTGATTTTTCTTTCCGAGCCGATATTTTTACTTAGGCTTCAGAATTAACTTTTTTTGAAAGGATTGGCTTAATCGTTGTGAAGCCCATATCCTATTTTCCGAGTGGACTATTCATCTTCGACATTTTCAATCTGTTAAGCAGATTTCTATTTTTCTTTGTGATCCCGATTTCAAATTTTTGGAGGCGTCATTTTATTCTTTAAGCCCTTAAGATGAGAAAAGTGTTATTTCTCTTATCTAAATAATTTGTGAAACTTTTCCGGTATTTTTGAGTTTGTCTTAGGATTATCACCTAAGAAATCTTTTGTGTGGTGTTAAGGTCTTTCTAGTTCGACCTTGCCACCGATTTTCATTTGGCTATGAGTTGCAAGAGTTCGCATTCCACTTACCGCATTCCGCACTCGTTACGATTCTTATGAATGACTTATTTTGTCATTCAGTTTGTCCAGCTTATTTCATCCATTTTATAAATCGAATATTCTATGAATATTTCGATGAGACCACTCTTGTATTTATTGATTTTGGATGAAAATAGCAATTTAAAAATTTTGCAAATCTTTTTCATAAGATTTATTTATAAGTACAATTTGACTTTGCTCTTAAACAAGCAAAGAATATTCTTAAAGGTTTTTAAGAAACATGTTTATTATATGGAAGATGATTTTGTGATTGTATTGCCCATTGAGTGCTTTAAGAATTCTGGTCGATGCGCTTAATCAACGTTATCGATAGGAATTTCCTAAACGCTTTGATGAGACAGTCAGACACAATAAATTGCTTGTAAAAATGTAAACTTTTCTAGAAAGATGATTATATAAAGTTAATTATAATTTTTGGAAGTTTTAGCTTTTCGAGAGAGAAGATTATTTGAAAGAATTTTTTTCCGATACTCTTATTCTTGTGTTTTCCGAAGGGAACCCAGACTTTATCTTTTGTACCAATGCTAATCGTATTGGTTTGGATGTCGTTCTCTTGCAAAAGAGAACGTGCTATCACTTGTGCTTCTAAAATCATTGAAGCCGATCGAGACTAGGTATGCCACTCATGATATAGTGCTCGCGGCTATTGTTTTCATTTTTAGAGTGTGGTATCATTATTTATTGACGAGAAATTTGTTCTTCACCTCGATCATAAGTTTTTGGAATATTTATTTCTCATAAGTAACTTAATTTGCATCAACCTCGTTGGCTCGAGATTCCTTGTATCTTATGATCGTTTTACCAAGTTCATCGGGCGTTTTGATGTACTTCGTTTTATTGAGTTTCATCTCATTTCTTTTATGGACTAGCGTCCAATGTTCTTTTATGGTGTTCGGTTCATTGGACGTACAGTTTTTGTACTGCGTCGGTGTTCCAAATTATTCGAGTTTCTAGTTTCTTGGGCGTACCGTTTTTGTACTACGCCGTTGCACCGGCTCAATTTCTGCTATTCTTGACGTTCTCTACGTCTTTTAACTATGGAAATGCTTTTATGTTTCCGATTTTTATTCTTGAGCCCGGTGTTATTAAGGAAATTGAAGTTTCACCAGATTTGACTTATGAGCAACATTCCATTCGCATTATTGCTTCGGAGATTGAACGCCTTCGGAATAAAAATGTTCTTCTTGTGAGAGTTCAATGGTTCTCAAATCCTAGGGATTGCTCTTGGGAATCCAGAGAATTCATCCAGCGATCCCGTTCAGGCTTACTCTTTCATGCTCTTTATGGTGAACTTCCTATTTCAAATTTTCTTTTGTGTTGATATGCTTCTATGGTTGTTACTTCTTATTTTCTTCTTAAGTATTGCGAGGATGAAATTTCTTTAAGGAGGGGAGTCTGTAACAACCCGTATATTTATCGATTGTATATTTAAATATTTTATTTAAATATTTTATCGTTCGTCGGATTTTGGTCCGAAAAGCTACTTTTTTCAAAAAGTTGAATTAGAACTCGAGACCCCTTCCATTGAGTTCAAAATGTCGTTTGCAACCTTTTTGAGTATAAACATTGATATGTTTGAAGCTAGCCAAAAATTTGACCTTTTTCACTTTGGGTTTGGGTTCAGCCCACTAGCCAACTTAATACCCAAATCTGAACCACTTCTCCCCATTCACTGTCACTTCCTCCTCTTTTCAGTTCTAAAGCAAAAATGGTGGAAGAGAATGGGAAATAGAAATCCAAAACCCTAGTTCATTTGCAAAATCCAAGATCTAGCTCCAAATTCTAAGAGAACCCATTGGTAAGCATCCTCTTCATCTTCCCAACTCTTTCTCCATTCCATTTCAGAAATTCCTAAACCTAACATAGGAAATATTTTACTTGTAAGCTTAGATTGAAGCTTCTTGTGTTGTTACTGAAGAGGAATTGACCTTAACTTGTTTTAAAAGCTTCTCCTTCATTGATTTGGGTTCAAAGGTGAGATTTTTATCTCACATCTATGCTTATAATTATCTTCGATTGTTAGGTATGAATTCCTAACACTTATTCATGTGCATTTGATTTTGATTTGGATTGCTTTTATGAATATTCCAATTTTTGGTGTTTTGGGTTCAATTCTTTAAAAATCATAGCTTTGATGTTTTGATCATGTTTTGGTGGTGAACCGAAGAGCTTCTATGGTCGGGTAGTCGATTGGCGTAAAACCTTAGTGTCGTGGCTCGACCGTTTGCAAATTGAGGGAGTTTGCACCTATTTTGAAATAGGGTAGGAAGTGCAAGAATACAGGTTCAGCCGACCGAACTCAGGGCCGGTCGACCGACCTGCTACCCGAGCACTTCCTGCCTCTGTTTTGGAAGTGCAGGTTACAGGCTTCGGTCGACCGAGCTCAGGGTCCGGTCGACCGACCTGCTACCCGAGCACTTCCCTGCCTCTGGTCCGGTCAACCGACCTAGAAAGTCTCGTTGACCGACCTGCTCCTATTTGCAATTATGCTTGTATTGTCTATTTATTTGAATTTCCAACTTTAATCGATTCGTATTGTTTCCCTTTTGTTGTTATCATTTATTATCCATTTTGATGACATCTTCTTTGGGAATTTTTGGAAATATCCATTTTGATGGATTTGATATCGATTTCTTTGGATTTTATTCACGTCTTCGTATGTGAATTTTTATGATTGATTGTTTCTACAATCACTTCTATGATTTGTCACTTTAAAAAAAATATAAAGGTTTCCTATACTGGTAGTAAATATCAAAACTCTTTCTTCAAATGATTTCAATACTATTTTATTACAAAGCTCGTTTTCTCAAACCGATTTCCAATCTATTAGTATATACAAACCTTTACCTCACTCGTATGAGAAATCTAATTAAACGACTTAGTAAAACAAGTGGTATGAAACGCTTGCGTTTACTTCGTTGGTTAATTCTTGGACTTGTTCGATTGAATCTCTTGTGACAATTTTCTAGTGGAAATCTATAATTTGTTCGCAAATATTTAAGTTAAGCTAGTGGTTATGGGACCTGATTCTAAACTCATATATTTACAAGCTTATTGTAATTGACACTTCTTGATGATCGATGATGATTATTTTATAGTTTAGACTAGCAATGTGCGATGTCTCTTTGTCCACGCGGAGGACTGTACCTCATTTTATTGAGCTTCGTCTCATTTCTTCGTGGGCTAGCGACCCATGTACTTTTAATATGTTTCGATTCATTGGATGTACCGTTTGTACTACATCGATGTCTCGGCTTTTCGATTCATTGGACGTACCGTGTGTACTACGTCGATGTTTCGAAGTGTTTTGTGTTTCGATTCATTGGATGTACCGTTTGTACTACATCGATGTCTCGGCTTTTCGATTCATTGGACGTACCGTGTTTACTACGTCAATGTTCCGAATTGTTTTGTGTTTCGATTCATTGGATGTACCGTTTTTACTACATCGATGTCTCGGCTATTTGATTCATTGGATGTACCGTTTGCACTACATCAATGTCTTGGCTTTTTGGATTCATTGGATGTACCGTTTGCACTACGTCAATGTCTTGGCCAACCTTTTCTTGTGATTTATGGATTTCTATATGATGATTTCTGGAATTTATGTTTCACCACCTTTTTCAGTTGGCATTGATATGTATGTCATTTATTGTGGCTTGGTGAATTAAATAAAGAATATGATATTCTTTTTGATGCTATGAGATTCTTGAGATTTTGTATGACTTTCGTGGTTCTCGAATGTATACTAGTCGTAGTATGACATTTTTAGTTATCATACGTTTTAATATTATATCTCTTCTTATATCTCATTTTATCTGATAATTATAGCTAGACTGATCGTTTATTATTTTCTTCTTAAATAATACTCGGGTCAGACTGAGATTTTACAGGTGCTTCCTCTTGACTTCCTATCTGGAACCATAGTCTGATTTTGGCTAACTACTCTAGATTAGTAGTTTTTTGTTGTATGCATTTGAGAAATAGACTCCTTGATGTATACATATTATTTTGTCTAGCACTTGTATGTATTCTTTTGTGATGTTGTGGATCTTATTTGACCACTACTCTGATATACACTTTTATGTGTAATATTCATATCTATTTCCGCCTTTGTGATATGAATTGTCTGTGACTGATTTATGTTATGTTTATTTCTATATTTATTTCCGAAGATATTATAGCCACTGTGTAGTAGCTTTGAGTTTGTGTCGGTATGTCGGATTTCCTCTTGAAAAAAAATGCGTGTTATACTGTCTGACATATCGATGCTCGCACAAAGCAATTACACGGATGGTCGCTCCTCAACAGCCTTATTCTCCGTGCTACTTGACAGCATTACACCGTAGTGTTCTTGGCTAGCGTGGGTATAGAGGTGGGGCGTCACACAAAGCTTCTCAGAAGTCTACCCTACTTTGAGACTCGAAAATGAATGTCGACGATGTTGCGCAATCATCACCGAAATTATCTTTCAACGACAAAAAAGGAGAGTACTGAATTAATTTATTTTAAAATCCCTTTTTAAAAATAGTTTTCTTAAACATTTTGACCAGTTCAAAGTTTTGAAAAATAGTTTGAATAGTTTAAAATAGTTTTAAATAATTAAAATAGTTAAAAATAGTGTAAATGGTTAAAATAGTTAAAAATAGTTTAATTGGTTAAAATAGATTAATATAAAAAAATTTAAGTATTAAAATGGTTTATATAGCAAAATAATTTGAAAAACAAAAACAGTTTGTGTATTTAAGAAGATAGCTTTTAAATTGTTTTATATTAAATAATTTATTTGAAAATATTTTCGAAGTTAAACCGATTTAATTCCAATTTTCCAATTAAAATAAATTCCAATTTCCATTCAATTGATTCAATTTCAATTCAAAAAAATTTCAACTTCAATTAATTCAATTCCACTTTCAAATCCAATTAATTTAATTTCAATTTCAGTTTATATCAATTTCAAGCTCGATTTTCAAAATATCGATTCAAAACATTTAAATCAAATTATCCTTCAATATTCAATTTAAAATCCTAATCTTCAAATATTATTCAATTCCGAGCTCAATTTCAAAATATCGTTTTTATATCACTTTTACTTAGTAATATTCAAGTTCAGATAAAATTTCAATCTCTTAAAAACAAATCGATTTCCAAAAATTCAAATTATTTTCGATTATAACTTCAAAATCTCAACTTCTATTATTTAAACAATTTCGATTACCTAATTTAAATTTCAACATTCAGAGCTCAAGTTCGAAATAATTTGATTTCTATAAATTTGATTTTTATTTCTTTTCAAAAACCATTTAAATAATTTAAATCAAAATTTTTAAATCATTTAATTTAACTAATCTGGTGTCCATATATAATTTTCTATCCTATGGCCAAGTGATTAGTTATTTCAATTTAATTTCAATGATGGATATATATCATTTCAACCCAAATCACAAAGTCATAGGTATATATCATTTCAACATATTTCTTAATTTATTCGAAATAATTCAATTTACAGTTTTACATACTGTAAATAATATATAGGGTGATAACAGGATACATCAAATAAATAATCATCCATTCATCTAGATATCAACCAGTGGGCAACCATCACAATCAATCATACAAACAGACAAAATAATCACAACGGTTTCATAGTTTTTACTATCGGGTATTTTCTGGCAATTAATTCCAAATTCAAATTTAACTTTCAATTTAAATTTTCAACGGTTAGTTAAAGGATAATTTAGATGACAATCAAATTTATCAACACAATCAATAAATTTATATCACTTCATAAGTTCCAAACTAACTATCATTAATTTATTCTAGTACGTGTGAGCGTTATAAAATACTCACCTTGATTTTTCAATTTTAAATCAAATTAAATGGCATTCTATTTAACCTAAAATTTTAACTAGCTCCAATCAGTTGCATGATATAGTGCCTGTCTCCACGATTCCAATGCATCTTGTTTCGTCCAATTCTGACAACGTATGAAGAAATTATGCTATTTTCAAGTTTGAATACAATTTAATATAATAATTTACACTTTTATTTATTTTTATTAACCTAAATTAATCTGTAGCATTCAAACCCATCAGAGAGATCAAGGCCATCTGTAACACTCTTCCCTTAAACATGATACAGGCAAGCATCGAACCCATCTCATCGTCGATCAAGCTATCGCCACTCCTCCTTTACTCACCTAGAACTTGATAGAGCAATATCATTTGAACGCCTGTACTACCACTCACCAGCGCCTGCAAATCATAAGGGCTCAGCCTTCCTTACACATCGAAAAACGTGAAAGAATGCCACACCTTCTAGAGCGAATTACGACCAAACGAAGTTATGAAAATCGATCGCCACCATCGGATTCGTAGATCTCTCCATGCTCTACAATATTGTAGTTGAAAGATTTTTCAAATTGTTTACGGATTTGGAGATAAATCGAGAAGAACGTTGGAATATTTCGGCCGTTAAAGAAGATGTGGCCAACGGCTATAAGATGGAGGTAGGTTTTTACTGTGTACTTGTATTTATTATGTGCATACATTATTATATTATAATTTTCAATATTACCTGGACGAACTCCAAACGAAGCATGCCGTCTGGCATTTATAATGTTTTATCCCTATTTCGAATACAATGGAACATGTTTTGAGGCCTAATTCGATCGTATGTGGAAGGCAGATTTTTGTACCTAGTTAAAATATTAAATTTTCGATATTTAGTTCAACGCTTTTCTATCCCTTACGCCCAAACAATAATACCAAACTTTACGAAATTTGAAATCTGATAATAATATATACTATTATGGGTCCAACTAAATTGTTTTCATCAAAATACGAGACTGTGCCCTGGATCAATATTTTTAATGTCTCGATCATAATATAAAATTTTCGATTTCTAATTATTCGCTTCTAAATCCTATTTTAACTGTCAACAATCTTCATTGTTGTTTAAATAAAATTGAATCAACTTCCAACATCATATTCAATCATATTAAATTCAAAATTCAATTATTTATATAATTTTCAATGTTGAATTTAAACAATTTAATTGTCCTATAAATCAATATAAATAAATCATTAAGTTCCAAATAAATTTATAGTTATCAACATCAAATTATTTCTATCTAAATAATTGATAATTATTATTCAACTTTAGTTATTGATTATAAAACCGGCTAAAATATAAACTTTCATTTCAGTAGTCGTTATCGCCAAATCTACGAAATTAGTTTATTTCAAAACTTTATCCAAGTTCATGTCCAATAAAAATATTAATAAATCATTAAAAACTTTATTTTCAACCATTTTTATTTAATAATTACATTAAATTTATTTAAATAGCTAAAAATATGGGTTGTTATACGTCTTATCTGATATTCTAGTATCTGAGTCATTTTACAGAGGAATCCCCTCCCTTGATTTTCCTTTAAAATCTCTTTTAAATGATTTAAAACCTATAAATCAGACTTATATAAGGAAAATATATATTCTTTATGCTTTACTCAAATCACTTTGCCATATACATATATATACTTTACTCAAATCACTTTATTTGATGAAGACATTTAAACATTTGATAGTATCCCTTTCGGAAATAAGTACAACCCTTTATTTATCTAGGCCAAAAGGCCAAAACCTTTCCTTTCGAATCCATACTTCAAACCTCTTGATACCATTGAAAATCTTCATATTGAAAGCATTAAAACCTTAGACATCCTATCTTAAAACACTTTAAAACATTGCCTTAAAAAAACTTGGAAAAACCTTCCATTTCAACCCTTTAAAACCCATTCCGAAAATAGGGCCTTTCGAACTTGTCGGAGGCTACCTTTCGATCCATTCGAAAGCTACCTTTCGATCCATTCGAAAGCTACCTTTCGACACCATTGAAATCTTTGCTTTCGACCCTGTCAAAAGCTTGGGTTTTGACCCCTTTATGACCATTTGGCAAAAAGTACCTTTTGAAAGCACTAAAAGTTTAAAACATAAACCTTTCAAAAGCTCTCTTGGGTTCAATTTAAAACATGTGGAAAATCTCTTTTAAAATCTTTCGACTTCATCGAAGGCTACCTTTCGACCTTATCGAAAGCTGTCTTTCGACCTAGTCAATGAGAAAAACTTGTATAACATTCACCTACATTCTTAAAGCATATATATAACTTACCAAATATTAAAAGGTGTAATGTTTAATAAGAAAATATAACGGAAATTGTACGAGTGAATTTATGTAATGAAAGTGTTCAATAAATTGCTTTTATTAATAGGAATTGATGTTATAATTGTATAACTTAAGTTAGAATTTGGAAGGTTATTGAAATTAAATGTGATAGAAAAAGGAACATTGTAAGTAAAAGATTTTAAACTTAAGTTAATAAAATTAATATGCCGAGTAACTTAATTGAACATGAATATTATTAATAAATGAATGTAATACAATAAAAAGAAATTTACATGATATGAAAAAAAAATGAATTTATGCAAGTACAAATGCAAACAGATGAAATGAACACTGAATGAATGAAATAACCATTGTATAAATGAAATTAAAGTAAGGTAAATGATATGAAATGAAATTAATAAGAATAAATTTAAATAGTGCTTGGCTTTGCTTATTTGTTTTGGCTTATGAAAGTGTACACAAATCAATTATCCATTCATATCAAACAAAACAGATAGTTGTTCGGAGTCAAAAACTTTAAATTGTACATAATGAAAAATAAACTATTAAGTGCACCATTTACTCAACAGTCTTAGATGAAACTAAATAGATTATTCATCCATCCAAACCATTTTAAAGTATCCTTGCCCCAAATATGATGATTGTATATTGGTTGCAAGTGATTGTAGTTATATTGATTTGTTTGTTGGTGATTGAAACAGCTTTAAATCTTTCGTTTTATATAATTATTAGCTCTTTTGGATTATATAAGTGAAATACAGGTTATGGAAGCAATTGCTAATGCTTTTGGTTTCATAAAACAAGCGTTAAATGCCCGACGAATAGGTACGTTCTCGGATAACGATTTTATAGCGTTATTATTTTTCCCATTGTTGGGATATATTATTTTGGGATATTGTGATATATATTGTTATATTTGATATTATATTTTCTCCCGAGCCTCTCCGTACAAAGGAGACTCTGTCGAAATTTTTCGTTAATTTTGGACTTAGAAAAATTTTGAAAAATGTTTTCCAAACTTTATTAATTTGAGTATAAAAGGATTTAATAGTTATAAATTGATATACTTTGTTTAAATTATTAAATTTTGTAAATCATTTGTTTATAAAATTAATATTTTCGAATAAGATGAATTGAGTACTTAATTCTTTCTTTTTCCTTCTTTTTCCTTTTCAGGGACGAAAAGTTTTGAGTGGGGGAGAGTGTAACGATCCGTAAAATTTCAATAATTGAATTTTTTAAATTAATAAGTGTTTTTGTAATTAAATCTAGAAAGAAAAAACTTTATAATTAATAATGAAGCGAATGCTAGAAATGAAATGTAGCAATGGTAATTAAATATTTTGACAATTGGAGTGAAATCTCAATAATGAAGTAGTGTAAATTGTTACAACTTGGTTATGAATTCAATATAAGGCAAGCAAATGTAAATATTAAAGTATGCAATGGAAAGGTATCATAAATGGTAATGAAATAAAACTAGTGTTATATATGAAAGTATAACCTGGGTTGGTAAGTAATAAACTTATATATGTAACTAAAAGTAAATAGGTGACAATTAATAAATGTTGTTTATTTATTTAGTGTATTAATAAAATTTGGTAATAAATTGCAATAAATCTAAATTGAATATTATGTTAATGTAATTCTAGAGAATAAAAGGGAATAATGTCAACTTTATTCATAGTATGACAATGGGTTTGAATAAAAAGAACAGAAACCAAGATTTATCAATTTATTGGAATTTAAACTCAATAATTGGATAAATTGCAATTAAATTAAATTTAATATTTAATTATTACGTTAACAGATATTAAGATGAGATCTGAGAATATTAATGTAACAGATCATGAACCAATGTTAATTTCATCCATTTGATAATAATTTATTGAATACAGGATTATCGGCATTTCAATTGATAATTAATGAATTTAATGAAATTGAAACTTAATACTGTAATTGGTAAATGTATTAACTTTAAATTGATATATAAGTTGTTTAAATTATTGTAGTGGCTTTAGGAGTCAAAAATGATAAAATTAGTCTGGTGTAGATTTGAAATTTGAAAGGTAATTTAACCAATTAATTATTAATTTATTCAATTAACTGTAAAATAGCCATTTTGGCCACTGACTCGGATTTCGATGAAAATAGCTTCATCAGATCCGTAACGGTGAATTATTATAGGATTTCAAGTTTCGTAACGATCGGACTTGTCATTTGATCATACAGACTCGAAACGCCTAAAAATCAATTTAATTGAAATCAATTTGGAATAATTGATTTTGGCATAACTTCTTCACCCGATGAAATTTGGAATTGAAACCTTTTCTATTGAATTTAAAATATTTAAAAACATCTATTCTGATATATGGGTTGACCAATCTCGTTTCGGAGGCAGAACGGGCTTTTCATATTGCATATCGTTCAATCAAATCGTGTCCATTCATCTCTATTTCTGATCTACCTATATATACCTCGTTATAAACCCAAGCCACTCCTTATTCTCATTTGTCTGTACGTAAAATTTAGCTATCTCTCCTCCTCAATGGAAAACAAACAAATTCTCAATTCCGAATCCAATAGCAATTCAAAATCAAATCAAAAATTAATCTCCTCAAACTATATTGAATTATATATCGATTTGAAGCTCTCCATGAGCGCATCTCAGATCCGTAATTCGTTTTCCAATCTGAACCTCTATCTGTCTATAAATTTGAGAACAATTCACGGCGTCCATCAAGTTGCGATCAACATCGCCTGATCGTCAATTGGATGTTACTGTTGCGAAGAGATTAAGGAGTGCATCCCATCGCTGCAGTTCGTTGGGTTTGATGATGGTCGGATTGAGGAATTAATTCGAATTAGGGCAAGGTTTTTTTACGGTGGCCGGTCCTGGATCGTCACTAGGGAGGTTTGGCATCATCGACGTGGCCATAACGGCCAAAGGTGGAGAGAAGGAGACGTGGAAGGCGATCGCAAGCATGGGCGAGGCGGCGATCGGCTGGAGTTCGACGCGATTTGATTGCGAGGATTACGTTCTGTATTTGCATGCGTTGATGTCGCCTGGGAGAAGCTCGAGCACAGTGAAGCATGACGTGGCCAAAATTGGTTGGGTATGTTTTCTTTTTTGTTTTTTGTTTTTGATTTCACTATTCTGATCGAAATAACTTTAGCATACGATGTCCGGTTTACATGCAGTTTCTTTTGTTAGGATCGTTTTCAAATTTCGGACGCTTTGACTCTTGTTTGGATGAATTATGAGACTGTTTGAATTTTTGGGTTTAAATTGGATTTAAATTCAATTTAAATTCAAAATGTAAGTGTTTTAACTCACTCACAACTTCTAAAATTTCTTATGTTTGCTAAATTGATTGATGATGTGATTAGAAATTTATTTACGACTGTTTGGCATATTTTGAATCACCATCTCAGTTTATTTGAATTTATTTAGATAAAATAGTTATTTAATTTATTATTGAATATAAACTACTAGTAAATACCTATTATTTATCATCTATTCTATATTGATGTTATTGATTTAATTGGATGATGATTGTGATAAACGTTTGATGATTAACATTGGATGAATGAATGTTGTTTTTTTATAAACTGTAAGTTGTTATGGACTTTTATTTCATTTGGGATTGCGGTTTGAAATGATATATAACTGTATTTATATTTTAAATTGCTGATTGAAATGATAAATATCTGTGTCACTTGACTATAGGATAGAAAATTATATACAGACACCGTGGTCTATATATAAAAATATTTTGAAATGATTTTTATGGTTTTGTAAAGAAATATATGGTTTTAGATAAATATGGATTTTATATATTATATAAATGTTATTTTATCCTTGATTTTAAGCTACGTATAATTTGTTTTAATATAGAATAAGCTTAATAATAAGTTTGATTTTTATTGAAGATAATATGGTTAAGTATTTAAATTATATTTTAATATAGAATTTATAATGATTTAAATAAATTAAGGTTGGAAGCTAAATCGGAAATTTATCTGGAATTGAATTTATTTAATAATTAAACTCAAATAAGTTTGAATTAAAATTTATTAAATTTGAAATTTTAAAAGGTATGATTTTTATAACTTGATTTTGGTTTAAGGTGAATTAAATGAATATAAGTATAAATAAATTGAAG
The DNA here is from genome assembly GCA_030765085.1 of Allium cepa. Taxonomy (NCBI): domain Eukaryota; kingdom Viridiplantae; phylum Streptophyta; class Magnoliopsida; order Asparagales; family Amaryllidaceae; genus Allium; species Allium cepa. The sequence continues at coordinate 618,797,069 of CM060931.1, forward strand.
GAAATATTTGTTATTTGTGATTTGGGTTTTATTTAAATGATAATGGATTTATTAAGTAAAGTATTTCTAAACTAAATAATAGAAGATTGAATTTGATATATATATATATATATATATATATATATATATGAAATTTCCAAACTTAGTTTTAAAATTGTTGAATACTTAAAGTTTGAAATATATTGAATTTGAAATGGTTTATTCTGTGGATCAAATCTATTTTGAAATCGATAAATTTGGAATAATTTATTTGGAAACTGAATCATATTGAAATTTATGATTTGGGATTTGGTTAATTTTAAATTTTAAAAATTCAAGTTGTTTTGGAATTGATTTGTGAAATTAAAGAAGTTATTTTATTATATAAAGTATTTTTAATATTAAACCATTTAAGTGGTGGAAGTTATGTTTCAAAGTTATGAGTTTCAAGGTATTAAAATTTGAAAGTGTTATATTTCAAGTGTTTTGATTTTGAAGTGTTATAACTTTGAAAGTGTTGTGATTTTAGAAAGGATATATTTAAAATGAATATGATATCGTATTGATTTGGTTTTGAAATGGCAATGATATTTGGTTTTAGAGCATAAACTATTTTGAAAATGACTGTGGTGTTATAATAACGTTTGGTTATTAAAGAGACCGGGATCGAAAGTTGTCATACTCTCTACGAACTCTGAAAACCACTTTAACAACAGTGTACGCGGTGGAGATTTCAAGTAGGATAGTGGCGACGTTCTATTGAGGTATATATGCGGACCCAACTCCCATGAGTTGGCATAAGGTGGCTAAAACAGGAGCGCTTATGGGCCAGTTAGGTATCCCCTCTTATCGAACACACACTTTCGATATTATATTCTGACTTTGAGATTGATTTGGTGGCCACTTTTGATTTTCGATTTTTTAGGGTGCGGTTCGAGGTAGGCGGTAGTTACACGCTATGCGTCACCATTAGCCCGGATGCGTAATTGGTATATCCACCCTGGCATTGCCTAGTTGTGCTGTGTCACCTACCCTATCGTGCCTTGTACGAGTTTGATTTGTGTCGTACCTATGGAGTATCCTCTGGTAGCCTCCCGATCAGGAGGTAATACGGTATTGTACAGACTACTGGCACTATTATGTGTTAAGGTGGAAAACGTAAAGCCTTAACGCTATTTTAAAGTAAGTTTATTTTACTGTTAGACATTATTATTATAGAGAAATATTACTACATAGTAAATAGTTTAACCGTTCCTTAGGAGATGTGAATCCTGAGCATCTCTTAAGTTACTGCACTCATGTTTGACACTAGATATGAGACGTCAAATCCTGTAAACATCTCTGATGTCGTTCCACTCATATTATTTACCGTTGATTTAACTTACATAATATCTTTTAGTTCTGACTCGAGTGTTTTGTCTTTTCAATTCGCTCGGGTCAGTCTGAGCATTTCAGGATTCAAAGACTTTATTTCTGGAGGACGAAGACGAAGACGGTATTACTATTATTTATTATATTATTTCACTACATTCACACTGTTTCGTTGCATTATTATTTATTATTCTCTGGTATATGTAACTCTGACATGTGTTGTATAAGTATAATCAAATGTTTTGTAAAACAGCTTCATGAACTGTTATTTGATTATTATATTTTGTCATTCCGCTATGAGATTCTATTTTGGTTTATTTCCTTCACCCTTTTTTTATTCACCCCAATAACAATTCGCCCTTTTGTATGGGTTGATTCTAACATGTGTGATTTATCGTCGATTAAAACATACAAAAAGGATGGATATTACAAATTGCTTTATTATTAGTCTGCTGCAAAATTTGTATAAGTAGATGCGTTTTATAAATAAATAAGCAGATAAAACCATAAATTTATAGTGTGATTTTGGGTAAAGAAAATGAATATACTGTATTCTTCTTCCTTGACATATAATAGTGCATACATGTAATATAGTTAATGATTGTCTACATAATAGGAAAATGAATTTTTTGATAAAGTAAAATTCTTATTACAAATTCATGAAAGTAGCCAGTTGAAAAGGTTCTTCTTGATGTTTCGGTGTAGGGTAATTCTATTTAAAAGGAAATTGTATTATAGTTTTTGCTATAATCAAAAAAAATTCACAACAATAACTAACATGTTAATCAAAGAGGGCACAACATGGTGATTTATAGATCTAAAAGAATAAAAGCAAATCAAAGATCCTTCAGACACCTGCCAATTTTTGCACCATGTATGAAAATATATTAAGGTAATGTTCAAAAAGAAAATAAATGAGAAAAACTAATTTGAAATCAAATATTTGATGAGCAATAAATGGATGTATGAGTCGAAGATAAAATAGATGAAAAGTAAAATAAAAATCTATTAAAGTATTGATTTAGACAATTGTAAAATAAACATGTTAAAGTTATATAGATGATAATAGTATATACTTAGTAATAATATGTTGAAACTTAAAAAATTGATGCAAAAGTTAAACAAGTATAATAAATAGGAATATGGTTAAAGAACGGTAATTTACTGTATTTTGTTAAATTATTAAAAAAGAGACGTCAGTGGCAAATATACCTTGTAAACATAAATAAACACTGATGCCTATACACTATGTACAACATTTCCATCTCCATTCCATCATCTCGTGCTTGTTCTTTAACTTCATTTAGTATCTTTAATATATTTTTATCCCGTTGCGACTGTCATTTTGTTCTAGATTGCAGTGTTGGTGATTAATCTATATTAGATCTGAATACATATAACCCACATTGATTCAACTGAGAAACAAGTACATGAAATTAACAGCGTTAGCGTACCTGAACCCATCGATTCTTAATTGATGTCAAGATTAATTTAGATTAGATCTTCCAAATTGACACAAGCTTAGATCTATAAATTCTCTTTAGAATAGGGTAGAGAAAATAAGATAAATATTATGTAATTTGGAGATCGTAACCGCATATATATAGTACGTGACATTTTTTAATTCGGCCCTTCAACAAATTAAAATTGTCACTCCGGCATCCACATGTTATAATTTGGCACGACAAATATACCTATTAGGTCTTAATATGTTTATTTCAAAAATAGGTCACGTAATTAGTCTTAAATTACAAGATAGCCTACACATTCAAACATTAAAATATGTAGCCTCATTATGTTGAATTATTCCAACAATCTCCGCCCGGATCACATATTTAACTTTATAGAATGTATTCAACTTTATGACCTCTTAAATAGTTATCTTGATAATATGGTATATTTAAAACAATCTCGTTCATTGATTGGCTTTCATTACTATTTTTGTAACTAAACCCATCAATGGTTACAGATATCAATACAATCAAATGACATAGATCAATCTTGTATGTGTAGCATGGAAATTACATAAAATGTGATCTTTACATGTCTATTCCCAACTGGTCCTACTTTAATTTAATGAGATCAAAATTCTAAATAATATATATAAACAATTGAAGTGCAAAAGAAAATTTATTTCTGATCGGAAAAACCAAAGCCTGTCCATAATCAAAATATAGAGCAATGAGGCGAAATAAGTGACTAAGTACAAACTCCCCTTAAACCAAAATATCCTTATATGAAATATACATTCATTTTAGCAACAGTCATGAAAGACCTTGGGTGGTATTCCTTTTGTAAGCGGATCCGCTAGCATGGAATTTGTCCCAATATGCTCTATGGATATTAACCCATTCTGCACTCTCTCCTTTACAACTAGAAACTTGATGTCAATGTAATTTGACTTGCATGAGCTTCTATTGTTATTAGAATATAGTACTGCAAATCTATTATCACAATATAAATTTAATGGTCTTCTAATATTATCAGTAATGCGTAGCCTAGTGAAAAAATTCCACAGCCATTTCGCATGGTTATATGCCTCATAATAAGCCACAAACTCTGCTTCCATGGTGGAAGAAGATATGAAAGTTTTTCTAACGCTTTTCCATGATATAGCCCCTCCACTTAATAGAAATATGTATCCTGAAGTGCATTTTCTACTATCTGGGCTATCTAGTAAAATCGAAATCAGAATACTCAATGATCTTCAATTGACCTGATCTTCTATATGTAAGCATGTAGTACTTTTTTCTCTGAAGATATCTCATAACCTTTTTTTCTGTTTTCCAATGATCCATTCAAGGGTTACTAAGATACCTGCCTAAACACTCCTATAATGTACGCAATATCCGGATGCGTACACACATGAGCATACAATGACTCCGTTTAGCAAATGCATAAGGGACCTTCTACATTCCAGTAGCTTCCAATATATTATTAAAGCATTGTTTTAGACAAAATTTATCTCCTTTAGCGACAAGGGTATCACCCATTTTACAATCTTGCATGCCAAACCTTTTAAGCACCGCTTCTATGTAGTTATTTTGTGACATTCCAAAAATATCCCATAAGCAATCACGATATATTTAGATTCCTAATATAAAAAAGCATCCTCAAGATCTTTCTTTTCAAAATTATTTGAAAGAAATCTCTTGGTTTCGTGCAAAATATGTAAATTATTACAGGCAAGCAATATATCATCAACATATAAAATCAAAAATATGAATTTACTCCCACTGAACTTGTGGTATACACGGTTATCAATTATGTTTTCCTTGAAACCAAGTGAGGTAACTATTTTATGAAACTTGTGGTACCATTGACGAGAAGCTTGCTTAAGCCCATAAATGGATTTCTTTAGTTTACATACCATATTTTTGGATCTCCGAATACAAAGTTATCTGGTTGCATCATATAAATTGTTTCCTCAATGTCTCCATTAAGAAATGCAGTTTTAACATCCATTTAATATAACTCAAGGTCAAAATGTGCAACAAGCGCCAAAATTATTCCAAAAGGGTCTTTCGATGAAACCGAAGAGAAAGTCTCTCGATGCCATCGTTTTGAGTAAAATCATTTGCTACAAGATGAGCTTTATATCTTTCCACATTAACTATTACATCCCTCTTGGTTTTAAATATCCATTTACAACCAATAGGTTTCTTACTTTTGGGTAAAGAGACAAGATCCCAAACTTTATTGTCGTGCATGGATTTATACTCTTCGTTCACAACTTTAATCCACTTTTGAGAATTTGCATCTTGCATGGCTTGGTAAAAGTTGATAGGATCAGTTTCCACCAATCCATTATTATCCTCTATTTCTTGAAGAAATACCACATAATCTTTTGGAATGGCATCTTTCCTCTCTCTAGTGGATCTCCTTAGTGGCAATTCATTTTGAGGTTGTTGATTTTATTCTTGTGGAACATTGTCCTCATCTTGAAGAGGGTTTACTTCAATATTGTTTTTTGAGGTTCCAGATCAACTTCTTCAGTAATGACAGGAATGATAATATGTACATTATCAAAAGAAGTAAATGTGGTGGGAATCATAGATGATGATTCCTCCTCAAAAACAATGCTCCTTACTTCATTTCTCCCCCTAACTCAACATCCTCAAAAAATGTTGTAGTTCTCTTCTCATAAAATTTCTTTAGCATGGGATCATAAAATTTATAGCCTCTAGATCACTCAGAATAACCAGTAAGTAGCTGCTCACCGTTTTAAAGTCCAATTTTCTTTCATTTGGCCTATAAGGCCTTGCCTCGGCCGAACATCCCCGAATATGTAAATGCTTTAGAGTGGGATGTTTGTTTGTCCAAAGCTCATAAGGTGTCTTGGCAGCTGCTTTAGTGGGTACCTTATTAAGGATATAAACCGATGTCTTTAATGCCTCCCCCCCCCCAGAGTGATTTTGGTAAGTTAGAATGACTAATAATACTCCTCACCATGTCTTTAAGAATTATGTTTTGTCTCTTAGCAATACCATCCATGCAAGGTGAATCTGGCACGGTGTATTGTGGGACTATTACACATTCCTCTAGGAATTCAGCAAATGGTCCTAGACATTGTTCACCCGATCCATCAGATTTACCATAATATTCACCTCCACGATCAGATCTAACAGCTTTAATTCTTTTGTTGAGTTGGTTCTCAACTTCTACCTTATATTTCTTAAACATGTCTAAGGATTCTGATTTATCATGTATAAGATATAGGTAGCAATATCTTGAGTAGTTGTCTATGAATGTGAAAAATAGGTTGACTATTCCATGATGCTATAGAAAATGGTCCACAAACTTCCTTATGTATCAACTCTAGGACGTCGGTTGCTCTGTTGGCACCTATTTTCTTATGTTTGGCCTATTTACCCTTGATGCACACTATACAGACATCGAAGTTTGAAAAATCAATAGATTCCAAAATGCCATCTGACACAGGCCTTTGATTCCAGTTTTAGACATATGACCAAAGTGCTTGTGCCACAATGTGGCTGAATTTTCCTTATTAGCTTTTTTTAGTACCACACGATTCCACATGCAAGGTTTTATATAAGAGGTATTAACATCAAGCATCGTAAACATTGAGAATTGGTTCCAACAAGATTTGAATTTATTGATAAACTAAAAATACCATTCCTAATGAACAAGAATAACCAGATTTGTCCAACATAGAAATAGAAACCAAATTCCGTCTAAATGATGATATAACAAAAGTATCAAATAAATCCAAATAAAACTGAGTTCTCAATAACAACTTAAAATGCCCACTAGCCTCCCCTTTAACCATTTTCCATCATCTACATAGATGTATCTTTCAGCAACGGTTGGATTGCGATAGCTCAAGAAACCCTGCGTAGAAACACTTAAGTGAATAGAAGCACCGGAACCTAACCACCAAGTATTTCTAGGTACTATAGCTGTATTTACTTAAGAATAGAGCAAAGAAAAGGACGTAACTTTCTTAACACAATATGCGTGATATTTGGTACAATCTTTCTTTAAATGTCCAGCCTTCTTACAAAAGTAACAACCATCAGCCTTCTTATGTTGTTTCTTTCCATTGAACCATCAGCCTCCTTACAAAAGTTTAAAACATTACCTTAGAAAAGCTTGGAAAAACCTTCCATGTCAACCCTTTTCAAAACATTCAGAAAATAGGGCCTATCGATTATGTCGGAGGCTACCTTTAGACTCCATCAAAAGATTTGCTTTCGACCCCTTTTAAACCATTCAATAAAAAGTACTTTTCAAAAGCATCAAACCTTTAAAACATAAACCTTTCGAAAGCTCTCCTGGGTTCAATTTAAAACATGTGGAAAATCTCTTTTAAAACTTTTCAACTTCATCGAAAGCTAACTTTCAACCTTATCGAAAGCTACCTTTCGACCCATTTGAAAGCTTAAATCCTTTCTTTTAAAACGGTAGGCTCCTGCCTTACTAACAATTTAAAACGCCTCCTTCAAAAGCTTGGGTTATACTTTAATTGGAATTAAAAAGGGTAAACCATCTAATTCAAAAGCTTCCATTTAAAAGCATAGGAGAAGTGGTTGGTTTTAAAAATAAGTAAACCTTGACGTTGTCGAAAGCATGACTTCGAATGGTAGAAAGGCGACAGCTAAGGATTTTGACCCCTTTGAAAGCAAGCTTACCTTTCGACCTCATTGAAAAGTTTAAACCTTTATTCAAATATTTGACCTGGTCGAAAGCAACTAAGTCAAAAGCTCTTTTTCGAAAGCATAGCAAACGTTACTTTGGCTTATAAAACAAACATACTCCAACCTTTTTGGCAACTAACCCTTCGACCAAGTACCAATTCATTATATACCAAGTAACTTGATACCATATGAATTGGCTTCGAAAGCTTGATGTCGAAAGCTTCGACCTTATCGAAAGGTCTGGGTTGGAAACTTTGATGCTATATTTTGCTAAAACATGCTAAAAGTATGTTTTTCTATTTTTTAACTTAAAAGAGATAACTTTCAACTAACCTACCTTTGTTTGTCAAATTTCTATTGGTTACTAAATACTTTTCAGAAATGTGCTACAAATAATTATTATTTTAGCCGTAAGTAATTTATAACCCAATAAATCATTTTCTTCACTAAAAAATTAATATAAAATCCACATTAGTTCAAAAATTTTGAAAATTGAAACCCACCTCTAAAAAATAATTTTTGATCTACGTTTAAATTTTCAAGGCATTTGGATGTCATATAATAGGGTTTTCATATCAAACATATCATAAAAGCTGATATGAACATGTCTAATTCATCAGCAAGCATATATATAACTTTAATCATTCTAAACATGGCATAAACTTGCAAAACCATTTCGATATAACTTAAAAATCGAAAGTCATAAGAAAATGGGATATGGTAGTTATTCACCTTAGCTTTTGAAATTAAAAGATGTGAGATTTGATGTTGAATATGTTGAATAAATTTTTTCTCTTGAATCCTAGCTTTATCTTCTCTTTAGAATGGAAATGGTTGTCGTCCTTGAGTTTTTGTTTGATAAAATGATGATGAACGTATGTTTCATTTCCTAAGGGTTTAGGGTATATGTCCCTCCTATTTTCCATTTTCCCTCCCTTATTTCCTAACACGTTAGTTCATGTTGTTTCATTTTAATTTATATTTAACATGGTACGTCTACCTTTAGTTAAATTAGATCTCAACCTATTAATCTTCATATTATTTAATTTAATTTGGCTAATTAAATATTCTAACTAATGTTATGAAAATATGGGATGTTACATATTAATCGACATAACTCTTTACAAAGTCATTTTCAAAATGATACATCAGATTCATATTAATAGAAATTCTACAATAGGATAGTTATAACAGTCAATCCCCACCTAAGTGATACATAGATCATACATACATACACAACGAAAATAGATAATAACTAGCTAACGATGAAGCCGCCTGCTCCAGCTCCTCTAAAATGCAGTCATGAGAAACCCTAATCAATTGGCTACTTATATAAAATTGAGTACCCAAGAGTTTTAAGGGAAGAAAATAAAACTCTAGGTTAGACATGGGTCTGGTGTGAGTAAACTCAAACAATTTAATTATTTCTTCTAAATCACCTTTAAAATCAATGGTATCTGGTAAGACCGCATCGCATATAAACACAGACGGGTTTTTACCTTATGATAACCAAAACACTTTTATAGAAAACCTGGTGATATTATAATAATGTATAATGGTTCAAGTAAAATATGAATATAATTGAAATGCTTGCATCTCACATTTCAACATAGTTGCATACATCCAAAACCATACGTATTGAAGAATGGATTCCATATTATGACAAGTCAAGGAACTACCTTTCGATGGTACATATCTAGATAAAATGCACCGGGGTCTGACAAGAACATCTTGTACCCCCACCAAACGGGACTTGCCTACCACTTGACTAGTAGTATAGAATATGGTCACACCACTTTGGCCCCAAAGCATATAATAGTAGATAGTAATCGATGGAGATTTGGGATGACCGTACCCTAATGGGAGCGACCCACATGGCCCTGTTGCATGCCTGATTTTTGTTAATTCTTGGCAGATGGGGCTTGAGGCTACATTTTACTTTTATATAACACTTGCAACTTGGAATGTTAACAATGACACAATGTCAATACTCATCTATACAAGTCGTTCAGGTGATGAATTAATCGAAAGCACTACACCCATTTTGGAATCACCCTCAGGGTTAGTAGCAAATATCCCTTGCACTTCAAAACTCCATATTCGATTCCATACTCTTCTAGATGTTTTTAGTTTGAAACGCTTGAGTTGGATCAAAGTGGTTTTCAGTTAACATATCCAATCCCGGTCTCTTTGAAACAACTTTCAATAATTTCCTGTAAACTCAACCTCGATTCTTTAGGTAATAAACGGGCATGATAAGAGTGGAGATCACCTCCTAACCGTTAGTAGATGGATTTCTTTATCATTTATCCTAGAAGAATGAAACGAGATTTATACGCATGGTACAATATCATTGGGGATGATTGTACCATGTAACTCACATGTATCTCTTAGATATTTCCGAAGTCGGCTATTTAACTATCTACTAAACAATCGTTCAAATGTTGATTTAATTCCATATGGGATCCACTAATCCTTTATTAGTTTAATCATTAGTTAATAAAATCATCTTATAAAATTTAGTCAAAAGAACTTTACACAACACTATTTCCAAAACCCCTTACTTCCCCTTTTTATTTATATTTATCTTAGAGCTATAAGTATATTATCAAAACATTTGAAAATTTCCTTCTTTTAAATTTCTTTCTGAAAACATTACTTAGTATAAACCGATCCACTTATCCTTTATAAAAGTTCCCTTTTAAAAGCTCCCATCACATTTAAATACCTTTATAGATTTCCAAATTCAATTTATAAAACACCTTTATAAGTATATAAGTCAATTTACAAAACCTCCATACCTCTAAAATCATTATGAAACATTTCCCTATTTAAAACCCCTTTTATAAATCTTCTTTATGAAAAATCCTTTACAAAATAACTTTTGCAACTCATCCTTTTAAATCACTTTAAATAAACTTTTTTACCGAGTAAAACCCATTTTTATGAACAAGTTATTATATGTAAATACCTTTATAAAATAATAATATAACTTGAAAAATCATTTATAAACCTTAACTCTAAATTGATTAAAGAATCGAAATTAATTCAAAACCATACTTTATAATTTCAAAAGGAGGATTAGCAATCCCAATGGTAGTAATTAAAGTTACCATTTAACATCAATTTCGCTTTCAAGTCACTTAACCATTTATTTATATAAGTCAACATATATATATATATATATAAATGCAATTCATATCCAAGTCAAGGAATAATATGTCAATACAACTCAACTAGCATATACATGTCCAATTAACATAGTAGCAGGACGTTGATTTGTCTTACTAAACAGATGTCCAAACAATTCACTACTTATAAGAAAATGAAAATTTATTCTACTAAACATATGTCTAGACAATAAATAATTACATCACAGCAGAACGGGGTTTTATTCTTCTATCAGATATCTAAATAATCAAACAATCAACTTATAGAAGAACAGGGATTTATTCTGCTAACACATGTCCACACAATTAAACCATTTACATAACTTGTTCACAATCGTATCTGCCTAATGGTATCGACATTTGAATCCCTTGTGTTCAAGACCATCTTTGGAAAAGAAGTATCTTTAAAACAGTTTGATTCTCGAAACAAAGGATTTAAAACTTAAAACTCCCTTTTAAAATGATTAATTACAAGTTAAATTCTTTATTAAATCATAATTATTCTTTATTAAATTTGAACTTAATTTAATTATGAATTAATAAATAACTAAACCTTTAACCCTTAATTAATCCTTTATTGATTATTAAGTAATTTAAAACCTTTATTATTAATTAACTGTTAATTAATGTTAACTAGTTAATTAAATAATATTTTAATTCAAATTTAAATAATAAATTAAACCTTTAATAAATAATTATTTTAAATTAAAACCACAATTAATTTATCATTAAAAATAGTCAAACATTTAATTAATTAATTAATTAATTGACCTTATATTTGATTAATAATTAATTAAAAATACATCATATACTTAATTCATAATTAATTAAAACTAATCTTACTTTTAAAGGATAATTAACTAGTAACTAATATTTATTATTTAAGATTAATGAACCTTGTTTAATATTTAATGAATTATTATTTACCAAGCATAATTAATTAATTATTAAAACTTAATTAACTTTCTAAAAAAATTTACTAAGTTTATAAAACTTTCCAAAATAATTTTAAAGTATGAAACTGAATTTAAAAAAAAAGGGACCCTTATCAAAACTTCATCCATAACGATTATCACTATGGGTGTCATGCATGCAAATGTTTCAGCTTTTCTCTTTGGAAACTTAATACTAGAAAGCTTACAAACTTTTTAAAACACAAAAAAAAATTAAAACCAATTTTCCAACTTTTAAAATCGATTTTTATTACAAACCAAAATTCGTACTCTTCGTAAAGGATTTTTCATCGATAACCAAATATAATCTTAACTTTGTTAACTTTTCTTTGCACAACAACCACATAATTATGCCCATAATAGCTTATTTATACTACAAACCCAAACAAACAAGATCACAATTTTACATCATTCGCAAGAATCTAGACTACACATTTAAGCACACAATAACTTAACCAAATGCATTCACATATATAAGCAACATATATATTACAATAATCCCACCAAACAATCAAATTATTTTATTATCAAATAGTCAATAAATGCTGAGGTAAAAACTTTTCTGAAAATTTAAGAAGCTTACTCACCAAAATTTTGCTAAACTCTTTTGAAAACTTGAAATACTTTAGAACTTGCAAAGCTTGGAAAACCACAAAAAAACAACTCGAAAATGGATAAGGGAACTATAAAGTTGGCCTCTCTCTCTCTCGGTAACTAGAAAAGTGGGAAAACCCCAAATGCTTGTCTAAGGAAAAGAGTGTGAGTGGGATCATAATCGACTAAAAGGAAAGTCGCCCTTCTACTCCTTTACTTCCTCCCTCACCTTCACCTCTAATTTCACCTTCTTCAATATCCTCCTGCACATCATCGATCTTGACTATTGGACTCTGGAATGGGGACATCGATGAATGGCCTCCATTATCCCCAAATGAAGAATCATCCTTATCACTATCAGTAGCTTCTAGGACAAGACCGACACTACGATTTGGGTCCAACAAGTTATAGGCTTGCAGATTTTCATTGCTAAGCAATGTCTTACACTCTCTCTGCTTTAGGAATTTCATGAAATAGTTGGAGAGTTTCAGCCAAAGTCGCATTACTAGGCCTACGCGGTACATCTGAAAAGAACAAAAAAGAAGTTCAGTGGTAATAAAAATATGAACATGGACTTGTATAAAAAGGGCGAGAATGAAACCCACATCTAAACAACCATCATTGTGCAAATCCAGGAAGACAACTGTTAATGTAGAATTTCATCTACACTGACCCTCCAATGTCTAAAGGTGTAGCTCCAGAAGTTGGTTTGAATATAGGTTCCAGATATAAGAATACCGAGGCAAGATGTAGTGCTGTCGGAGTTACTATACATGGAATTATTGAATTAAGATGATGAATAAGAAGAAATTAAAGAGCTGAAAGTAAATAACACTGACACTTTTATAATGATTCAAGATGAAGGTCCCTAGATCCAGTGTCCTTTCCTTATTTAGTCACTCTTATATATCCAAGAGGCTTACGGCATTGAATTTAAGCATTTTCACCATTAACGAGTTTTTTGTGAGAAGAGTTCTAATATTGGAAAGTGATATGATTTTATGCTAGTTCTTGGTGTGCCAAAAAAGATCCCCTATGCCTTGGGATTACCACCTATTTATAACCAGCATGTTGTATTGCCATTGGTGGAGAGTCTTCCCTTTGGATTGCTAAGGTTGCCCATTGTACGGCTATGATTGGATTTGTCCTGGATATATAACATTGCTGCTTGTGAAGTACGGATTGATGAATTTTCTTCCCGCCTAAATGACATCTTGCAATGAGCTGCATATTGCCTTATTGTTCGTTTCGACCATTGATTCCAATTGCTAGATTGGTGCTTCGGGCATTGGATTTGCTGATGGGCTATTCTCTTCGACTTGTGGTATTATTTTCCCAAGACGGGCACCACATGTTTGTTCTTTAAATACCTAAGTATCATGATTCTTGCAATACATATGGATACGGAGCGATGGAATTTCCTAAGGGAGATAATTGTTATTTTCTATTGAGAATTTTCAGTATAATACATGCCCTTTAAAGTTTACTTCATATGTGAAATAAGGAGTGAACTTTGAGTGTACAGGTTTGATTCATTTTTCTTGATTAGGTCAGTTTGCACTATATTTGTGGAAGAGGCTGTAGCACTTAGTTTTGGATGAATTATTGGGTCAAGTGATGAGTATTTAAAGGTTTTGAAAGCCGAATGATGAAGATTTATCTTGGATTGAAAGATCAATAACTTTAAAGTTATATTTGTTATGTGAAGCCATCTAGGCTAGATGATGAGTGAAGAATGTATGAACATCGAAAGGTGAAATTTAATTCGAAACTATAAGGTCAACACTTTTTGAAATTATGCTTGACATTTTAAGTTATCTAGACAAGAGAAATTGTTGTGGTGCCTAAAGGCAAAATCTATCTCGGGATCGTGAGGTCAAAACTTTTGGAAATCGTGCTTGACACTTGAAGTCATCTAGACTAATTTAGAAGCAAAATTGTTACGGTGCCGAAAGGCAAAATTTGATTTAAGATCGTAAGGCCGGAACTTTCAAAAAATTATGTTCGCCACTTGAAGCCATTCAGACTAAGTGGTAAGCAAAATCGTTATGGTGCCATAAGGCAAAATCTGATTTGAGACCGTGAGGCTAAAATTTTTGGAAAACTATGTTTTCCACTTGAAGCCATCTAGACTAAGGGTAAGCAAAATTGTTATGGTGCCAAAAAGAAAAATCTAACTTGAGATCATGAGATCAAAACTTTTGAAAATCATGCTTGACACTTGAAGTCATCTAGACTAAGTGACAATCGAAACTGTTACAGTGCTGGAAGGCAAAATCTAACTTGAGACCATAAGGTGTAGATTATTATTGACTTGTAGGATCTAAAGGAAAGTCGATATGTTAATATTGAAACAATGGGTCCTGCTTTTGCATTAAATGCTTTTGCCAGTTGTCTCAATTTCATTGGCCTTTCTGAAAAGCGCATTCCTTTTCGCTGCTCTAGGATGTTTCATATTCTGAAATTGCCACATTTATTCTAAGGTTAGGATCTCGGTGACTAGATAATCTCCACCGTTGATTTTAGGGTTTATATAAACCTTTTCTTTCCTTCTCTTTCCTCTTACTCACATAGCAACAGTTGTAATCACCATTAGAGCTAAGAAACCTTCACGAATTACTACAAACTCTCGATCAAAATAGTAAGTTTATAATCTTTCCTACATCTTTATTAGCTTTATTCCTTTTAGTATTTTATAAGCATTCTTCTTTTAAAAAATTGATTTTGATTATTATGATATTAACGATTTACCTTGATTTTAGGGTATTGTTCGATTAGCTAATCCATTGTACTTGCTGTTTGATAAATTAAGGTTTTGTCCTCAAACTAATTCTTTTACCTACTTAGGTTGATAATCATCTTACTGATAGGATGGTTTTTTTGAGAGATTGTAGATCTTTGAATTTGGGCCATAGAATCTAATTTTAGGCCCAATTTCCTTCCGGACCATAAGACTTTAAATCTTTTCGATAGAATTTTCGGAGTTTCTATTGAGTAACAATTTTTAAAATTGGTCCCTTCTTAGACCTTTCGATGGAAAAAACTATAACTAATCATGGAGAATTAGAAAATTGGATGGAGATTTATAGAGTTTTGGGAGTCGAGGTCAAGGCTTCTAGTCTAGATGATGACTAGAGTGAACTCCTCGAAGGGTTCTTTACCTGGACACTAGAAGTTAGCAAATGGGTATCACTTCCTCTAGCTTCTTTGTTTGCTAACATTCTGGAGTTCTATGGAATTAGATGAATCCAACTTAGGGTGGTCTTGTACAGCACTTTATCAGATTTAGCAATCTTGTATTCGAATAAGAGGACCGCCAAGATTCATTACTTGTATAACTTACATAGATCAGCTGGTAGTTTTGGAGTTCCTTATATTTCCAACATTTTTGGAAAAGGATCCCCCTAGTCAAGCCACTCGGCAAGGTAACAACTACCCACTGGTTTTTCATGAAGGCAAATGATCCTCGAATTTTAACCAAACTACAAAAACTTGTAAGTTTTCGAATTTTCCCTATTCAGAATGCTCTGGTTTTTAAGCTTCAATTACATTTTTTCTAATATCATTTCCTCTTTTATCTCCATAGCTAAATCTAAAAGGGACAAGGCCCAACCCTTAAAGTTATCTTCGATACTAGGTACGAGGAGGTGATGAAAATACCAGAGGCAGAGGGGCTTAGACATGTAGTCCTTATCAAGGCTAATCTTAAGGCTTGTGGGCAATTATCGCCTTCGGCCAAAATTCTTGGTTATGATCCTCCTTCAATCAAAACTATGCTTCGAGCGCAATTGACCTAAGTCAACATGATGAATCCACTGGCTCTAACCTAAAAATTATTGAGGTTGAAAGAGAAGGTGCTACTCCCGAGGGTTGACCTCGGTTTTAAATATATTATAACTTACATTCTAGGATATAACTTTTATGAAATACTGGTTTGCTCACCTGGCCTGCTTTATCTTTTTACATTGCATTGGCTTCTGATGATACGCTTTCGATAAGTGAACTGCTCTTGAACAAGTCTTCTTCTACTTCCATGTCTACTCGACATAAGCCAGTCTTAAAGGAACCTCACATAAAAGACCTAGAAAGGACCTTCTCTCTTCCAAAACCGAGTCTAGCTCGAACGTCCTTGCTCTGACTTCCCCAAATGATCCAGTGGATCGGGTGATTGAAATGACCCGTTTTGCTATTGATGTCCATCCTTCTAAGGTCGTAGGAAGCACCTTAGTGGAAATAGTGGATGATATGGCCAGTTTTAAGAGGATGATGAGTTTAGGGATGGAAGACCGGCTTAGGGTAGCATTTTTCTCCTCACTGTTGAATTTTTTATTCCTTTAGTTTCCATAATAACTTCTTTCCTTCAGGTCTGGGCTAACTTCTCGGTTTTTCATAGGGGATTTGAAAAGCTAGAGGGGAAGTGGAGTAGGCCAAAGCTTTGAGAAAAGAGTTTGCTGAGTTTAAGGAGGCCCATGGTGAAGGGGAGAAAGGTCTTCAGGACGTGAGGTCTTCGGAAAGGGAGGTAGCTAATTTGGAGAGGCCTTGAGAGATCTAGTGGACAAGCGTAAGATGGCTAAGGATGAGCTTGCACAGGTTAAGCAAGATAACTTGGGTTGGATTACTAAGGAAGAGGCCAAGAAGGTGGCTGCCGCTCTGCTGAAGCCTTCAATGTTCTCTACAGTGCTTATGAATACAATAAGGACAGAGGCTCGACCATTTCCATGGGCTTCAATTCTAATGGTGAAAGGATTGAGGAGAGTTTCTCCTTGATGTATGAGAAATCTCGAGCCTCGGCGAGTGTTGAACAATCAGTTTCGGTGGAGAAAGGTGATAAAGATGGAGAGGTAAGTCAAAGTTCTGAACTCCAACACTCACATACTCATGATGCTTGAACTTTGGTCTGTAATAGTTCTGAAACAATTTCATTTTATTATTGTTTATGATGATTGTTGACCTTGGTAGTATTTTATTTAGGTTTATGTTGAATTCCTTCCTTACGCTTTTTCCTTAACTACATTTAAACATAGAAAGTCCAATTTTGCCTTTCATTATGAAGTATTATAAAAGAGGAGTCAA
Source organism: Allium cepa (assembly GCA_030765085.1). Taxonomy (NCBI): domain Eukaryota; kingdom Viridiplantae; phylum Streptophyta; class Magnoliopsida; order Asparagales; family Amaryllidaceae; genus Allium; species Allium cepa. The sequence continues at coordinate 618,814,367 of CM060931.1, forward strand.
ACCAGAAACTCAAAGTTTTTAGCAACCATATGCGCCCTTAAATCCCAACTTACATCTTGTAGGTTAAGGAATGTAAGCTTATCCAATAAGATCAAAAAGGTACATGAAACTCATGATTGAACTCATGCCAAATCAATTAAATCCTTTAGGCTTAGAGGCATTAGATAAGCTAATTAAGTTTTGGATCTTAGGGGTAAATTAAAGCCTGCTTTAGATGACCGAGACAAGGTCTTTTAAGAGTTTGCCCGACTTTCTAAACTACATTCAAGAGACCCTCAGTTGAAGAATAAATGACTATCTTTCCTAAGAAGATTCTACGATCCGAACCTAACCATAACTTCGGAGGTTGTACCTAGTTACCAAAGTGTAACTCCATCTCATTTAGCTATTGGTGAAGGGAAGACTCCCAAAACTGAATGTGTTTCAGAATATGTTCCCTAATATGTTCTGAAAGTTGATCTTAATCTACCCCTAATGGATTATTTCTCCAATATAGCTAGGCCCTCGGGTCCCTAGCTGATGCTGGAGTAGAGGCGGTAGGATTATTTGGGCTACTAAGGAGAAATTTTCTCATCTTAGGGGACCGTAACTTTTGTGTGTGTGTGCGTATAAAAACTAATCGTTAATAGAATGGAATAGAATTATCTTACTATGATTTATCTTTCTTGGTTTTAATTCGAATTTCTTTTTGGGACAATCATGTTCCAACTATTTAGAACTAAAGAGAGATGCACCTCCTTGCAATGGAGTCTTAACGATGGAATAGAGAAACTAATGAAGTGTAACCCTGACCTCGGTACCAATATTCATGTTATCTTAAAGGACAATGAATCCTTAAAGTGAACTCTCGAAGAGTTATCCAAAAAGATATTTTCTATTCCGAAAGCAGTGCCAGTTACTGGTCAAACCTCGAAATCTGCCATCTCTAGTTTATGGGGATCCACATCACTCCTCCGGAAGTAATTGGATGAAGCTCACTAAAAGCTTTCGACAGTAAAGCTATAAGAACTCGAAACTGAAAATAAATAAGTTAACAAACTTATGGTTATAGCCCCTCCGGCTCGAGGAAGGGGTAGAGGTAAAGGTCATAATGTCAGTATGGGGCTTTCTTCTTTTTATAGAACCACAATTGTCCCTTTGGGTCCCATTCTCAACCCAAAAGGAGTTCTTCCTCTGCCCCAGTTCTTAATTCATCGGACGTTCTTGTTAGCACTAAGGATGGTCAAATATTCTCATTCAAGCAGTTCAAGAAGGAATGGGCATCTAAGACATACAACAAGATAGAAGAGAATTTTAAATCTCGCTTGGAGAGGGCTGTTAAGGAGGCCGAAATTAAAGTCAAAAACATGTATGAAGGTTTATGAGGCATTGCCTCTTCTTCTTTCTTTCTTGTATATTACATTCCAAATGTACTAATAATCACTTGGATAGTCTATCTATAGCACTAATGTCCCATTTTGTTTGTACGAGTAACTTAGTTCTTTTAATTCAAGTCTTTTTGCTTGTTCTTTTAGTTCCGTCTCGGGGTGCTTTTGTCCCTTGATACTTTCTCGTATCGATATCTTAGGTATCCTTATTCACTGGTTTTGATGCCATCGTTTCGATCCTGATTGGAATTCTTACCTGATGCTCAAACTTAGCTTAGGAATTTTTCCTCCTAAGATTCTAATACTATTAAGAATCTACTCAACATTCTAATCTGTATGGGATTTTATCAATTTTCGATTTTAGTTGGGAACCTACCCAACTCTAATCTATATAGGAATCTACCCATTTCTCTATTTTAGTTAGGAATCTATCCAATTCTAATCTGTATAGAATCTACTCATTCCTCTATTCTATTTAGGAATCTACCTAATTTTAATCTATACGTGAATCTACCCATTTCTTTATTCTAATAAGGAATCTACCCAATTCTAATATGTATGGCAATCTACCTGTTTCTCTATTCTAATTCAGAATCTACCGAATTCTAATCTATACGGGAATCTACCCATTCCTCAATTCTGATTAGGAATCTACCAAATTCTAATCTTTACTAGAATGTATTGGTTTCTCTATTTTAATTAGGAATCTACCTAATTCAAATCTATATGGGAATCTACTCGTTTCTATATTCTAGTTGGGAATCTACCCAACTCTAAATTAGTAACTTTCCCAATGCATGGCTACACTGACTATGACTCACTATTAGCATGGATTCTACTTTTCGATGTCTTTTTAAACCTAGGTAATATAGCTTGACTCTTTGCGGCCATTATTGTGGGGGTGCTCTTATGGCGAGGTTTATTAATTTTATCATTGGGTTCCAATCTACAACCACGTGTGGTCGGTGTCGGCCATCTACAACCCCTTTAGTGGGCATTAACCATTAACAACCCATTTTGGTGGGCGTCGACCATCTAACACTATCTTAAGTTAATAGTTATACTTAAATGTTAGTTGTAATTTGATAAAGAAAAATATAAATTCTTTAGAAAGAAGGATCTTAGATTTCTAAAAGAATTTTTAAATCAAATACTTGATAGGTTCTATGGTTTGGTAGGAAACATATTTACTTTGAGTTTAAGAAAAAGAATTGTTAAGTAAATTAGTATATTTAGGGAAAATAAAACTCTTTATTGATCTTGTCAGATCAGTAAGAGAGTTTTGGCCTTAAGCTTTTCAATACAAACACGGTATTTAGTAACTAAAAGGAAGATAAACTAAGTACAATTTTATGGGTATCGATTATACTTACTGAAAAAGGAAAGAGTTGACCTTGAAAGAAGTGCTCTGGGGAGGTAAGAGACTTCCTTAAATATAGTGGCTCATACTCTTTAAAAATGCATGTAGACAAGTTTGGTTCGAACGGGCTTTCATTATACGAATTTCTCCTAAAACAAAGAGACAAAGTTAGATACCTATAAAGACAAGATATTAAACTAATCATTTAATAAACTTAGACAATCTCCCTTTTTGCATGAATTTCTCTATGACTTGAGAAAGTCTTCGACCCCATATGTTTCATGCTCGTTCACTTAATGATAAACACAATAATCCTTTCCTTTTAGGTTTTCTTGAGTGGATAGGGGATATTTTGGGTAGAGAGCTCTCCATGAGTTTCCAAATAGATCTAGACAAGATTTTGATTAAGAGGAGTAAGGATTTAGTCTCGTTTGATTTTTTTTCAAGGTATAAGAGCTCGAAAAACTGGGAAGGCTCCTTTATTTGGGAAAGATGAACCTTTATTTTCCATCACCACGATAATCAAATCCTTGATTTTGTTTGCCATGGATTTAGTTGTCCCTCTAAGTTGAGCAGACTCTTTGAGGGACTTTTGGAGATATTTTGAAAGTTGCCTGATATGGAGAGCTTGAAGTTTATAAACGAGGCCATATTCTTGTCCATTCTCTTTCTTTAAAATGAGAATGGCTAATATTTTGTTATTGTCCTCTTCGATGAGATGAAAGCAGAGGCTTAAGGGTAACTCCAAGGTCGGTTTCTCATTCTCTAGGTCGGTTATAGCTGAAAGGATGATGTCACTGAATTTTTGAGAGAGAACAAATGACGGAGGTTCGAGTCCTCCTTCCAGCACTAAAAATATTAGTGCAGAATATCATATACACCAAAACCCCAACGCTTGAAGATGTGGCTCCGAAAATTGGTTTGATTTTAGGTCCTAGATATAAGAATAACAAGGCAAGATGTAGTACCGTCGGAATTACTATATGTGGAACTACTGAATTTGGACGATGAATGAGAAGAAAGTAAAGTGCTGAAAGCAAATAACATAGAAACATTTATAGTAGTTCAGGTTGAAAGTCCCTATGTCCACTGTCCTTTTCTTATTTAGTCGCTCTTATATAGCCGAGAGGCTTATCACATTAAACTTAAATGTTTCTGCCATTGATGAATTTTTTTAGAAGAGTTCTAATATTGGAAAGTACTATATGATTTTATGCTAGTCCTTGCCGCGCTAAAAAAGACCCTTCATGCCTTGGGATTGCCGCCTATATATAGCCAGCATGCTTTATTGCCATTGGTGGAGTGTCCTCCCTTTGGATTGTTGTGGTTGCTTGTCGTACGGCTATGATTGGAACTTGTTCTGGATATCTAGCATTGCTACTTGTGAAGTGCAAATTAATGAATTGTCTTCCCGCATAAACGGCCTCTTGCATTTAAGACGCATACTGCCTTGTTGGTCGGTTCGACGTTGATTCTTTTTGCTATAGGTTGGTAATTCAGACTTTGGATTCGCTGATGGGCTATTCTCTTTGGCCCATGGTATTATTCTCCCGAGAAGGGCTCAACCAGTTCGTTGTTTAAATACCTATGGACCATGAATCTTGCAATACATATGAGTGTTGGACTTTCCTTAGGGAGATAATTCATCTTTAAAATAAGCCTATTTATTCTAGGTGCCAATGACAATCTCGTAGCTCCTGGATGTCTCCTAGAAATTGAGGGAAGGACTTCCCTTACGGTGCTTGAAGATTTAGAGATATCGGGTTTCTTGATTGCTCGAAACTCAGTTGAAACAGTGAGCAAAGATAATGAATAAACAATGAAGGAATGTTTAGCTATTTGGATGGAGCTGAGCTGGAGCCAATCACATAAAGTGTAGAACTCCTCGGATAAATTGATTAAATGGCGGGACGCATCCTGCCAAGCATATATACTTATTACATGTTGCATACCCATCCAGTGAATGGTGCGCTCGTTGGTGGTGAGTTGGAACCAACTCTCCTCAAACTGTATTCTATGCTTCTCACAAATTCTCCTAAGTGATCCTTCCTCGATCTTCGAAGCGATGGAATCGACAGGATCATCTAGTATCATGACATCATCAAGAGTGTCAAAGGCAGGTTCGATTTCTAGGCCATCTACAAGCTCTACTGGAACTTCGAGAATAGATTGTTCCATTTGTGGATTTTCAAGTTGGGATACAGTTTTTGCTGGAGTTTGTCAGCCAGATTGAATAGGAGTTGAGCTTGACTCGGTGTCTGATTCAGCATATGTGGAAGTTGACAGACCTATAGCTTGAGTGGACAAACGCTTGAAAATTCTATAGCCCACAACTATCAAAACTCAATACATAATTGATATCACATTGATTAAATGTTGTGCCCCGTGCTAAAGTGAAAGTCCAGTGTAGTGTTGTGCAGTACCAATTTCTGATATTGTATAACAATTCTTTGAAAATTTTAGAGTTCATCCGAAGTGACCGTCATCACCGACCGTCCCAACGGACTTTGCATCGACTTTCGAACATTTAGTATGTTTTAGAGCTCGAAAGATTACACTTAGGAAAACTCAAATGTAATAAAATTAGGAAAATCCAAAGTGAAGAGAGAACCAAAAATTCCACCAAGGGTTGGATCGATATCGATCCACCCCCTTAGATAGAATTTTGATCGCTTTTCATCATCCCTTCTCATTGCAAGCACGTACGTTAAAATGAATTACCTTTAACCTCTCTGTCACTGTCTCCACCCACCTATGGATATAAGGGTTCAAGAAGATAGTCAACTCAGGGCTTGAATCGAAGTTTGGTTCAAGTGCTGGATGGATCGTGTCCAACCCTATGAATTTGATCGGTGGCAGGTTCAGCTAGAATTGATGGCGGTTGTTTGGATGTCAGAGAGTGACGGCGACAGTTCAAAGATTGGACGATGGTGGTTCAATTGGGAGGCGGGTTGCTTTAATGATGACTAATAGCTCTAAATCGACAGCGAGAAAAAGTGAGGAAGGAAGGGAGACGGTTCAAGTATATATTACCCCAACCCTATATTTCCAGGCAAACAAATTGTCTCATTGTAGGGCTATGGGTAGGTACCAAAAGAAATTTTAAAAAAAAAAATATGTGTGTGTGTGTGCGCGCGTGTGCGCGTGTGTGTAGTGTATGTGTAAGCATGTACATATAATCCTTAACGGGAATATGTATGTGCATTGAATTAGTGCATGATTGAAAGCCAAGGCATTGTGCGTGTACACACTTAATATCCAACAACTGGAATCGAAAGAAAGCGGATTCGAACCTAAAAGATTCGAAAACGAACTAGTCCAATATTACCAAGCTCGAAATGACAGATCATGAGAGCGCGCTCCAGTTTTATAGTCTCATATGCTAGCGAAGCATTGTAATGAACGGCTATAGACACAACACTTTACCGAAAAGGTCCGGATGAAGGATAAAAATTATTCGAAGCATAGATTGGAGTCCGATATGGCAATCCCGACTTGTCTCGATTTAAAGCACATCGTATTTGAAACATTATGTACTTTAGGAGGAAAATGTTATCCAGTCTTTTGACTGACCAATACCTAGACAGATTTGATAGACCGAACTTCATAGCTATCGAGGCAAGAGACTAGAAGAGATAGCGGTAAAGTCCAGAAACTAACAACAAACAAGATCATAAGAGAAAAACAAGGTCATCTCAAAAGTTCCAAAGCACGATCCATCAAAGTGACAAATCGGTATCGATTCATCCCCATAGATCGGTACTGATCCATGGAACCACTCCAGAAAAGCTCCAACTTCCTCTTATGCTTAAGTGTTGATGTTAGCAACTCATTTCAAGCTTTATAGATTGATCGTCTATTCATTTGTTATCGAATGCTTCAAGCAATGGAAATCGACAACTTTACTCCTCCACTAATCCATCATTTGGACTTTGAAACAAGCTCACAACTATGTAAACAAGATGGGAATCATAAAGCAAGCAATAAGTCGACATCATACAGGGAGATGTGATTGACCTATAAGTGAATCTTATGGATAGGTACCGGGTACCGATCCATGGCCAAGGATCAGTACCGATCCATAGCTATTTGCTGACTTGACCACGTTTTCATGAGACCAACCGCTGGTAGATAATGGAGATTATGGAGGAGGACGTGGTGGAGCATTTACCGTCAACCTACAACTATAAATAGGAGACTAGTAGTTCATTTTCGGGGATCTTTTCACTTCCTTGCAATTTTAACATATTTTCTTGTAATTTCCTATTGAGTGGTACCAAATCATAAGAACAACACTTGCAAGACAGCGTTACTATCGAATATAAATCTCAAGTGGACGTAAGCAACGATTAACCGAAGCACTATAAACATGTGTTGTTATGTTTGTACTTATTTTCATTTACTTTTCTTCAGCTTTATTCTCGACTTAATCTCTTGGGTGTTGGTGTCACATTTTGATACTAACAATATGGTTATTTTCTTAGTGTTTTAAACACATACAACCTAATTCTCTTATATATATATATATATATATATATATATATATATATATATATATATATATGCACTATATAAGTCTAAATACAATATGAAAGTCTTTGTATTTACTCGTACATTGTCCAATTAAGCATCTTACCCACGTTGCACGCATAAAATCAAACTGATTATTTGAGCCCATTGATTCATTTCTTTATCTTTGTTTTATCATTTTCACTCTCATGGTTTCATTGTGTGGCTAGTAAGCCTATTCCCTTTATAATTTCCTCAGTTTATGTGTTATGTATAAAGTTTTACCTACTTTCAAACAGTACCAGCCCAAAAGCACAGCAGCCTTAGGCATTTTGTAGGTTTGGCCTCATTTTCTTAACAAAGAATATCCTATAATTAAAAGATCGTTCAATCAAACCCAGAGCCCATTAAATGAAGACCTGTTCATGAGATAACAAAGGAGCAAATCTGTAGTTTTCTTTTTGGTGCGAAAGAGTAAAAAATAATGTGCATGGTCTATGAACTCGGAATCATTCATCTGATATCCTGAATGAATTTATATTTGGGCTTCCTAAAAAGTGGATTTAATTGTTCTACACAATATTTCTATATTATCAGCTAAGTTTGTGTATTCCTTTGTGCAGGCCCAGCCTAACATATAGCCCATTTAGGCTAATACCCATACCCCCCCTCAGGTCTGTGCAGACCTCACAGTTTTTGTCGCGGATGACATATTACGACCCAAAACGATGGATGAAAGAGTTATAATTCAACTATTCAAGCCACATTTAGCAATCTGATAACAATAAGGTATTAGCTATTACTTATACGATTTAAAGTACATCTTAACCAAATTGGTAATTTTAAAATATTTGATATGTTGATCCTAGAAGATTAATCTTGAAACTCGCATTCTATTTTCAAATTTCAAAACTAAAAATAGAAAAGAAAAGAAAGAAAGAAAATTATCAACATATTTCAAGTGTTCGTTCCATTTATGCAAATAATTACAACTTGCACACATTATCCCTATCATATGTGGAATAAGGTTTTTATTCAATATTATTTGTATAGGGCAAAATGTTTTTGGATTATCACTCTGGATTACAGTTAAATATGTATTTCACAGAGATTTGACAATGTAGGATATATAAAATTCAAAGAGAAGTAGCCAAAACTATTAATTAAAAAAATAAAAGAGGGAATTAGCCAAAAAAGGCAAAGTTATAAAAAAGATTTATGCTGTATTATAACTTTTACAATTTGGTCTAAAGGATCCGCATTAACAAACGAAACACAGTTACCTACTCAACGTTTTTCTCATTTTTAGGGTTGTGCCAACTTCATCTTAGTTGTTCAAAAGCCTAATCTTTATTGTTAAATCTATTAATCTCTAGCTTCATTGCCAAAATCAGTCATTCACATATGGAAACTCGTTTAAAAATCTCTCCATTGACATTTAAACTATCTCCAAATTCACCAACTCACAAAAGCAAAAGGAGCTACTTAAAAATGGTTATTATGAGCAGTAAGGATTAAAAATTATAGATATGAAGAAAAACTATTCTATTTGTACCATTGATTTAGACTTAATTTATAAGAAATGCTAAATGATTCTAGCATTAGATTTTAATAATACATCATTTATTAGAAATGCTAACTGTTACCATCATTGCAAATGCGTTGATTAAACATATTATACTCGTAAAAAAAATACTAGATGATCATAACGTCATGATCCTGTTAGTGTATGAGTCAAAATCATTTGTATTGATACAAAAGACATTAGCATTTTTGTTGTATAGTGCAATCACATATAATTTCTAAGAAATGCTAGATGATTCTAGTATAAAACTTTAGTAATACATGATTTCTCAGATCAGAAATGCTAACTGTTACTATCATTGCAAATGCATTGCGAAAACTTATTTTTACTCCTAAAAAATGCTAACTGATTCAAGCACCATGGTTTTATTAATGCATGAGTCTAAATTATTTCTAATGATGCTAAGGACATTAGCATTTTTAATGTATAGTGCAATCACATTTAGTTTGTAAGAAATGATTGATGATTGTAGCATTACTATACATTAGCATCGTAATTACTTTATGTAAATATATTTGAATATAAAAAATGCTATCTTATGCTAGCATTATCAATTTATGATGCACTAGAAAAAAATAATTGCTAGTAATACTAAAGAATTTTACATTGTTACTACAAACATAATTAATTTGTAAAAAATGCTAGATGATTCAAGCATTATGCTTCGGTAATTCACTGTACTACATCATTTTTAGTAATGCTAAATGACATTAGCATTAAAATATTGTAATGTAGCATACATAAAGTATAAAATTGCTATATGACTTAAACATCAACATTTTGTAATACATTGGGCTATACAACATCAACATGTATAATGTGTAATTATGCTAAATAATAATGCCACTTCAACTTCATAGTGTAAATGATCTATATTGTTGTTTCAAGACCATGTACATATTAATTTCTAGTTATATTGAAAACCAATAGTATACTTGAATGCATAATCTTTATTTAAACTCTTTTTTGTCCTTATTTTTTCAGGATACTATGAAATGTTCAGTGCAACAAAAGAAAAAACGCAAAAGAAAAGAAACGGCAAAAAAGGAGCAAGATAAGCGAATCTCGGTATTTGTGTAGTTTAATGGCCTTATATAAAACTAGTGTGAACTCGTGCTTCGCATACGGACTGCACTCAATCTCTTATCATCATAACATGTTTAAATGATTTATATGGTTCATTAATTAAGAAATAATGATCTTTTTTATCAATTTTCAAATAAGTTTGCATTTTGTCTAAAACTTGTGTATAAATCTTTGAAAATAGTAATGCAGGTAGTACCGGTGCTTGATAAACAATTGCAAAATATCAAGCAAAAATGATTTCAAAGATAAAATTTTCACACAATACACATATAAATTTATTGTGTGCATCAGTTGTTGCTCCATGCATCAGCTGTATTATATGTAACTTCATTTGGTGAGATACCTTTATCAATCATTTGCTTTAATACTTGATGTCGTTGATTCTATTTGCTACTTCGGTAAAAACTATCTATAAGAGAAGTGCAAGTAACAACATTTGGTTTACATTTGACCATTGATCCAAAAATGCCAAAAGCAACGTTGACATGATTCGTAAGAACGCAAGTATTGATGATGATCCCATAACTGACTATGTTTAAAAACACATTATGCAGCATCATATTATTGTAGAATGATAAGATTAGAGCACAAAGAGATTTATTTCTATTTTGAACGATTCTTGTGAAAAATATGCTAAATCTAAAGCATACATATTTTATATCTGAAGTGTTGGAACTAACAACCATTATTCACCAATATTTATTTTAATGTGAATAATATCATTGTATTTCTTTTACAGTCAAAGCAAATTCAATATAATAAGAAGCATATAATTATATTTAATAATTTTGAGCTTTCTGGTTCCATTTCTAATTCCATCTAACATTGTTGTTGTATTTTGGTAATGTTGGATTTCACCAGACTTGATGGCAATTTGTGAAAGTAGAATCAGAGGCTGGAAATTTTCAAAACAATCAACGACATAGATTAGTTAAAAGAAATAAAGTCGAACAGATTTAATAACTTTATAATATGAATAATTCGAAATATTATGATTTAAAAAAAAAATATTTTTAGCCATCAACAATGGATATCACTGGAAAGCATATTATATTTGAGATTTAATAGTGAAATCGATTCTTAACTCCAATTAATGTAGAAAGAGTTATCATATTTCGAAGTTTGGAATAGAAAGAAATTAAAAACGTGACTTTTCATTTTTCAAAATATGAAGGAGGCCTGTGTGCTCTTGAAATCTAACTCAATAATAATATTACAGTATAGATGATTGAAAATATATATAAAAAAAAGGAAAAGGACTTACTGAAACTCAAATAAAATTTTGAAAACAAATCCCTTTCAATGATTTTATTATAGCTTTCTTCAAAAGTACAATAGAAAGTAAAAATAACAGAAAGTGTTCGAAAATTTTGGATGATTTGGTAAGTTGTTATTGTGTTGAAGAAGATTGCTTCAACATAGGGGAAAAAGTTAAAGATAACAACGAAAGATATTTCCATAATTTTTGGTTTATCAATGCATGGAAAAAGCATTTTTCACATTGCCTAAAATGTCATTTCAAAGTTGTTAATACCCTATGTATTGATTTTGATGACAACAAACATATAAATATTACTACTAACGTATCTCCAAGTTCTGTAGTTATTTTAGATATATTATGGAGATATTTACAGAGATAAAAAGGAACTCAATGGAAGAAAATGGATTATATAAGAAGGTTAACCAGAGCATTGAAAGAACAAAACTGATTGAAGAAGAATATTGAAAGAACAGAAGTGTTTGAAGTGATGAGTAGTTGGATGAGTCTTAGAATTCCTTACTAAAGATCCCATGACAATTATACTTGAAGATCATCAACCATTGACCTCAACCGAATTATAAAAATCCACAAAAAAGATTTTGAAATCTGAAACTGGCAACACTTAATGGTGTTACTGATGTGTTGTTCTCTTTGGAAAATGTCTATATGTTGACATATGATGTAACGACCCGTATTTTATGTGTCGATATACCATAGAATTCTAGGTCGTCAGTGTTGATAAGTCGTCCATAACCTAAGTCGTAGGGAAAGATAACCCGTATGTTGTTTGAGTCGCAAGGAAGTTAGGTTGAAAAGTTAACTCGAGTTAGTATTAAAACGAGTTAACGAGTTAGTGTCTTTGCGAGTTACGGGTTAGTGTTTAGATAGCGACTTAGGGGATGGATGAGTTAGTGGTTATCGAGTTAGTGGGGTTGGCGACCTAGGGGGTTAGGTCGTTTGGAGGTTAGGTCGTGAGTAGGGGTAAGCGACCTAAGGGTTAGCAAGTTGTATGACCTTAGGAGCTAACGAGTTTAGGGTTACGAGTTAACTCGTATGGAACGACCTAACGAGTTAGCGAGTTAGTAAGAACAGTGGGTTAGCGACTTAGTGATAAGTCGCTCGAGCGACTTAGTGGTAGTAGCTGGTGTTTATAACTCGCAAGGTCTTGTGAGCTAGGTCATATGAGTCGTAGCATGATAAGTCGGCAGCGACTTAAGTTAGGTCGGGAAAGATTTTAAGTCGGCACTAGGCTAAGCCGCGTGGGATGTTAAGGTGTTAGGTCGTGAAGGGGCTTAAGTCGCTAGGCCGCATGCAGTTAAGTCGGTAGGTCGCTAGGTTGTTGAGGCGGGTTGTTTTAGGTCGCAGGATGTTGATGAGTCGTGGACGACTCATGGATAGGTCGTGACCGACCTAAGGGGCGACGACCTAAGGGTGATTCAGCCTATAAATAGAGGGCTTTGGCACACTTTTTGGCACCGGTTTTTGAAGCGACGAAGTGCTGTCATTTTGGGAACTCGACTACAACATTTCTTCATCTTCTTTTCTCCATTCCAATCTAGTTCTAACATCCATCCAAGATCGAAGATCGAGATCGAAGATTCAAGGGCCAAAGTTGAAGATCTTCATCCAACGAAGCTAGATTTCATCGTTTCTAGCGGGATCTCGACGAATCAAGTTTGGATCTCCGCTGTCCAGATCTGAAGTGGGTTTCTTTTGGAGTGTTTGGGTGATTCGGTGAGTGGTAGTTATCTCTCACGCGGACCCAAAGGAGTGTATTGGATTGGTGGTTTGTTGGAGTGTTGTAGATAGTGATTTTATGCATATTTCCTTAGATCCAAGTGTAGATCCATTACTTATGAAGATGTTTACCTTTTCAAGCTCATTCATCTAGTTGTAGAGACAAAACCCATGATTTATAATTGTTAGATCTATGCTAAAAACCCATAATTCATGTATGTTAGATCTATGCTCATTTATTTACGAAATTGCCATTTTAGTTATAAATGCCTATTTAGATCTTGATTGACTACTTATTTGTTTGGATTAATGTTTGCCTTGTTTGATTGATATAAATGAGTTATCTAGTTGATAGATTTGGACAAGTATGGTCAAAGACGATTCAAAAGCTACGGAAGAGGCTCTTGAATGGTGAAAGTTGCTTAAGACATATGTAGCGGATGTTGAAGCTCATATGTATGGATTGGATGATGTTGAGATGGAACTTTGCCATGATGCGATGAGGCAAACCATGTTGTTGAGTTGAGACTTTGCTATGGTGTGATAAAGCGAAGTATGATGTGATGAAGACTTGGCGTAATCCAGGCAGGGATCATTCCAAGCATGTTGATAACTCGAGGGATGGTTCGAGTTGGTTGATAATGGATTGCTCGAGAGGTAGCTTGAGCTAGTATGAGAATAGTCGTCGAGGAGGATGACTAGGAGGCTTAGATCTCATCGTTATTGAAGGTTCTAGCATGCTCAAAAGCAAGAGTACATGGGGCGCCCATAACGACTACAGGTAGGTAGTCGGGACACCCAAAAGACTACAGGTAGGTAGTTGAGTACTCTGGGCAGAGTAGGTAAGTCCTAGGCACGGGTCACGATGACGTGCGGAGCTATGTCTAGAACCGGGGTTACCATTAGCCCTTGACAGGTGGTCATTCAACTAATGGTGAAATCAAAGCAATGATAACAGTGATAGCCAGAGTCATGGATGTTTGGACGTTTGGTTGTATCATCATTCGGCCTCAAGAGCGGTGTTTTATGGGTGCTTATCTGATCTTGGTTTAGGCCTTGAGGGTTTGTATTTGGAAACATCGTCCTTGACTCGAGTGGTTATTGCTTTACCTTAATTGTCTGCTATGCTATGCTTGCTTCTCCTTAGTGTGTGTCTGGGGGCTATCACTGTAGAGAGAGGTGGATTGGGATGGTTTGGTTCCTATTCCTTTTATCCCTTATGCTCTTTTGGTATGTTTGATAGTTGATTTACTGCTCACTAAGACTTTGTCTGACTCAAGGTTTTATGTCTCCTCTTATTACCTTGGGCTGTTCATCCATGTTGGGATGGGCAGACTAGGTAGCAGGTGACAGGTGCTGTTCTTCGAGATCTACGCTGTTGGCGACGAAGACGAGCAGGAGGCTTTTGCATATTATCTCCTATATGTACTGGGTATCCGCTGCTGTATTTGATTGAGTGTTATGTAGTGAGGCTTTGATGTATGGGTGATTCACATGTTTGTATAAAACTATTATGATGCTTATATGATGATTTTCTGTTATGAAGCTTCACTATATATTTCTCTATTGTATTTTATCCATGCGCTGTGAGTTATACGATGGAGCTTCTGTTTTATTTTACCCTGACTATCGTCCATGGCTGCCTGGCATACCTTTCAGCGCTCTTTTCTCTTGTTTTGGTGCTGGAGTCATGGGCGGTCGTCACATTTGGTATCGGAGCCAGGTTAATCGATTTTAGCCAACGCTCGCTGACGTAACTACGTATGAGAGACGTAATTGTATTTTGATGGATGATTACTATATATAATATAGTAGTTTAGAAGGATTTGAACTCCTTATGCAGTTGTTTCTCAAAGGTGTTCTAATCATTTCTTTTTCTAGATACTAAAAATGAGTCGAAGAGGGAGACCAGCTGCAAGGGAAGGCCGTGCTACTGAAGGAGCTGTTGATTATGGAACTATGTTCGAAGCGATGATGACTTCGATCATGAGGAGGATACCAGCTTCAGGATCATCAGTAGATGTGGGAGTTCAAGTTCAAGCCCCAAGATCGGTGGATTTTGCTAAGCTTTGCAAGGACTATACTTCTCTCGGAGGAAAAGCTTTCTTAGGGATAGAGTCGACCATTGAAGTGCAAAGATGGATAGATGCATGTCGAAGGATCTTTGGTGACTTAGGAATTGAGGATGCAACTAAGAGGAAGCTTGCATCGAGACAGCTTCAGGGAAGAGCTGCTGATTGGTGGAATTCTATTACCATCGATACTCCAGAAGAAGAGATTACTTGGGAGCAATTCCAAGTTAGATTTGAAGCTAAGTTCATCTCTACGGCTCAGAAGTCTATTTTGTTCAAGAGGTTTGTAGAGCTCAAGCAAGGTGGGAGGACCGTTCTTGAGTATGTCTCTGAGTTTGAAGTTTTGTCTAAGTATGCCAGATCGTATATTGATTCTCCCTATCAGAAGAATGAAAAGTTTGTGACTGGTCTGGATGCTTATCTCGGGAGGCAGTTAGTGGATCATTTGGATGATCCGTTTGAGAAGCTTGTGGAGAAAGCTCTCAGGCACAAAAGTTTGTTTCCTAAGGAAGTATCTGTTGTTGCTGTAACCAAGGAAGGATCTAAACCACAGCAGAATGGGAACAGGAAGAGGAAGCAGCAGCAGCAGCAGCATCAGAGGGGTAAGGATGGTCCGAAGAGGCCAAAGGCCGAAGTGACCTGCTACAACTGCCAGCAGAAGGGCCATCTCTCTAGAGATTGTAAGAATCCCAAGGTGCCGGGAAAGTGTTATAACTGTGATAAGCTGGGACATATCAAGAAGGATTGCCCAGAACTAAGGAAAGACAAGCAGATTGTGAAAGCTTATGCTTTGGGGGCTGTTCCATCGTCTTCGAAAGCTCCTACTGCTGAAGAGAAGGGGAAGAGTGTGGTGGTTCAAGGTACTCTTTCCATTTGTGGTGTTCCAGTTAGAGTGTTGTTTGATACTGGAGCGTCGCATTCTTTTGTTTGTGAGGATTTGGTAAGCCGGTTGGGTTTGAAACTGGATATTGTTGATAGGCCATTGGTTGTGACTAATCCAGTTGGGGGTTCGTCATGTTTGTGTATGATATGTCATGGTCTAGTTGTGTCGAGTCATGATTGCTCGTTTGTTTGTGATTGTTTTGTTCTGAACTTTGCGGGGTTCGGAATTATTTTGTGTATGGACTGGCTTAGGAAGTATGCGGCAAGGATTGATTGTGAGAGGCTGGAGGTGACAGTCGGGAATGTGGAAGGGCGAAAGGTTGTGATACAATGTAAGCATGAAGAAGGCGTCTTCATGAGCTTCATGTATTCGCTGGTTGTTCCACGGGATGGACTGTCATCGGTGCCTACTGTGAATGAATTTGAGGACGTCTTTGACGAAGTCAAAGGGTTACCGCCGCATAGGGAGATCGAGTTTCGTATCGATCTAGTTGAGGGAGCCAGACCTGTTGTGATGCCTCTTAGGCGGATGGCGCCTAGGGAGCAGCAAGAGTTGAAGGTGCAAGTTGATGACCTTTTGCAGAAAGGATTCATTCGGCGTAGTGTGTCCGAATGGGGTGCACCAGTTGTGTTCGCAACCAAAGCGGATGGATCGTTGAGGTTGTGTGTCGATTATCGTGAGCTGAATAAGGTGACTAAGAAGAACAAGTATCCATTGCCGAGAATAGATGACTTGTTTGATCAGCTTCACGAGGCTAAGGTGTTTTCTCAGATGGATTTGGCAAAGGGATTTCACCAGTTGAGAGTGGCTAAGGATAGTGTTCCGAAGACTGCTTTTAGGACACCATCCGGTTTTTATGAGTGGCTGGTAATGCCGTTTGGATTGACTAACGCACCAGCATATTTTGTGGATCTTATGAATAGAGTGTTCAGAGATCGGTTGAACAAGTTTGTACTTGTGTTCGTGGATGATATTTTGGTTTACTCCAGAACTGAAGAAGAGCACAAGATGCACTTGAGGATTGTTTTGGAAATCCTGCGGAAACATCAGCTGAAGGCTAAGTTTTCGAAGTGTCACTTCTGGAAGAGTGAAGTGAGGTTCTTAGGTCATGTTATTTCTGGAAATGGAATAGCGGTTGATCCCGCTAAGGTGGCAGCGATCCAGGATTGGGTTAGACCTAAGAATGCATCTGATGTGAGAAGTTTTCTTGGATTAGCAGGATATTATCGACGATTTATCAAAGACTTTTCCAAGATAGCTGCACCGTTGACAGGATTGACGAAAAAGAACCAGGTGTTCAGATGGGATGATAAGTGTGAGCAAGCTTTCGTAATCCTGAAAGAGCGACTGACGAGTGCTCCTGTTTTGACTATTCCAAGTGGGAATGATGAGATGGTGGTTTACATCGATGCATGTGGCACTGGACTTGGAGCAGTGCTGATGCAGAAGGATAAAGTTGTTGCGTATGCAAGTCGACAACTGAAGTCGCATGAAAGGAATTATCCGACTCATGATTTGGAGTTAGCGGCGATTGTGTTTGCTTTGAAGATATGGAGACATTACCTATTGGGGGTTCGATTCGAGTTGTTTACGTATCATAAGTCGTTGAAGTATCTTTTCTCCCAAAAGGATTTGAATGTTCGGCAGCAAAGGTGGTTAGAGTTTTTGGCATCGTATGACTTTGGTATAGCCTATACTTCGGGAAAAGGTAACGCAGTGGCAGATGCGTTAAGTCGAAGACATGCAGGTTTGGGAGCCATGTTTTCAGAATGGAAGAGTCTTGAGTATTTGGCTGGATTTGACTTCAGGCCTAGATGTGAATTGGAACCTGAGATGTTGGCAAACTTATCGATAAGACCTACTCTTATGGAGAGAATTGGCGAGAGCCAAAAGCAAGATGATAAGCTTGTCAGGATTATCCGGGATTTGGAATCTGGATTGGAACCAGAGAAGGTTAAAGAATTTGAAGTCGATCGAGATGGTTGGCTTCGGAAACAAGGACGATTAGTTGTTCCTGATATTGATGGGTTGAGAGATGAAGTTCTGAGGGAAAATCATCACTCGAAGTTG
This sequence comes from Allium cepa, assembly GCA_030765085.1. Classification (NCBI taxonomy): domain Eukaryota; kingdom Viridiplantae; phylum Streptophyta; class Magnoliopsida; order Asparagales; family Amaryllidaceae; genus Allium; species Allium cepa. The sequence goes on from CM060931.1 coordinate 618,832,297, forward strand.
ATGATTCATCCAGGTGGAAATAAGATGTATCGGGATATGAAGAGAACTTACTACTGGGAAGGTATGAAGAAAGATGTTGGAAGTTTTATTTCCAAGTGTATGAACTGCCAGTTGGTGAAAGCTGAGCAGAGGAAGCCCAGTGGATTACTTCAGCCATTAGAGGTTCCTACATGGAAGTGGGAGCAAGTGTCGATGGATTTTATCGATGGTCTACCTAGAACCAGGGCAAGGAATGAAGGGATTTGGGTCATAGTAGATCGGTTGACCAAGAGTGCAAGGTTCATTCCTGTTCGATCGACTAGGACTGCATCGAAGTTGGCTGAGCTTTATGTTAAGTGGATAGTTCGATTCCATGGTGTTCCGAAGAGTATAGTGAGCGATCGAGACCCATTGTTCACTAGTGGATTTTGGAAGAGCTTCCAGGAAGTTTTGGGAACCGAGTTGTGTTTGAGTACAGCTTATCACCCTCAAACAGATGGTCAGACCGAGAGAGTCAACAGAGTTTTCGAAGATCTCTTGAGAGCATGTGTTTTGGACTTCGGAGGATCATGGGAAGATCACCTTCATTTGGTGGAATTTGCATATAACAACAGTTATCAGTCGAGTATTGGTATGGCACCATATGAGGCATTATATGGAAGACCGTGTAACTCTCCGACATGTTGGTTGGAAACTGGAGAAAAGTTGATACTTGGGCCAGAGATGATTCGACAGACTTCGGATTGTATAGAGATCGTTCGGCAACGAATGAAGGCAGCCCAAGATCGTCAGAAAAGTTATGCAGATAATCGTCGTAAGGATTTGGAGTTCGACGTAGGCGATATGGTTTTTGTAAAGATTTCTCCATTAAAGAATATTATAAGATTTGGGAAGAAAGGGAAGTTAACTCCGAGATTTGTTGGACCATTCCCGATTATCGAGCGAATTGGAAAGCTCGCGTATAGATTAGAGTTACCAGGGAAGATGGCGGGTGTGCACAATGTTTTTCACGTATCGTATCTACGGAAGTGTGTGCATGACCCAAGTACTGTGGTTTCTGCTGATAGCTGTGAAGATTTGGAGGTTGATCCAGAGGTTAGAAGACCTCGTAAGCCGCTTCGTGTTATTGGAACTGACACGAAACAGCTTAGGAGAAAGACGATTACGTTGCTCAAGGTACAATGGAGTGATGATGTTAACGACTGTACGTGGGAGGAGGAAGAGAGGATGAAGGCAGCTCATCCTGGACTCTTCGAGGTATGGCCCTAAGGTGTCGTGGCATCTCATGAATTTGTAACTTGATTTCTGTCTTAGAATTCTGCATGCTAGGCTAGAATTGGATGCATGGTTTGTTGATTGCTATGGATGGTAGGCATGCGGATTATCTTTGATTGCTGTTGTCTGCTTGGAATTTCGGGGGCGAAATTCCTAAGGGGGAGAGAATGTAACGACCCGTATTTTACGTGTCGATATACCATAGAATTCTAGGTCGTCAGTGTTGATAAGTCGTCCATAACCTAAGTCGTAGGGAAAGATAACCCGTATGTTGTTTGAGTCGCAAGGAAGTTAGGTTGAAAAGTTAACTCGAGTTAGTATTAAAACGAGTTAACGAGTTAGTGTCTTTGCGAGTTACGAATGTAGCGACCAATAAAATTTTATTAATTTTTTTTTTTTTGGTTTTATAACGTATTTAATTTGGATTTTGAGAAATTATTAATAATAATAATTTTGAAATAAAAATTTGATATTTGGATTACGTATAATTTTATAGTTTAAACCAATAAGTTGTAGTTGTATATGGCTTGCATCTTATTCTATAATAACCAGTGTATATTTTGCTGTCTACTAGTATAATACTATATGTTAGTTTATTTATGTGTATCGATCTAAACAATGATTTTAAAATAATAATAAAAATATACATACATACATATATATAATTGGATTTGCGTTTGAATTTAGAAAATGATTTTGATTCATATATATAGTTATATACATAGTTATGCACATATATAGCCATAAGTTCAACTCATACCATATTAAATTTCTTTTAAAGGTTTTAGCTAAATCTATGGGTGAGCGTTGACACACCTTTCCACCTTATATTTAATTCTCTAACGTTTCAATTTGCATTCTATCCGTTCATAATTTCTTTTTTTTTGTGTCAGCTGAATCAATGAGAGACTATTACAATTTCATTTATTTGTGTACGTTTTCATTTTTATTATTGTACACATCACGGTACCTTTAAAATTGTGACTTCATTTCTTTTCTTCGGTCTCAATTATAGAAGCGTGCTGCGCACGTTATTATTAATTGCTTTGAATCTCACTACTCTATATTTATTCCTGTACGTTTTATCTTCGCTTAAATTTCTCTCTCCATTCTTTTTTCCATTTTAATACCCTTGCCTTTCCATACTCACGTGCTTTCCAATCAAGCAATAAATTATTTAAATATCCACCTTATCAACTTGACCGTTGTTATTGCATCACACTAGTATATAATTCAAATCTATCATTATTCTACCATTCTTCTTTAACAAATTATATGTAACAGTATATCATAAATGGACAGCTCATTCTCCACCCATTCATTTCTCCTATTCAATTAATAATGGAATATAAAGTTATATATTTGGTATACAATTCAAACAACCGTTACCATTCATACCTCCTAAATTCTAGCGATTGACCCCTCTATTTCCATCGGTTCAAATTTATACAAACTTTATATTCGTTACACGTTACATTCATTTATTTGACCGGTCCTTTCCTTTGTTATTTCCCGAATTTCGTGCGTTACTAACCAATGCTCCATATTTATTTGCCTTAATGATTCAGCTAAATTTAAGGATCGCCGTTGCTTTTACCTTTTTGTTTATATTACCATTCCCCTATTTTAGCCGGTTGCATTTGATATTTCCTTGATTTAAGCTTTCTAACTTTTAAATTTCCACTACTCTATATTTTTTCTGTACATTTATCTTTGCTTGAATTTCTTTGTCCATTCTCCTCTTTTGCATGTGAAGCTTCTTCTGTAGGTAAATGGCTGCACCATTTTTTTTTCTTCTTCTTATTTCTTTTCTTTTTCTTCTTCTTTTTCATCCTTTTCTTTTGTTTTCTTATTGTTTATATTGCTTTTCCTTTATTTTAAGCACAACATGTTTTTGTCTATTTATTTTTTTACATGTTTTGATTTTCAATGTAACATAAAAGTTTATAATTTAAGCGTATATATATATATATTTAAAAAGGATCGCTTTATATTAAGGTCACATGGTATCTGGAGAAGTATTTTTTTTAAACTATTTTGTCACTTTTATTTATATTTTACAATCCCGGTCCTAGGAGCATTTGATTGTTGGCTATACAGTTTGGGTCTATGTATTTACATTTAAAAGATAATGTTTAAATTTATGTAAAGGAAGGCAAAATTATGATGTATAAACTGGGATAGTTTAACATATATAGGCGAGGACATCATTAATTCCTACTTTCTATTTTCATCAGTTTTGGTTTATGCATTTAGTAATGCTAACTAAGCTATATATATATATATAATTGGTTTTGCAAGGTCTATAGTTATATAAAATAATATGTCGATTTTATGGATTTTTGTTTACAGTAGTGCTTCACTTTTGGTTTTAAAACATAAATAGTTATATGTTTGGCAAGTTCACATATTGCTGTTTTGTAAGATCACGTTTAATATGTATATACTTTTTTTTATAGATGAGAACTTGGTTTTCAAATATATTTTTTTTAGTATGTTTTGGGATTAATTATTTAATTTAAACAAATATATTTATTTTAAGTTTATGTTTAATTTTTAATAAATGTAAGCTTGATTTGTTTATTTACTTATATGTTTGAAACGCTTGTAAATTTAATTTGCGGTGTTCAAACTTAGAATATAAATTCATATGTATATATAGTATAGGTCAGTTTTATGAATTTTTTTTATATACATATTTTTAAGTTTTATTTTATATAGTATGGTTTATATGTTAGAAAAAAAAAGGAGAGAGGTTTTATATCCATAGTTATATGTTACTGCATTGGGTAATATAGCTGTTAAGTGCTGTCTGCATTTGTACATTGATTTTTACTTGGACTGTATATATATATTGAATAACAAGTGTTTGTAGCTTTCTTTGTCGCAGTTAATATAAGCTATGTTGAAAATGGGTCTCAACATTGTTTTTTTCTTTAAACTTGCATGTGTTTATGTACATTTCAATATGAAAGTTACAATATTTATTTCAAATTTTATTACATTTGATTTTTAATACAAAACAGTGATTTTTCGTACATACGTATTTTGTTTGATATTGGTCTTAAAAAGAAATATTAATTTAATAAGAAAATAATATATTTATTTTGATTTATATATGTATATGTGCTTTAAATGGATATTGTTTTCAAATTCTCTTATACCAATTCTCTTCATCAAACCCGGTTCTAATTTGATTCCGTCGATTCCTGTTATCAGCTTTGTCCGTCGTGCCCGTTTTCTCCATCGAATCGTATCCATCTAGCGTCGCTTGGAATTCGTAGCTCGTTTCCTTGTCAAATCTGTTTAGCCTCGAAAGGTGAGCAATCACTCACGATTAACACTTTTATATTTATTGAATTTGATTTCAATTGAAACGACAATTGAAATATGCTGTTGTATTTATTTTTAATTGTTATATATGCTATTATTTGTATCTGTTCACCTATGACACCCAACACCATTATCGGTTAATTATGTATGTGATAATAATACAGATTGGTTGATAATTGATTGTTTGATTGATTGTTGTTTAAATTGGATGTTAATTATTTTTGTTAAGTGATAACTAGTTTGCTAGTTTAATTTGAGTAGTATAGTTTACAAATTAAACGGATTATATATGATGGACCTTACTTTATTAAAACCTGACCCCGCCATATGTAAATTTGATTAGTTGAATTTGACCCATTGATTGTCGTAGAAATTGATAAATTATTCTTGAAATCTTTGAACGTAGTTTGGATTAATTGTTGTATTATTAAACTGAAAATGAAATGGAACGACAAGGGAAAACTGAAATGTAATAACCTTTAAATCTACATGAAATGATAGTGTAGATTTTAGAAATAATTATAAAAATAACAATGCGAATTAATACGATTATTTCGGGGTTATTTGATTTAATCTATTGAATTGTTATTGATTGTTGTTATTGCTTGTTTACTTACTTTGACACTATCCCTGTCATCACACTGCAAGTTCCCTTTGTTATGTTTGATTTTTGAATTAAAATGGGTTGAAAAGATAGGCCCAAGCGGGTTTCGTTTAATTAAATTTGGGATTACGGGTTGAAATGCTATCCACCCGTATACATTTAGTGTACGTATTGAAATGATAATAGCCATAACACTTTGACCATATGATAAAAAAACCTATGGTCTTATTAAATGTAAATTCTTAAATACATCTATAAAGGGTAATGATAAATATAGAGTTAATTATATCTAGTTAATCAAGATTTGATTAAATACATAAATTATGATAAATAATTTATGTAAATTTTATTCGGATAAATTTTGCAATAATATTGAAAAATTAAGGTTGGGAGATAAATTTGGGTTATTGTAAAATGATGTTTAGATAAGGATTTATTTATTTAAATCAATTTGAAATTTATCGAATGAGATATTTCACGTTTAATAAAATTTGAGAAATCTTGAGAAAGATGTAATTTAAAGTCACTAAAATGGTATTGAATAAGGGAAGGTTCAAACTAAATAATAATGATGTAAAAACCAAGAATCTATATGAAACTGTTAAATTTAACATCTAAGTATTTAAGCCATGAACTGTATTGTAATTAAATGGTTTAGAAATTTGATATGTATTTGGGACCAAGATAGTTGAATTTGTTATGTAGATAACTAATTGAATTTAAGGGAAATTGAGGTTGAACGAAATCTGGAAATTTGTATTTAGAAAACTAGATTGGGAAATTTAGGGGAAATATTAAATACTTAAAGTATGGAAACATATTGAAATGGAAAGGGTAATTAGGATATCAAATCCAGATTTGAGATTTATAATTGAGATTGAATTTAATTTAAATGGAAAGGTCAGGTTGATGTGAACGATTTGTTAAGTTAAGGAAATTGCAAGTGCTTTACCATATACAGCATTTAATATATATAAATACTATTTGGGAAATATAATTATTCGAAGTGAATTTGACATTTGGGTTTGAAGTATAAATTAAGTGAATGACCACAATGTAATAGTGTATATTTCTACCCTGTAGATAGTTCTATGGACCCTTAGAGGATGGTCATCCCAAACATCCTTTAAGTTATTTGTATTTCAGTTGATATTTCACTTGAGTTGGATTTATTGATATAAGAATGTTAATCCTGACTCGAGTGTTTTGTGTTTTGCTTTACGCTCGGGTCAGACCGAGTAATACAGCATTAGAGACTCACCTTTGGAGATTGGAGCTTCATTTGGAGATCCAACTATCGTTTCAGCTTTCAGTTTTCTAGATTGACTGGTTCAGAGAAGTCATCGGCTCGTACTGAAGACTTTTCTGTATTCAAGAGATTCTGATGTATTTTATTTTAAACTCTGATGTATATAGTAGCTTCATGAACTACTATTTTTCTATTCCGCTGCATTATATTACTCTGTGTCTGTGATCTGTGTTTGATTTATTTACTGTATATTTTAAGTTTTGCCAAATTAAATTAACAATTCGGTATTTTGAATTATTCAAGTCGTACATGTACGGTTTTAGTGTCGATTTGAATGGTCCAAAATAGCGGGTCGTTACAGTTGGTATCAGAGCTTTGGCTCTAGGCAAAACTTAGCATATATAGTAAATTTATTTACAGAATCACTTTCGCTCGAGTTGAATCTCTTCCTTTCGACTTGATTTCCTTTGAATTTTGGAATATCCCTCGGTTCCGAAATTCATCCGTGTCTCTTCCTATTTATATTAGTTTAATTGCGGAGTATTCCATAACTCCATTGAATAATTTGTAAAAGGGTGAAAACTCCTTTACAATTGGCATTAATTCACCTAGATTTCTGAAGTCACGGTTGACCGGTAGATGTCGCCCGCGACTTATAGAAGGATATCCACCTTCTACTTTGTAATAAAGATTTCCTCATTTTGCTCAAGCCTTCACACTTTGTTTCGAAACTTCCTTTGATCAAGTTTTCTCTTAGAAATTGAACCTCTATCTGGTTTGATATTGGACTCCCTGAATGATAGGAAACTATTTTGTAGATGGCAAAATCGGAAGAGCAGAAAGCAGCTCGTCGAGCCTGGAGAGCACTAGCCCGTAAGGAACAGGAGGAAGCAATGGAGAAGTGGGAAAAGATTTGGAGGGAAAGGGCAGGACCTGGACCTTATGACAATGTCATCTGTTATCGGTGTCAAGAGAAGGGACATTATGCAGCCATGTGCGGGAAGAGAGATGAAGGAAAGAAGAGTGAGGGCCAGCGTTATCGATCCAAGATCTTCTGTTTTAAGTGCCGTAGTACGGGACACTTTCCCAATCGCTGCCAAAAGGTGAAGAAAGTAAATGCTGCACCCACGGCATCAGTCGACCAATCAACCATTTGCTATCACTGTAGGCTGACTGGACATATAGCTAGGAATTGTCCTGTGAGGAAGTACGGAAGGAAGGCTGCGTTCCCGCAATTCGTTAAGGAGGATGGGTGTGTAGTGCATTTATGTAAGAAATGCAGAAGTTGGGGCCATATTGAGGGGGAGTGTTCTGGACCGATTGAAGTCCCACCCGGTAGAATTAATACCGATGCTTTGTTTATGTAAGGTGGTTCTCGGTAGATCTGTTTGTTTCAGCAGTTGTTTGTTGCTTTCGATAAACTCTATTGTATCTTTTGCTTAACTGAAGTTCTCTAATAAAGTATTCATGTTCCTGTTTCGTTGATATGAAATTCAAATCTCTATCTTTATTTTGAAATCCATTCTTAGATTATCCTTTGAAAATCGGGTACGTTTGTATTTTGAAATTGCTTTATATATCAAATTTATATTTTAATAACTATGATTTTTCCTATATATAAAAAGAAATGTTTCGATAAGGATTATATACCTATATATAAATCAAATAAGAAATGTTATTCTATATAAAAAGTTTTGAAAGGATTTGAAATTTTGGAAAATTATAAGAAATTGATTTATATAAAAATGATTTATAACTGAAGTGTTAAATTTGAAATTCGAGAATTGAATTCCGGTATTTTGAAATTGGTTTTAAGATTTTGGAAATTATAGGAAAAATAGTACGATTTAAAAGTATTTTTCCGAATAAGAAATGTTTTAAATGAGTTCAAATGAATTCCATTAATTTTGAAGAAATTTCAAACGAGTTTTCAAGAAAATAGAAGTCCAGAACTCACTTATGTCGCTAGGGAATAATTTCGGTGATGAGTGCACGCATCATCGACATTGATTTTCGAGTTTCAGAGTGGGGGAGAGGCTCCTTTAATAGCTTCGCTATGCGAGTGATCTTGTAAAACCGTTTTTGATTTCAAATTCCGTAGTAATTTGATAGTTTCGAAAGAAATATGTATATATTTGAAATGATTTAAAGTATACCGTCGTTCGATCCTCGAGTTTTGAGTTGACCTAGAATAACCCTATTTATAAAAAATTGATTTCCAACTAGTGATTTGAAATCTATTGATTTGAAAGGTACTCAATTTTGGAAAGAGAATTTTATATAATCGAAGTCTATATAAGGATATTTTGATATACTATTGATTTGGAAAGTATTCGTTTGAAAATGGAATCCTATATATATGGACTTTATATAAGTACAATATTTGAAAGTGATTTGAAAAAGGTACTATATGATATATATTTTCCAAATAAAGATATGGAAAGTGCCTTCTGCTTGATATCCGCTTTGTGGCCACAGCGTGGATTCATTCTATCGTTATTATTCTCTCTGATTTTGGTTTTCCGGATGTAATACTCGAGTGTTCCCACCGTGACGTGTCCCACGGTTTCTTTTTCTCTCGTGAATGCACAGCGAAATTGCCTGGCTGAGTCTTGCCTAGGGGTACGGATTGTTTCCTGGGGGAACCAGGCGGAACCATTGTGTATCCTGCAATCTGTGTAGGTCGCGAATAGTAGCGCAAGTGCCTGGCTGAGTCTTGCCTGGGGGTACGGATTGTTTCCTGGGGGAACCAGGCGTAACCATTGTGTATCCTGCACCCTACTAGTCATCATGGCGTAACTCGCAGGGCTGTGAAAGCTTACGGATATGGATTGTTTCCTGGGGGAACCAGGCGTAACCATTGTGTATCTGCGAACCATGATCGGACAAAGGTTTTGGTTTGATTGTTTTGTTTGGATCGTACTTTCCATATCTGTTTTAAAGGGTTTTTCAAGTATTTTCACTGGTTGTTGAAACAAGTCTACTAAGTACTTGAAGAATTCTAGCTTTGCGCCTGATCAACGCATGGCCAGAGTCTGCAAGAACAAGGATAAACTTGTTGAAACATCGAGTTATAAAAGTATTTTCGAAAGAAAATTTACTTTGATATAGTAGTATCTTATTATAAAAGTGTTATTATAAAGGTATTTATTATAAAATATTTTTCCCAACAAAGAAATTTGCATTAATCTTTGGAATTAAATTCCTTTGGTAAATTGAAAATTCTTGCCCGATACTATTCCAGAATCTACCTTCCTTTCCTTTTTGAATAAAATCTTTTAAAGATTGCTTATCTATATGCTACATTGGTTAATAGAAAATTTTAGTGGTATAAATATTTTTGAAGTGAATGATTTATTAATAATGTTTGAAAGGTATCTAAAGACAAATTTAAAAATTTATGAATTATGGATTTAATGTTTTCAACAGCTTCTTTGTAAATATAACTAATGATGCAAATAATTGTTTTCAAATAGCTTTCATATATGTATATAGGTGTTAGTTAAACATATTAAATTTCAATGAGTTTTGGAAATTTTAAAGTATTAAAGATAGCTGAATCGCAAATAAAGTTTTCAAATGAATAATTCAAGTAAAATTATATAGTTTTAAATTAATTATTTACCCTTAACTTTCAATCTACCTTTATTTCTGGTTGTTCTATTCTCCTACCTTCTTCCTTTTCGGGGACGAAAAGTTTTGAGTGGGGGAGAATGTAGCGACCAATAAAATTTTATTAATTTTTTTTTTTTTGGTTTTATAACGTATTTAATTTGGATTTTGAGAAATTATTAATAATAATAATTTTGAAATAAAAATTTGATATTTGGATTACGTATAATTTTATAGTTTAAACCAATAAGTTGTAGTTGTATATGGCTTGCATCTTATTCTATAATAACCAGTGTATATTTTGCTGTCTACTAGTATAATACTATATGTTAGTTTATTTATGTGTATCGATCTAAACAATGATTTTAAAATAATAATAAAAATATACATACATACATATATATAATTGGATTTGCGTTTGAATTTAGAAAATGATTTTGATTCATATATATAGTTATATACATAGTTATGCACATATATAGCCATAAGTTCAACTCATACCATATTAAATTTCTTTTAAAGGTTTTAGCTAAATCTATGGGTGAGCGTTGACACACCTTTCCACCTTATATTTAATTCTCTAACGTTTCAATTTGCATTCTATCCGTTCATAATTTCTTTTTTTTTGTGTCAGCTGAATCAATGAGAGACTATTACAATTTCATTTATTTGTGTACGTTTTCATTTTTATTATTGTACACATCACGGTACCTTTAAAATTGTGACTTCATTTCTTTTCTTCGGTCTCAATTATAGAAGCGTGCTGCGCACGTTATTATTAATTGCTTTGAATCTCACTACTCTATATTTATTCCTGTACGTTTTATCTTCGCTTAAATTTCTCTCTCCATTCTTTTTTCCATTTTAATACCCTTGCCTTTCCATACTCACGTGCTTTCCAATCAAGCAATAAATTATTTAAATATCCACCTTATCAACTTGACCGTTGTTATTGCATCACACTAGTATATAATTCAAATCTATCATTATTCTACCATTCTTCTTTAACAAATTATATGTAACAGTATATCATAAATGGACAGCTCATTCTCCACCCATTCATTTCTCCTATTCAATTAATAATGGAATATAAAGTTATATATTTGGTATACAATTCAACAACCGTTACCATTCATACCTCCTAAATTCTAGCGATTGACCCCTCTATTTCCATCGGTTCAAATTTATACAAACTTTATATTCGTTACACGTTACATTCATTTATTTGACCGGTCCTTTCCTTTGTTATTTCCCGAATTTCGTGCGTTACTAACCAATGCTCCATATTTATTTGCCTTAATGATTCAGCTAAATTTAAGGATCGCCGTTGCTTTTACCTTTTTGTTTATATTACCATTCCCCTATTTTAGCCGGTTGCATTTGATATTTCCTTGATTTAAGCTTTCTAACTTTTAAATTTCCACTACTCTATATTTTTTCTGTACATTTATCTTTGCTTGAATTTCTTTGTCCATTCTCCTCTTTTGCATGTGAAGCTTCTTCTGTAGGTAAATGGCTGCACCATTTTTTTTTCTTCTTCTTATTTCTTTTCTTTTTCTTCTTCTTTTTCATCCTTTTCTTTTGTTTTCTTATTGTTTATATTGCTTTTCCTTTATTTTAAGCACAACATGTTTTTGTCTATTTATTTTTTTACATGTTTTGATTTTCAATGTAACATAAAAGTTTATAATTTAAGCGTATATATATATATATATTTAAAAAGGATCGCTTTATATTAAGGTCACATGGTATTTGGAGAAGTATTTTTTTTAAACTATTTTGTCACTTTTATTTATATTTTACAATCCCGGTCCTAGGAGCATTTGATTGTTGGCTATACAGTTTGGGTCTATGTATTTACATTTAAAAGATAATGTTTAAATTTATGTAAAGGAAGGCAAAATTATGATGTATAAACTGGGATAGTTTAACATATATAGGCGAGGACATCATTAATTCCTACTTTCTATTTTCATCAGTTTTGGTTTATGCATTTAGTAATGCTAACTAAGCTATATATATATATAATTGGTTTTGCAAGGTCTATAGTTATATAAAATAATATGTCGATTTTATGGATTTTTGTTTACAGTAGTGCTTCACTTTTGGTTTTAAAACATAAATAGTTATATGTTTGGCAAGTTCACATATTGCTGTTTTGTAAGATCACGTTTAATATGTATATACTTTTTTTTATAGATGAGAACTTGGTTTTCAAATATATTTTTTTTAGTATGTTTTGGGATTAATTATTTAATTTAAACAAATATATTTATTTTAAGTTTATGTTTAATTTTTAATAAATGTAAGCTTGATTTGTTTATTTACTTATATGTTTGAAACGCTTGTAAATTTAATTTGCGGTGTTCAAACTTAGAATATAAATTCATATGTATATATAGTATAGGTCAGTTTTATGAATTTTTTTTATATACATATTTTTAAGTTTTATTTTATATAGTATGGTTTATATGTTAGAAAAAAAAAGGAGAGAGGTTTTATATCCATAGTTATATGTTACTGCATTGGGTAATATAGCTGTTAAGTGCTGTCTGCATTTGTACATTGATTTTTACTTGGACTGTATATATATATTGAATAACAAGTGTTTGTAGCTTTCTTTGTCGCAGTTAATATAAGCTATGTTGAAAATGGGTCTCAACATTGTTTTTTTCTTTAAACTTGCATGTGTTTATGTACATTTCAATATGAAAGTTACAATATTTATTTCAAATTTTATTACATTTGATTTTTAATACAAAACAGTGATTTTTCGTACATACGTATTTTGTTTGATATTGGTCTTAAAAAGAAATATTAATTTAATAAGAAAATAATATATTTATTTTGATTTATATATGTATATGTGCTTTAAATGGATATTGTTTTCAAATTCTCTTATACCAATTCTCTTCATCAAACCCGGTTCTAATTTGATTCCGTCGATTCCTGTTATCAGCTTTGTCCGTCGTGCCCGTTTTCTCCATCGAATCGTATCCATCTAGCGTCGCTTGGAATTCGTAGCTCGTTTCCTTGTCAAATCTGTTTAGCCTCGAAAGGTGAGCAATCACTCACGATTAACACTTTTATATTTATTGAATTTGATTTCAATTGAAACGACAATTGAAATATGCTGTTGTATTTATTTTTAATTGTTATATATGCTATTATTTGTATCTGTTCACCTATGACACCCAACACCATTATCGGTTAATTATGTATGTGATAATAATACAGATTGGTTGATAATTGATTGTTTGATTGATTGTTGTTTAAATTGGATGTTAATTATTTTTGTTAAGTGATAACTAGTTTGCTAGTTTAATTTGAGTAGTATAGTTTACAAATTAAACGGATTATATATGATGGACCTTACTTTATTAAAACCTGACCCCGCCATATGTAAATTTGATTAGTTGAATTTGACCCATTGATTGTCGTAGAAATTGATAAATTATTCTTGAAATCTTTGAACGTAGTTTGGATTAATTGTTGTATTATTAAACTGAAAATGAAATGGAACGACAAGGGAAAACTGAAATGTAATAACCTTTAAATCTACATGAAATGATAGTGTAGATTTTAGAAATAATTATAAAAATAACAATGCGAATTAATACGATTATTTCGGGGTTATTTGATTTAATCTATTGAATTGTTATTGATTGTTGTTATTGCTTGTTTACTTACTTTGACACTATCCCTGTCATCACACTGCAAGTTCCCTTTGTTATGTTTGATTTTTGAATTAAAATGGGTTGAAAAGATAGGCCCAAGCGGGTTTCGTTTAATTAAATTTGGGATTACGGGTTGAAATGCTATCCACCCGTATACATTTAGTGTACGTATTGAAATGATAATAGCCATAACACTTTGACCATATGATAAAAAAACCTATGGTCTTATTAAATGTAAATTCTTAAATACATCTATAAAGGGTAATGATAAATATAGAGTTAATTATATCTAGTTAATCAAGATTTGATTAAATACATAAATTATGATAAATAATTTATGTAAATTTTATTCGGATAAATTTTGCAATAATATTGAAAAATTAAGGTTGGGAGATAAATTTGGGTTATTGTAAAATGATGTTTAGATAAGGATTTATTTATTTAAATCAATTTGAAATTTATCGAATGAGATATTTCACGTTTAATAAAATTTGAGAAATCTTGAGAAAGATGTAATTTAAAGTCACTAAAATGGTATTGAATAAGGGAAGGTTCAAACTAAATAATAATGATGTAAAAACCAAGAATCTATATGAAACTGTTAAATTTAACATCTAAGTATTTAAGCCATGAACTGTATTGTAATTAAATGGTTTAGAAATTTGATATGTATTTGGGACCAAGATAGTTGAATTTGTTATGTAGATAACTAATTGAATTTAAGGGAAATTGAGGTTGAACGAAATCTGGAAATTTGTATTTAGAAAACTAGATTGGGAAATTTAGGGGAAATATTAAATACTTAAAGTATGGAAACATATTGAAATGGAAAGGGTAATTAGGATATCAAATCCAGATTTGAGATTTATAATTGAGATTGAATTTAATTTAAATGGAAAGGTCAGGTTGATGTGAACGATTTGTTAAGTTAAGGAAATTGCAAGTGCTTTACCATATACAGCATTTAATATATATAAATACTATTTGGGAAATATAATTATTCGAAGTGAATTTGACATTTGGGTTTGAAGTATAAATTAAGTGAATGACCACGATGTAATAGTGTATATTTCTACCCTGTAGATAGTTCTATGGACCCTTAGAGGATGGTCATCCCAAACATCCTTTAAGTTATTTGTATTTCAGTTGATATTTCACTTGAGTTGGATTTATTGATATAAGAATGTTAATCCTGACTCGAGTGTTTTGTGTTTTGCTTTACGCTCGGGTCAGACCGAGTAATACAGCATTAGAGACTCACCTTTGGAGATTGGAGCTTCATTTGGAGATCCAACTATCGTTTCAGCTTTCAGTTTTCTAGATTGACTGGTTCAGAGAAGTCATCGGCTCGTACTGAAGACTTTTCTGTATTCAAGAGATTCTGATGTATTTTATTTTAAACTCTGATGTATATAGTAGCTTCATGAACTACTATTTTTCTATTCCGCTGCATTATATTACTCTGTGTCTGTGATCTGTGTTTGATTTATTTACTGTATATTTTAAGTTTTGCCAAATTAAATTAACAATTCGGTATTTTGAATTATTCAAGTCGTACATGTACGGTTTTAGTGTCGATTTGAATGGTCCAAAATAGCGGGTCGTTACAGGTTAGTGTTTAGATAGCGACTTAGGGGATGGACGAGTTAGTGGTTATCGAGTTAGTGGGGTTGGCGACCTAGGGGGTTAGGTCGTTTGGAGGTTAGGTTGTGAGTAGGGGTAAGCGACCTAAGGGTTAGCAAGTTGTATGACCTTAGGAGCTAACGAGTTTAGGGTTACGAGTTAACTCGTATGGAACGACCTAACGAGTTAGCGAGTTAGTAAGAACAGTGGGTTAGCGACTTAGTGATAAGTCGCTCGAGCGACTTAGTGGTAGTAGCTGGTGTTTATAACTCGCAAGGTCTTGTGAGCTAGGTCATATGAGTCGTAGCATGATAAGTCGGCAGCGACTTAAGTTAGGTCGGGAAAGATTTTAAGTCGGCACTAGGCTAAGCCGCGTGGGATGTTAAGGTGTTAGGTCGTGAAGGGGCTTAAGTCGCTAGGCCGCATGCAATTAAGTCGGTAGGTCGCTAGGTTGTTGAGGCGGGTTGTTTTAGGTCACAGGATGTTGATGAGTCGTGGACGACTCATGGATAGGTCGTGACCGACCTAAGGGGCGACGACCTAAGGGTGATTCAGCCTATAAATAGAGGGCTTTGGCACACTTTTTGGCACCGGTTTTTGAAGCGACGAAGTGCTGTCATTTTGGGAACTCGACTACAACATTTCTTCATCTTCTTTTCTCCATTCCAATCTAGTTCTAACATCCATCCAAGATCGAAGATCGAGATCGAAGATTCAAGGGCCAAAGTTGAAGATCTTCATCCAACGAAGCTAGATTTCATCGTTTCTAGCGGGATCTCGACGAATCAAGTTTGGATCTCCGCTGTCCAGATCTGAAGTGGGTTTCTTTTGGAGTGTTTGGGTGATTCGGTGAGTGGTAGTTATCTCTCACGCGGACCCAAAGGAGTGTATTGGATTGGTGGTTTGTTGGAGTGTTGTAGATAGTGATTTTATGCATATTTCCTTAGATCCAAGTGTAGATCCATTACTTATGAAGATGTTTACCTTTGCAAGCTCATTCATCTAGTTGTAGAGACAAAACCCATGATTTATAATTGTTAGATCTATGCTAAAAACCCATAATTCATGTATGTTAGATCTATGCTCATTTATTTACGAAATTGCCATTTTAGTTATAAATGCCTATTTAGATCTTGATTGACTACTTATTTGTTTGGATTAATGTTTGCCTTGTTTGATTGATATAAATGAGTTATCTAGTTGATAGATTTGGACAAGTATGGTCAAAGACGATTCAAAAGCTACGGAAGAGGCTCTTGAATGGTGAAAGTTGCTTAAGACATATGTAGCGGATGTTGAAGCTCATATGTATGGATTGGATGATGTTGAGATGGAACTTTGCCATGATGTGATGAGGCAAACCATGTTGTTGAGTTGAGACTTTGCTATGGTGTGATAAAGCGAAGTATGATGTGATGAAGACTTGGCGTAATCCAGGCAGGGATCATTCCAAGCATGTTGATAACTCGAGGGATGGTTCGAGTTGGTTGATAATGGATTGCTCGAGAGGTAGCTTGAGCTAGTATGAGAATAGTCGTCGAGGAGGATGACTAGGAGGCTTAGATCTCATCGTTGTTGAAGGTTCTAGCATGCTCAAAAGCAAGAGTACATGGGGCGCCCATAACGACTACAGGTAGGTAGTCGGGACACCCAAAAGACTACAGGTAGGTAGTTGAGTACTCTGGGCAGAGTAGGTAAGTCCTAGGCACGGGTCACGATGACGTGCGGAGCTATGTCTAGAACCGGGGTTACCATTAGCCCTTGACAGGTGGTCATTCAACTAACGGTGAAATCAAAGCAATGATAACAGTGATAGCCAGAGTCATGGATGTTTGGACGTTTGGTTGTATCATCATTCGGCCTCAAGAGCGGTGTTTTCTGGGTGCTTATCTGATCTTGGTTTAGGCCTTGGGGGTTTGTATTTGGAAACATCGTCCTTGACTCGAGTGGTTATTGCTTTACCTTAATTGTCTGCTATGTTATGCTTGCTTCTCCTTAGTGTGTGTCTGGGGGCTATCACTGTAGAAAGAGGTGGAGTGGGATGGTTTGGTTCCTATTCCTTTTATCCCTTATGCTCTTTTGGTATGTTTGATAGTTGATTTACTGCTCACTAAGACTTTGTCTGACTCAAGGTTTTATGTCTCCTCTTATTACCTTGGGCTGTTCATCCATGTTGGGATGGGCAGACTAGGTAGCAGGTGACAGGTGCTGTTCTTCGAGATCTACGCTGTTGGCGACGAAGACGAGCAGAAGGCTTTTGCATATTATCTCCTATATGTACTGGGTATCCGCTGCTGTATTTGATTGAGTGTTATGTAGTGAGGCTTTGATGTATGGGTGATTCACATGTTTGTATAAAACTATTATGATGCTTATATGATGATTTTCTGTTATGAAGCTTCACTATATATTTCTCTATTGTATTTTATCCATGCGCTGTGAGTTATACGATGGAGCTTCTGTTTTATTTTACCCTGACTATCGTCCATGGCTGCCTGGCATACCTTTCAGCGCTCTTTTCTCTTGTTTTGGTGCTGGAGTCATGGGCGGTCGTCACATATGAGGGTCAAGTATCTCGACATACTTCTCGTTGGTCATTTTTTCAAAATTTAAATCAAGGGAGTTTCCCGCCACCTCTTCACCAAAAGATATGTCTCTTCAACCACTATATAAAGGCTTTGTAAAATGAATTTTCCACTCAATTCTCTCTTCATTCTCATATCTTTCTCTTCCAAACTTTGCAAAAGAAATCCATCACGCTCTCTTTTATTCTCTTTGCAAATCCATACAATTTCACTCCGATTCTTCAAGAATTTGCAAACCACATAATATCAGAGAGTTTCTACTTGAATTCATATCATTCTCACGTTGATTTCATCATATTCCTCAAAGAATTCAAAGATACATTGTCATTAGAGGTCTATAGGATCATTATACTAAATCTGCAAGAATCTATATTGAAGATACGACCACATGCCATATTGTATTGTTGTTTGTGAAAATAAGAAGGTGTATCTTGTAACCCATGAAATCAAGAGGGCATATCTTGTAGCTCGTGAAATAAGGATTGCAAAGGTGTTCTTGCCACCCGTGGAAAGCAAGATATTATAATGAAATTCTGCACAATGCTATGTATGACTAGATGTAGCATTGCTCAACCCGAACCAGTATAAAAATCCGAGTGTTATTTACTTTACTACATTTTACTTTACTATTTACTTATTCTATGATTATTGATTTTCTATTTGCAATTTGGTTAGATATAGTGCTAAAGTCATAAGTTAGTTCTAAATAATTGAAATATACATTTCACTCACTCTAGTGTTCAAATAGCCTAAAGATTCATTCCGTATTGTGTTATGGACACCTCATTTTTCAACGTTTGTTATCAGAGCACTATTTTTCAAAATTCACAACATAGTTTTTGAAAAGTATAAATGGCTAGGGACACTTGTAACACTTTTTTTAACACTGTTGTAAGGGGAAATCTACCACTATACCACCTCTATTTGATGGTAGTAATTATGTATATTGAGCATGTAGGATGAAATTTTATTTGCAATCTAATAGTTTAGATATTTGGAACATTACAGAAGTAGAGTACACTTAGCCCCAAACTGAATATTCACAATGGACACTGGACTAAAAGATACAAGCACTTAGTGACTCAAAGGCTATGAACATTTTATTTTTCTCCTAAGATAGAAATGAATTTAATGGAGTGTCTGTTAGTAAATCTGCATATGAAATTTGAAAAACATTGCAAGTAACACATGAGGACACTAATAAATTAAAACAAATAAAGATATATATATATATATATATGCTAACTAAATCAGTTTCAACTTTTTCAAATGAAACCAAATGAGTCTATTTCTGATACATATTTTAGATATCAGGATATAGTACATGAATTTATATCATTCGAAAAGAAAATTACAGAAGAGGACCAATTCGAAAAGATCTTGAATTCACTTTCTAGTGAATGAGATCAGAAGACTCTAGCAATTAAAGAAGACAATGATATTAGTATTATGAAAATAGAAAATTTGACCGGTAATCTAATGTCCTATGAAGTAAAATTACATATTAGAAAAGATAATAAGGCAAATGAGAAGAAATCACTTGCACTCAACGCTACAAACGACGATAATGAACCAGATGATGGTATCGAGTTTATGACCAGGAATGTCAATAAATTCTTGAAATATTGGAAAACGAATAAACTTCAAAAAAACTAATAACAATAATTCCAAAAATGGAAACGTTGTCAAGTGTTTCGAATGTGATAAACCCGATCATTTGAAAAGAGTTGTCCCAACCTGAAGAAATCAAAGTACTCTTCGAACACTTTCAATAAGAAGAGAAAACATGCTTTCAACGTAACATGGGATGATTCAGATACATCATCAAGTGATGGTGATTCAGAAATACAAATGTCAACATGTGCTTCATGGTAAAGGCTGTCCGGATATGGAATGTTAATAAAGAAATAATGAATGTCTTAAATGATATGAGCAAGGGATATAAAAATCTTAGGAAAGAGTACAAGACTAATTTAGCAGAGATAAATAGATTAAAAATGTTTAATGAAATGTTAACCGAAGAAAAAGAATGGCTAGAAGATGAAATTGAAAGATTTGATGGACTTAATGATGATTAGAAACCTGAAAGTTTTGAAAAACTGAAAAGTGAAAGTGAATCATTAATATCAGAAAACCTTTCAATGAAATCAAAGATAACTGATGTAAATGACAAAATAACATCTCTAGAAAATGTTATTTTTAACTATAATAAAGATTTTGATAAAACAAACTAATTGGATAAATTTAACAAAGGGAAGGATAATCCAAAAAAATTATTATCTCCATCTAAACCCACTAATAATAGACATGGACTTGGATAATCTAAATCAAAGAAAAATAGCACTTAAAGTACTAAATTTGTTAAGGCTACCATGTTCGAACTGAAACCTAGGGAATTAAAGTCAAAACCCTCAAATAGGTTCATTAATTTATGGACCCCTAGATAGTTAGATAATATTGAGAAAGAGAAATATATTGATAATTTCATTAATAAAGTTCATTTATCCGATGTTTATATTTTGAAAGGGCATTCAAACTTTTCATGGGTTTGGCTTCCTAAAACTTAACCCCATGGATCTAGGAATAAAATAGGGTATCAGTACGTGTATTTTATATTTTTCAGGTACTAAACAATGGATACTGGACAGCAGATGTTCAAAGCATACAATCCATAGATGCGGAGCAAGGTTATATACAAAAATGGAGAGTTGAATATAATTCAAAAGTATATTGGCATCGACAAAGTCGGTAGCTCTACTTTTTTTTACTATTTTTAATATTTTACTTCATGCTTTATATTGATTTTGATTCCCTTCATAAGTTCTAGTTATACAAATATATATATATATATATATATCTCCATCTACGAACTCTATATTTAGTTGTGCCTAAGCCATTTTTTTGGCCCTTTTTGTTGATGATAAGTGCATAGAGTTAGTGAAACGACCCGTAAATTTCGACGATTAAATTTTAGTTAAAAAGGGATTATGTAATAAAAAAAAATTGTAAAGAAAAATAAAGATATATATAAAAGAGATAGAATTTATGCTGGAATGAACGCTAAATGAAAATCCAATGATTGAGATAGTGTAAGATGTATACTTGTGTGTAAGTTGAATAAATAAAGGAGATTTAAATTTATAACTAATAATGAATTGTAGAAACGGGTATTTAACTTAATTGTTGAAAGTTAGGTGAAATATCAATAAAGAAATAGCGTAAATTGTCGCACTTGAATAAAATGTAAATTAAAGAAACAAAGACAAAATTTAAATTACCTATGTATTAATATATTAAAAAGGACTGTAATTGTATGTGAATTAAGGTGGTAATATAGATGGCAGTTGATGGATAACCAATTTAATGCAAATCCAAATGCAATTGAAACGGCTGTTTGAGTTTTGGAGTGAAAATGGGAATAGTGAATACAACATTATAACCTCTTAATTAAATATGATTGTTTAATTAATACTAAAAGTAATAAAAGTTGGTAATAGTATTAATGAAATAATAATAAGGAGAATTGAAATTGTATAATGGAAAATTTGTTAATAAATGGATGAAAATATTGGATGAACTAATTGATGGAAATAAAATCTAAAAGAATGTTGGATAGAACATAAGTGATTGAAATTTGGTAGTGTGTATTTGGAAATAAAGTTCATCTAAATATTGAGAAATTTTAATGTTGTTATTATGAAAATGTTACTTTAGTAATTATTAAAATAGTAACGGGAAGTGTGAAGGTAAATTTATAAACGTAAAACTTATTTTAAGGAACTAATTGAGTGTAGACTTATGAAATAGATTTAATGACAATAATTATTGTACGTATTTATTCTATTTGTTGGTTAAGTTTTATTTTGATCAATTTCAATTAATGCACTAAATTATTGCAGTTAGTGTGGAATATTGATAAGAGAATAAATAAGATGTAACCAAGGGAAAGGTCCATTTTATAATATAATAATTAGTGTGATCTTAGGAATGAATTAACTGAGGTTTAAGCTTTTATTTATGTGTAAAGTTAACAAAATTTCAATTAAATTGAAATCCTGTAATTTATGAAAATAAAGATGAGAATTGGGAAATATTACTGTAATGAATCATAAAAGAAATGTTAACTGTATGGTTGAGTAATAATTGATTTATTTTGAGTTGTAATCTAATAAAATCAAATTTATTAGAATTTATTGCAATTAATTGGATTAATTGCAGTAACCTTTGGAAATTGGAACTTAGTAAAAATAATCTGGATTGGATTTCAAATAAATAGGTTAGGGTGAGTAACTGAATTACATACTATGAATAAGTAAACCAGGAAGATTAAATTTAATTAATATAAAATAGTTGATTTATTGCAAATAAAAGATTATGTAAATATTTAGTTAGGTGGAATTAAAGTTAATTACATAATAAGGTATGAAGCCACTGCTAATTTTATGGAAATGAAAAGAGTACCAAAAACAAGCTTTGTCAGTATATTTAAGTTTAATGTATAATAATAAGTTAATGGTAATAAAAGAAGTTTAAACATCTAAATATTCTGTTAATAGAGAGTTGAGTTTAAATCTAAGAATATTAAGAAGTAGATTTTTGAATACAACATTTGATCCATCCACTTAAAATGTATAGATAGGATAATCGCTGATTTTTGATTTAAGTAGTGCAAACGGAGATTTATTTATTTATTTGGAATTGGAATTTATAAGTGTATAAATAGGAAATAAGTGAAATTTATTTTTAAATATTCATAAATGAAGATTTAGATGAAGGTGAGAATGGTAATGCTTTAAATAGTAGAGACGTACACAAATCAATGTTGGTGATTTGAAATAAAATGTTGTCGAAACGATAAAACGTTTCTTGTGAAAAATGGATGACATAACGAAAAAGGGTAATGTATTCACTTGAATATAAATTGAAACTTATTTAAGGTATTAATTACAATGGATAGAGATTTTGGGTAACATTGTAAATGATATGTAAGTAATGCAAATGTATGTCAATAGTAAGGGATTAGGATGAATTAAAAATTTGTAACATAGGAATTACCTGCCTATTTGTTAATAAAAATTTGAATGGTTAGTAAGTGATAATAGAATAAGTGTACATTAGTGGAATTGAGGTAACGTTGGTTTTAATGTTGAGGAAATAAATGGGTATAGTAAAGTTTAAGTGGAATTGTAAGTATGTATAGGGGAATGAATTATTGCAGGGAAATATTTGGTAACCATTGCAATAAATGTAAATTAGTGTGCATTAATATGAAATTTAGTAATAGGTGTGAATAACTTAAATTTCTTCATAGGATAAAGAATGATGGAAATAACGTTTATTTAATATATCGGGATTTAATTGATCATATAAGGTTGATTGCAAATCAAATGAAAAATGCTTAAATGGGAATTAAGTTATTTATTCATTTGGATTTAAAGCATGATTGAAATTTATTGGAAACTGAATAAAACGTTTTATGTTGATTGAAATTTAAGTTGGAAGTAATTAAGATAAATAAAATATGTATAATGTGGAATTCAAATGTACATAGAAATGTGGATTTTAGTATGTAAACGTAAATCTATTGAGAATGGATAGAAATTTAATCTGTAATTATTACAGTAATTTAGAAATTTAGTTGAAATTGGAAATTTATCTATGTATTGGAAATTTATGGAATTGTGAATATCTATATGGAAATTTAAATGAAGCATCTAATTATACATGTGTGAATACGCTTAAAATGCAATGTAAATGTTGAGAAAGAAATAATTTAATCCGTAGCGTGTATAATTAATATCCTTTTGGGACCACTTCTGTTTGCACGTTAAAATTTGTGCACACCTATCCTTTTGCGATCTATCTATAAATATGTTGTGATAAACCCTAGCCTCCTTTCTATTGTCAATTGGCTGTACGTTCATTTTTCTTCATCTCTTTCTCTTCCTCAATGGTTGCAAAACCTAATCTATCTACAATTCAAATTTTCTAATAAAATTCAAACTCTCCACAAAAATTCCAGAAAATTTTATGATAAAGTTCTCGAGACACGTAATCTGCTGGTACAATTCGTTTTCTGTTTTGGATATTCGTTTGACCAGAAAAAATTCGACGATGTGCTGTAGCTTTTAGCTGACGTGGCCATTGAAGTTAAGTGGGTTTTGTTTTATTTTATTTTATTTTATTTTTGTTTTCAAATCATTTAAAATGAATATCTTTTTCATACGTTCTCCGATTCACGCGAAATTTCTTTTGTTAGGATCGTAATTTAGTTCCAGATCTGATGACGCTGGTTTGGACAGATTTGGGGACCATCGGATTTTTTGAGTTTAAATCGGGTTTAAATTCGATTTAAATTCAAAAGGTGAGTGTTTTAACCCACTCACAACTTCTAAAAGTTTTTATGTTTGTTAAATTCATTTTAGATATGAGTAGAAATTTAGTATGACTGTTTGGCATGTTTTATTCATCATATCTGTTAAATCGCATTTATTTAATATAACTGTTCGTTTAATTTTATTACTGCATATAGATTTACAGTTATAGTTATTTATTTGCATATAAACTGTTAGTTTAATAGTGTTAAATTTATTTTTGAATATAACTGCCAGTTATTACAGGTCATATATTCTCGGATATATATTGATATTGATTTAGTATTGGATGATGATTTTGATTTGGATGATGGATGATGATGGATGAATGGATGTTTTATTTTATATCATTTAACTGCAAGTTATCATGCATTTTTCGTTTCATTCGGGATTGTGGTTTGAAATGATATACAACCGCAAATTTTTTTTTAATTGCGGATTGAAATGATAAATATCCGTATCACTTGACCATAGGATAGAAAATTATATACAGGCACCGCGGTCTATATATAAAATATTTTAAAGTGATTTCTATGGTTTGGATGGGATACGGTTTATGAAAATTTTAAGTTTTGATATTTTATAAATATTATTCTTCTACATATATACATATGAAGTTAAATTTTTTGAATTTAGGCTGTGTATAAATCTGTTAAATAAAAATGGAAAAAATTTAGAAAATGGAATTTGATAATTTATATTATATGTTTAAGTTTGGAAATTTTAAGGTATGATATTTATAACTGGAGTTTTTCCAAGATAAATTTAAATGAATATTCTAGTATAATTAAATTTAAGGAAATATTAAATTTCTAGAAATTGGAGTTGTATTTATGGATTTTTGTGTGAATATTCAAGACTAAATAATAGAACAATTGATTTGTTGAAAGAATAAAATTCCAACTTTAGTTTGAAATATTAATACTCCAAATGGATATATATATATATATATATATATATATATAGAAATTGAAATGGTTTTGGAACTTGAAAGTGATATTTAAATTATGGTTTAGACTTTAAATAAGGAAATATATTTGTAAAGCCATGGAAAATATTTTTCTTTAAAAAGTAACCTTAAAGTCAAACCATTTATTTTATGTACCGTTGAATATCCAAACCATTCAAGTTCTAGAAGTTATGGTTTTAAAACTATGAATTTTCGAAATATTATGCTTTGAAAATATAATTCAAATGTTGGTTTCCAGATATTATAGATTTTAAAGCAGTATGATTTTTGGGAAAGAATTATATTTGGATAAAATGATATCATATTGTTTTAGGTTTTAAAATGATATCGTATTCATAGTTTTGAAATGGAAAATTTTATTCTGGTTTTAAAGTATAAACTATTTTTAAATAACCGCGGTGTTATAATAACGATGGGTTGGCGAAGAGACCGGGATCGGATATGGACATACTCTCTGTCGATACCGAAAACCACTTTGACTAACCGTGTACGCGGTGGAGATTCCAGAATGAAGTAGGTTGGTGGCGACGTTTCCTGTAAGGTAAATACGTGGACCCGACTCCCGTGAGTTGGCATAAGGTGGCTAAAACAGGAGTGATCGACGGGTTAATGAGGTCATTCCTCTGATCGGACACTCCTCTTTGATATTATACTTTGACTTTGGATTGATTCAGTGGCCACTTTTACTTTGATTTTGGGGAGTTTGTTCGAGGTGGGCGGTAGCTGCGGCTACGCGTTACCATCGGCCGGGAAGCGTAATTGGTATATCTACCCTGGCATTTCCTAGTTGTGTCGTGTCACCTACCCTAGCGCGCCTTATACGATTTTGGCTTTGTACCATACCTATGGAGTGCCCTCTGACGACGCCCAGTACGGGGGAGATTACGGTACTGTATAGACTATGGGAATATATTCTGTGTTAAGGGCTATATGGGTAACCCCTTAACGCTATTAAAAAGTAAGTTTATTTTACAAATAGACACTATTATAATAGCGCAATATACTACATAGTAAATAGTTTAACGGATCCTTAGGAGATGTAAATCCCGAGCATCTCTTGAGTTACTGCGCTCATATTTATTTCTGTTAATTTAACTCACATAAGATCTTTTAGTTCTGACTCGAGTGTTTTGTCTTTTCAATTCGCTCGGGTCAGTCCGGGCGTTTCAGGATTGAAGACTTTAGCTTTGGAGGACGAAGACGAAGAACCCATATTATTATTATTTATAGTTTTGCACCACACTCATACTGTTCCGCTGCATTGATTGTATTGGTATGTGTAACTCTGATACTTATTGTATAAAGAAGAATCAAGTGTTTTGTAAACCGTTTACGAACTATATATTTATTATTGTATTTTATCCTTCCGCTGTGAGATTCTGTTTTGTTTTATTTTCTTCTCTGTTTTCTTATTTACCCCATAACAATCCGCCCTTCTGTATGGTTTGAATTGGCACGTGTGTCGGTTTAAATCGTGCAAAAAGGCGGGACGTTACAGTTAGGGGGAGTCAAAATATAAAAATATTTTATTTTATCTCTCAAATATTATACGGTCGTCATCATTAAAAAGAGGGAGATTGTCGATACCCTAAGTATTGATTTTAGTGAAACAACCATATAAATATTACTACTAATGTATCTCCAAATTGTGTAGTTATTTCAGATATATTATGGAGACATTTATAGAGATAAACAATAACTCAATGGAATAAATGGATTATATAAGAAGGTTAATCAAAGCTCCGGAAGGAAAAAACCGATTGAAGAAGAATGCTGAAAGGATAAAAGTTTTTGAAGTGTTGAGTAGTTGGTTAAGTCTTACAATTCCATGTTAAAAATTCCATGGAAATTATACTTGAAGATCATCAACTATAGACCTCCACTGAATCACAAAAACCCACAAAAAAGATGTACCGTTGAAATCCTAAATTTGCAACACTTATTAGTGTTGCTGATGTGTTGTTGTTCTCTTTGGAAATGTCTATATGCCGACATATGGGGATCAAGTATGTCGACATACTTCCCATTATTCGGTTTTTTAACTTTAAATCAAGGGATTTTCCCACAATCTCTTCACCAAAAGACATGCCTCTTCAACCATTATATAACGGCTTTGGAAAACTAATTTTCCTATCAATTCTCTCTTCATTCTCATACTCTTTCTCTTCCATACTTTTGCAAAAGAAATCCATCGCATTTTCTTCCATTCTCTTTGAAAATCCATACCATTTAACTCTGATGCTTCAAGGATTAGCAAACCACATAATATCAAAGAGTTTCTACTTGAATTCATATCATTCTCTCTCTGATTTCATCATATTCCTGAAATAATTCAAAGATATATTATCATTGGAGGTCTATAGGATCATTGTACCGAATCTACAAGAATCTATATTGAAGATACGACAACTTGCCATATTGTACCATTGTTTGTGAAAAGGAGAGGGTGTATCTTGTACCCCGTGAAATCAACAGGGCGTATCTTGTAGCCCTGAAATCAAGATTGTAAAGGTGTTCTTTCCACCCACGGAAAGCAAGCAATTATAGTAAAATTCTACACGGTGCAGCGCTGGATTGGTCAATCCGAACTAGTATAAAAATCCGGGGGTTATTTACTTTACTACATTTTACTTTACTATTTACTTATTTTATGATTATTGGTTCTCTATTTGCAATTTAGTTAGATATAATGTTAAAGTTATAAGTTAGTTCTAAATAATTGAAATATACATTTCACCTCCTCTACTGTTAAAATAGCCTTAAGTTCTGTTCCTCATTGTGTTATCGACACCCCATTTTTCAACAAAAGTAACCCTGAAAATTGTTAAAATTTTGTTTTAATAAATTTTAGTGAAGTTGATCATATTACAAGAGATCGTATTATAGAAAAAAAATCGCAAGAACATGAAAACCATTTATCAAAGTTCATTCTAATTCATATTTTATAACATTCTTTTTCCGGATAAGAAAATAACGTTTTATTTATAACAAGAGTGGTGATTATCCAAGTAGAGCACTCATTTTGATGTTTCGAGGGCTCAAATACATGTACTTTACAACCTCTGCTTAAGTGTCGTACCTCTAACCACTTTAGCTAATGGTCATTGACTGGATAATAAAAGAATGTTGAGTTG